>JAJJWW010017575.1:0-150760 GCA_023531295.1 Papaver armeniacum
GCTGTGGTCGCCAATTGTTTATGGGTGAAAATCGTTTCTGCTGATTTCGGTAATTTCGGTGGGTGAGTGAGAAACTGATTCAAACCCTAAACAAATGTCTTGCACGTGAGCACTTTGTAGATTCGAGATCGATCCGTATAAGTCCGGCCTAAACCAAGAAATGGCCGTTCCAGACTTGCTTCGGTCACAAAGTGGAGGAGAAGGGTTTATTTGGGGAGGGAAGCAAAGAAAGGTGTTGAGGAGAGTAGTATCTCGACTTGTATTAGAAAGTGAAAGCTTAAGAAGCTTGCAAGAGATAGAATCTTTTGGGAGAGCTTGCAAAGTTGCCTTTCTGAGAGTGTAAGTGTAGTATATTTCTCCTGACCGAGACTTGTTGTCTGGTGGAAATAGGTAAGACCTATTTATACAAGTCGAGATTGAAACGTACCCTGGCCTCATGAAGGAAGAGAGTAAAGGGTGAAATAATGGGAGGAGGTGGTAACCGCATGGTTTAATGGGCGAAAACGTTTTTTCACCATTATTTCCTCTTTTATTTCACCGCTTTATTCCTTTTCACGCTTTCTTAATGTGAGCGTAGTGTACGCTGAATGCTGTGACCGCCAAACCAAAACCTAAAGAAGCATCCCCAGTTTGTGTCGATGTCTCGAGTGTTGGTTGCATCTTGAGTGCAAGTGGCCCATTTGCTAGTGTCGCGTGTGGCATGTGCGAAATTCCTTGGTGGTAGGTTGCACGGTTTGCAAGTTAGGTTACCAGCGAGTGTGTTTGGCATGTGCCAATGGCATGTGCGGAATGCCTTGGTGGTAGGTTGCACGGTTTGCAAGTTAGGCTACCAGCGTGTGTGTTTGGCATGTGCGGAATGCCTTGGTGGTAGGTTGCACGGTTTCCAAGTTAGGCTACCAGCGTGTGTGTTTGGCATGTTCCAATGGCGCGTGCGGCCATGTTGACCTAGTTGCAAGTCTTGCAAACCTAGGGCGCTATGTTTGGCGTGGGCCCAAGGCATAGCGGCTTAGAAATAGGGCTTGCGGCACGTGTTGGCATGTGCCAATGGCACGTGCGGCCATGTTGACCTAGTTGCAAGTCTTGCAAACCTAGGGCGCTATGTTTGGCGTGGGCCAAAGGCATAGCGGCTCGGAAATATGGCTTGCGGCACGTGTTGGCATGTGCCAATGGCACGTGCGGCCATGTTGACCTAGTTGCAAGTCTTGCAAACCTAGGCGCTATGTTGGCGTGGGCCAAAGGCATAGCGGCTCGGAAATATGGCTTGCGGCACGTGTTGGCATGTGCCAATGGCACGTGCGGCCATGTTGACCTAGTTGCAAGTCTTTCAAACTTAGGGCGCTATGTTGGGCGTGGGCCAAAGGCATAGCGGCTTGGAAATATGGCTTGCGACACGCGTTGGCATGTGCCAATGGCACGTGCGGCCATGTTGACCTAGTTGCAAGTCTTGCAAACCTAGGGCGCTATTTTTGGCGTGGGCCAAAGTCATAGCGACTCAGAAATATGGCTTGCGGCACGTGTTGGCATGTGCCAATGGCACGTGCGGCCATGTTGACCTAGTTGCAAGTCTTGCAAACCTAGGGCGCTATGTTGGGCGTGGGCCAAAGGCATAGCGGCTTGGAAATATGGCTTGCGACACGTGTTGGCATGTGCCAATGGCACGTGCGGCCATGTTGACCTAGTTGCAAGTCTTGCAAACCTATGGCGCTATGTTTGGCGTGGGCCAAAGGCATAGCGGCCAAGGCTATGGCTTGCGGCACGTGTTGGCATGTGCCAATGGCACGTGCGGCCATGTTGACCTAGTTGCAAGTCTTGCAAACCTAGGGCGCTATGTTGGGCGTGGGCCAAAGGCATAGCGGCTTGGAAATATGGCTTGCGACACGCGTTGGCATGTGCCAATGGCACGTGCGGCCATGTTGACCTAGTTGCAAGTCTTGCAAACCTAGGGCGCTATGTTGGGCGTGGGCCAAGGCATAGCGGCTTGGTTTGGCATGGTTGCCATGGTGCGCGGAGTGCGGCTTAGTTTGGCATGGTTGCCATGGTGCGCGAGAGTGCGGCTTGGTTTGGCATGGTTGCCATGGTCGCGAGTATGCGGCTTGGTTTGGCATGGTTGCCATGGTGCGCAGGTGCGGATTGGTTTGGCATGGTTGCCATGGTGCGCGAGTGCGGCTTGGTTTGGCATGGTTGCCATGGTGCGCGGTATGCGGCTTGGTTTGGCATGGTTGCCATGGTGCGCAGAGTGCGGCTTGGTTTGGCATGGTGCCATGGTGCGCGGGTGCGGCTTGGTTTTGGAATTAGGGTTACGTGTTGAAAACCCTAATGCGGTATTTTGAAAAAATACCCTATTAATTATTTACACCCGAGATAAATGCTCTTAGTTAATGTGTTGCGGGTAACACTAGGTCATGAGGTTTTACGATTTTACCCCTTGTCTAAAAACCACCATCAACACCTGCTTTTCAGTTCCTTTTCTTTTTTTATGGTTGTTGTGATCAAACACCGAAGGAAAGATCAACTAGTGCTGCGTTTGGTTTATAGTTCTCTTTTTGTTGTGATCACAAGACATATGGGAATCGTGTGTTTGGTTTTTAGTTATTTTTTTGTTGTGATCAGAATCGATACTGCGTTTGGTTTGTAGTACAGTATGTTCAGTTTCAATCTTGTCTGGTTAACATGTTGTGCCCACATTCTTTGTTTAATATTCAAGAGGCTGTTAGTTGTAGTTGAGAATTCAGAATGTTCTTCTTTTGAAATTTCATTGCAAATGAAGGAGAACTCAACCTTAATGGATAAACTCATATCCCCACAAGTATTTGAAAAGAGAAACTTGTTTTTCCTCTTCATTTTTAAGGTTGATCGTTTTAAACTCAACAACAAATATAGCATAATGAAAATATCATTTTAAGGTTCATTGTTGTTCACAATTTAGCATAAAAATTCCATTTCCTTTTTTTGAGGACCTCATTTACTGTCTAGATGCACAAACCCGGCGTGGAACCATCATGCTATACTTACGATCGCTTTCTTAAAGCATGGAGAAATGGTTAAAACAGATGTCTTCCCAAAGTAAATTTTCTTATTTTAACTTGTTACAAATGACAGGTCAATTTGTTTAGAAGGAAAAAAAGTACCATGAAAATTTGATGAGAACTTCTTCTAGTAGCAACTTCTGAAATTGACTTGTCGTAGTGATGTTCCGGTGGCGCAGTAACAAAAGGACTTGGAAGGTTGCTTTGAATAAGTGAGTCTAATATTGGAAAAATTGAATCGTTGCACAGATTGGTGGCACTGCAATGAATTACAACAACAAAAAGTTGTTGCTTGTTGTTATCGAACCTCTCACCAAGTGATCAGTTAGAGAGATAGCTTGATCTAGCTGTTGACCGTCATTGTTTTCACTCATCATGATTTAACTTTGGGTGCTCTTACTGGTATACGCCCTTTGACATGAGACCATCAACTTTCATAGAGATGTTCCCTAAAATTTTCCCACAATTTAATCTCCTCGGTCAGCGATTACTGTCAGCCATTAAGTTCGTGTAATTTAACCCTAGAGCTACATCTCAAAACCTTATAAGTAGAAATAGTTGCCATCATTTCTTCTCAGCCTCCACATATCTAGCTGCGGAGAGGAAAAAAAAAATATCAAAAACCTAACCCTAAAAATCTACAAAAGACTCTCTCATATTCTTCTTCCATTCATGATCCTACAATTGAAGCAGAAACATCAACAACAACTTTCCACACAATGATTTTTCCTCTCAAAAAACTATCAACATTTCTAAATCAATTGTTACCATTTTTTTAGATTCTCTTCTACTTTGTGGCGTTCTCGGTTGACAAATTGTTGATTTCTCCTTCTCTTTTAACCCTCCTTCTTTTGTATTTTGTATCACTATCAGTTGGTGGTGCCAACGTCCATTTTAGATGGATGACATGGTCTCCTGTTGCAGAGAACAATTACAAACCGGTAGATTTCAATTGAGCGAGGAATTTTTTTCATGGAAAGCCTCTTATACCATAAAATGCAATACATATCTGGTTTTGAATAGTTAATTTTTGTATTTGTTAATCCAAGCTAATGTAATTGTAATTTAATTTTCTACTCGTTTCCTATATGATTTTTATTCTGATCTATGAGTATGCATGAACAGATCCTTAGAAATCTCATTCATAAAACATTGATTGAGTTATTCCAGGGTCGTATGGCTGCAAAAAGTGGAACCAAGAATGACAATTTAACTGTCAGTATAAAACCTACATCAAAAACTTCTTAATAGTTAATTAAATGAAGTTGTTACTTGTTTCATTTACAAAAACATAGCCTAAATTAACTATTACATTCCTTCAGTTTTTAATGTGATGGGTAACTTTACATAATGTTATTTTTTTATTTTTTATTTTTTATTTTTTTTAATCGGGAGAATCTTACATAATCTGTAAGCTACTTTTCACAATGAGATCTTGACGCTAATCTGAAATGGCTCCGTTGAGGATTTGGTAAAGTTCCTTCACGCTATCCCAATACAACCCTGCAGTTCATTGTTCATTATAAATTACGAAATACTTAGATGGAAACTATTTATGAAATGTTATAACTTCTACATGAACTTAATTAGAGGATGACTAGGCCTAGAGGTGTAAATTGGGTTGTGCCAAGTCTGATGAACACAGCCCGGACAAAGACACTAAAAATTTGAGCACAGCTATTGAAGACGTGATTTAGCCCAAAGATGGCACAACACGTTAGTTCAATGGGACGTCTTTGGGTTTGACTAATTGGCACAAAGAGCACAAAGACAGCACGACGCTGCACGGATAAGCACGTGGCCCAACCCAAAGACAAAGACGTTAAGAGAGCACGTCATAATATGTACGAATACACCATATTACAAGGCATAATACATCACATTTTTGTATATTTCACAAAAGAGTCACTATTCTAGCTAGTTTTTAACATTTTATGTTGGCTTATTTATAACAACACATAATACCTTAATATTTGGAAAAATATATTTCAATATCGTTGGTATAATGTCATCACCTATATTTAACTAGAACATTAATTTACATGACAATAATCCAATTTTATATTTGATGGGCTATTTCTTTTATTGAATAAACTTGTTAATTTCTTTAAATAATTTCAAATGATATGTTGTCTAATTAAATTCTTGTGATAATGTCCGACTTAATGTATACATTAAGTGACTTCAAATTGTTTATAGCACGTGTGCGCCATGCACATCCACGGCACGTTTATTCGTGTGTTGTGCCCGTGGGCTGTGTTGTGCCTAGCTTTTGACTAGTAAAGCACAACACGGCACAACACGTTTAAATCGTTGGCACAGCACGGCACGGCACATGGCATGTGAAGCACGCGACTTCGTGTGCCGGGCTGTGCCGGGCCGGCACGTTTTACACCTCTAACTATGCCCATGAGTGAACCAGTATCCACGAGTCTAATAATGTAAACACAACTCTCAACTGCCGTCAATAACCAAACTTTGGTCAACAATTACGGTTAGTCATAAAATTGTGAGCCGTTCAATCTAATATAGAGAAGAGAACACATCAACGACTATAATTTAACCCTAATCTGAACAGGCCAATTCTAAACCACCACATAAGTAGAATAGGTGCTCTCTTTTCTTCTTCCCCGCCTCTATCTATCTAGCTGCGCCTAGAAAAGAAATCCAAAACTTAACCCTAAATATCAACACCTCTCGTGTTCTTCTCGTTTACGATGGAAGCAGAAACATCAAATAATCGGCTACCTACCGACAACAAATTCCTCACACAATGATTTTTCCTCTCAAAAATTAGTGATATCTTCTCCTGCAGCGGCGATTACCATTTTTTTTAGAATTTTTGGTCGCGAGTCTCATGTTCTTATTAAAATCGTATCGCTCGTTTCTCCTTCTTTTAGGGCTCTCCTCGGTTCATTAATTTGAAGGCAGCAACGCAACGGTGATCAACACTCTCAGTTGCGTCTTCTTCGGAATCAAGAGCCTGTGGTCAACCTGATAATATAATGACTTAATTGTCTCCAAAGATGATGTACCGGAGATACATCTAGTAGTAAGACTAGATCTGCCGACTTTGGGGCTTGGAATTCTATAATGATTTTCTAGGGTTTTGAAGACATAATTTTTGTATTTGTGGATCTATTTTTCTATTTTTATTTAAGATCCTTTCAATTTGTTTGAAGATCAACTTATTGAGTAATAATTAATACTAATTTAAGTCCGTTAATTGCATCTATGGTTTGTTCTAATAAATCAGTGGTTTGTTTGTTTTCTTTGAGTTGTATATTCTTGTCTCTTGAATATCTACTACGCCACAGGAGTATGAACAAAATCTGAAAATAAATATTGTTCAGTAGCTGGGTGACTAACGTTGGACTCCATTTGCAAGTCCGAACTGAAACTGAGAACATTAACCCAACTGTTAAGTCTAAAACCTTGTTACTTTTATGTAGAATGAGATCATGACGGTTGAAGTGAGCATGAACAAACTGGGAGTGGCAAATGAAGTAGGCACAATGGAAGAGAAAAATGAAAAACATAAGTAGTAAAATGAATTTAATCTCCTAAGCAAACTCGCAGCCTTAATTAACTATTTTCATTTTACATTCGTTTTTTAGTTCTTAATTTGATGGAATCAAAATTCATCCATCTACTAAGAAAACTAGCCAGATAGTACTGCAATTCAGGATTCAATGTAAAATAGAAGAACAAACTTTACATATGTAAAATAGAAGAACAAACTTTACATAATCTTTGAGCCAAAGCCGTAATATGCTTTTAACAAAGAGCATTAGTCACTGATGACTATTCATCAACCTAATCAACTTCCATATCTGAAACAGCTTCATTCATAATTTTGTGAAGTTCCTATAGTCTACCCTGCGCAACTCCAACACAACCCTGCAGTTCATTATTCAAAAGCTTCATTAATTATAAATTTCCGAATGCTGGAAACTACTTAAGCAATGCAAATAACTTCTACATGAGCTGAATGGCTAAACAGAGTATCGATGTTAGAGTCACGGTCATAGAGATAAGACCATCAATGAGGGTGATAAATCCTGTTGAACCCCCTATTCGATCATCCATAAAAAAGATATATATATATAAGGGTGATTACCATAAGTTTGATATAAAAAACAGATCCACGATTACTATTTAACCCTAAATTGAACGGACTAGATAGATTTCTAAACCTTATAAGTAGAAAAGTTTGCCCTCATTTCTTCTCAGCCTCATCAACAATAGCATACTCTCTCATGTTCTTCTTATTCATGAACCATAAATGGAAGTAGAAACATCAAATAGGTGGCCATCAACAACAACAATTTCCTCACACAATGATTTCTCCTCTCAAAAAACTAAGATATCTCCAAATCCAATTTCTACAATTTTTTATAGCCAAAACAACTGTAAGGTGCTTTTAACAATGAGGATTGTCTCTTGATCAGCCGGGCTAGTTCAGAATGTAGTTAAGTTCCTTCTCTCTTGATCAGCCGGGCAAGTCCAATACAACCCTGCAGAATTTAGTAAAGCTTCATTATAAATTACCAAATACCTAGCTGGAAACTATTTAAGAAATGCAAATAAATGTTACAACTTCTACATGAGCTGAATGGCTAAACTGAGTTTCGTCATTATTGGAGTCACCACCAATACACATAATACCATCAATGAGGGTTTTAGGTCCTGTTAAATGCATCTTATAATATTGTCTAGTATCATGTTCCATTTGGTGGTTTCTTTTTGTCTTGTCGAATGCATCTTATATTGTCTTATTTTCCTTCTACCATCTACCAAATTAAGAAAGAATTATTTGATTCTTAGACAGTCGCATGCATATGAAACTCACCATTGGTAAAGATATTTGATTCTTCATATCCTTTTCGTTTTTGCAACAAAGGCTCAACCTCTTCTAGTTTTTGGCCTCAATTCATGGCGCCTGCATTTGACAAATATGAAATCAGGACAAGTCTTTTAAACCCACAAATAAAACATTAGTCAAGCACCAGGAAATCCATCTAATCTATCTTTCAATCCTTAGACAGTCATTTACTAAATACAAAAAGTCATATGCAAATGAAACTCACCAAAAAAGTTGGCATTTGCAATGAAATTAGCAACCTCGTAATAATCATGACTTTCTCCTTTTCAGGCCTCTTACAAGGCATCTGTATTTGACAAAAAAGAAATCAGGATAAGTCTTATTAACTCACAAATATTTTATTGTACTCTAAAACGCTAATTTAAGACTAGGTCATGAACAGGAGGAACAAGAATATTAAACTTACATCTCATGGGAATGAAGAATGCAACACTAATGCTACCTCATTTAGCTGAAACATGGACCAATGCCTATATGAAACACATGATACGTACTAGTTAGAAACAAATTATTCTAATTAGAAACAAAATGATCATAGATAAATAAATTGAACTTACCCTGTAAATTACTTCTTATACTTGTGCGGGATCTGAGTCTAGTGAGTCCTCTTCCCATAGAATTTCAGAAAATCACCTCTATCCTGGTTGCTATCCAAAAAAAAAAAAAACATGAAAAATTGAATGTGAAACATAAAGAAAAAGACGCAATTTGTATCAATTTTTGGAAAAATGAAATGAAGAGGAAAACTATTTACATTTGAGAGGGGAGAAACCATTATCTTGAGTATCTTCTTGTTGTTGACCATGGACATCCGAAGCCATGATATGGATCAGATCTGATGTTGTTGTTTCTAAGGCGGCGTAAACAGAGAACAAGAGATGGAGGAGGGTAGTAGTGAGATCAATAAAACCCTAACTCACTCAGATGCTTAAATAGTACGAGCGGAAAAGCTATATTGTTACACTTCGGTTACCTAGGAGCATTTCCTGCACAATTTTTGGATTCTGGAAAGACAAGAATGCGGAAGTTAATAATTCAAGTCAGAGCCACGTAAATTTGAGAATACAGAAAATCCGAAACTTTTGTTTTCCGCTTCATTTTGCCAGACGAGGGGTAGACATGAATCCAGTTGGACACTTCAAGGAAACCAGTAGTTGAAATTAATCCATGGACATATTATTGATATGTTGTGTATACTATTTATCTGAAATTGATACCAGATTTCACCGTATATTTATTGACTTGTATGGGTTGAATATTAAGCTGAACTAGTAATTAAGCTGGACCAGTAATCTATTAAAATTATAGATTAAGAAAAAGAAATTGTTGATCAGATCAAAATTCAAAGTTGTATCAGACGTGTTCAAGAAAAAACAGTGCAATAAAAAACAGTGCACAGTACTCATTCAACAAGACTACGACAATACAAACACTTGATCATTCTCTAGTCACATTTACTTGCACTGCATTTTTTCCATCTTTCATTGTGGTATGAGTTGCAAGGGTCGAGGCTCCACACTCATTCCTCATTATGGTATGTGTACTGTACCGACTCCCAGAGGACAGCTACCAAAACGATTCCTTCCTAGGGTCAACTATCTTAAAAACTGAAAATGCTCAAGTGTAATCCAATTGGCACACCAAAGGGGTAGAGTTGCCTAATTACTTAAAGGAAACAGTAATGACCGCACTATCTCCCATGCCGTATGGACCATGTCGTGCCATATAAAACAACCTTTAACGACCACTGCACCACGACACCACCAGTCCGAAAGCGGCTCCTTTCCTCCACAGTGAGTAACTTACACGTGCCCTTAAAAAGAGCGAGTGCAGGAAGCACAACAAGGTACTACTGCTCAAGAATGTTCCATTTCTCCATCCTTCGATATTTCCAAAACTAGTGTTTCGCTTCTAAAATGGAGTTCACCAACACCTTAATCAGACCCGGAAATGTAAGAGATTTCACAAATTCAATTATACCATATTTTTGAACATAAAAATTCAGATAAGAAAAAAAAACATCAATGCCAAGCCTAACAAAAGACATTATCATGGATATACTTTTGAATTTCTCAGTCCAATTTATGGGCAATGTACGAGCTGTCTTTCTGAGAAGCTCATAAATAGAATTATCCATTGGATATATTGTGCAGGAGTTATAGTCTTTTTCTGATAATGTACACTTCCACATGAGACCATAATTAATGTACACTTAAGCTAACTTGAACCACTTTGACATGAGACCATAATTCAGATGTGCTTCCCTTGAACCAAAATTAGTTTGCACAGCCATCTATAATCAAATGACTTAAACTACCTATTACATGTTATGTGTGTTTAAAAACAAAACACGGCCATCTATAAATTCGTGTGACCGTTAAATCTATGTTGACATAAGATGAACGGCTACAATTTAACCCTAATCTGTACGGTCTATATCTCAAAACCGTATAATACGGTCTATATCTCAAAACCGTATAAGTAGAACAGTTGCCCTAGTTTCTTCTCAGCCGCCTCCATCTCTCTAGCTGCGCAGAGAAAGAAAACAATCCAAAACCTACCCTAAAAATCAACAACTCTCATGTTCTTTGTGTTCATGATCTATCTCTTTGTGTTCATGATCTATCAATGGAAGCAGAAACATCAACAGAAACTTTCCCACACAATGATTTTCCCTCTCAAAAAACTATGATATTATCTGGGTCAACTTTTACCATATTTTTAGATTCTCTTCTAGTTAGTGGCCGTCTCAAGTTAACAAATTGTTGGTTTCTCCTTCAATTCTAACCTTTCTTCTAGTAATTCGATTATAGATGGATGACAGGGTCTCTTATGTGAGAACAATGACAAGCTGGTAGATCTGAATTGAGGGAGGAATTTTTTAAAGGACAGCCTGTTGTACCATCAATAAAATGCCAATATATATCTGGTTTTGAAGATTCAATTTTTGTATTTGTTAATCCAAGCTAGTGTTCTCCTTTTTCAATTGAATATCCTTTCAGCTTGAGTAATATTTAAGACTAATTTAAGTTTTGCTATTTGTTTTCTGTATGGTTTTTATTCGGTCGATCTATGAATAGTTATATGTATGAACAACATTGTAACCACTAACATGAGTTGTTTCAGGAGCATCGGGATGCAAAAAGTGGAATCCATTTGCAAGTCCAAACTGAAACTGAGAATGACAATTTAACTGTCAATGTAAAACTTCTTAAGTGTTGGATGAAGTTGTTACTTGTTTCATTTTCATACAACGAGTTCTGCTTTTACTGAATCTTACATTTTAATTCGAGGGTTGCAGTGAGTAATGGCGAGGCAAACGGAGTAGGACAACATACATTCACAAAAAAATATAAGCAGCATAGTGGATTCAATTCGGCTCCTTGGATTCATACTATATACAGCACACAAAAAATTGAACACAGCAAATTCACTGATGTAGTAAATTGAATTTCCTTTGGCAAAACAACAGCCTAAATTACTTATGACATTCATTTTTTAGTTTTTAGTGTGATGGAGATCAAAATTCATCCATCTACTAAGTTAATTAGCCAAATTGAAAGAACAAACTTTACATAATTTTAGAGTCAAAACTGTAAGCTGCATTTAACTCTAAAACAGCCTCAACACCTAAGAGGATATCTGCAAATGGAAATGCGATGATTTCACTGTCTTTATTCAAACACATGGGTGCTCCCTTTCTCCCTGCCCCTGAACATCATACCCATTCAGCCATTTGTTGGTTTAGGTACCTATTATCGTATTTTTATAAAAGTTTAATTTGTTTATCAAATGACAGTAAAATGAAGCACTGATATTAGTATATTGACTTGCACTTGTACAGTATTTCTCCAGCTTCCGGAATGACATTGACGATGCATGTACATATAGAAGTTTTACCATATAGTAAAACGAATTCCACATTGTTTACTAGAGATGTGTGCTGGTGAAAGATAAGAACCTATTACAAATTCAAATAACTCGATCGTTCAGAATATATATCTATTCTATGTGGCATGATCTCTCACAATTGATAAAGACTTACTGTGGTGTTTTCCAACTTTTCTCCAGGTGGAACGAGAAAAATGAGAACATAGTTTGCCATCAGCGTTTGCACCAAGACGTAGTCAAATAATTTAACCTACCTACCCACCGTGTCTATAATCTAAGCCGTTATAAAACTTATCGCCCCATCTACATATGATTGTATGGGTGTCCGAACACCATCTGGAGATGAAAGCAACCAAGCCTGGGATATCCTTCTAATCGGGAGATTCTGAGAGTCTTGACAGCATCAATGACACTGCGCTCGAGTCAAGTTGGTATTTATATGCTCCTTGCTCATCATGAACTCAACCTTGACAATGGGCTTTTGACACATCCTGAAGTCAATGTTGAAGAAGAATATACTTTATGAAGACGAGAACCGAATGGTCCTCTCACAGGCGTGTCTTCTTTCATCCTCACCACCGGTTAGCAAAATTACGGGTGATTCTTCCGAGCGGGCGAGGGCTCTAGTGAAGAATTCATCATCTGTGTTCGGTTTGGAATTATGAGCATCCTTGACGAAGTGAAACTAACATCTTACCTAACAATTTGGTAATAAGATATCTGCACAAAACAAACGGAGAAAGACGAATTTATCTCCCTGACACATAATCGTACCCAAAAAAAAAAAAAAAGTGGAAGGAGGAGGTATTTTATTCGGGTTCAAGACTATATACACAGTATTTTATTCGGGTTCAAGACTATATACGCAGTATTTTCTTCGGGTTCGAGACTATATACGCGGCATTCTATACGGGTACAAGTGTGTCTACATTATCCTTCTTCGGGTTCAAAAATATATATGGGGCATTTTTCTATTGGTTCAAAACCGCGCGCGTGGTACTTTTCAGAAGCAAAAAAATCATATATACAATATTTCCTAGCGGGTTCGAAGTCATATGAAGCGTATACGTAGTATTCTTCTGATTCATAGAGTTCTCTACGGGTTCGAAATACACATGCGGTGTTTCGTATGGGCTCAAATATGCCTACAGTATCGTTCTTGGGTTCAAAATTATATACGGAGCATCCTCTACGGGTTCAAAATACACACGCAGTATTTTCTTCGTGGTTCAAATATTTCTTTCAGACCGAAAATTATATATGCAATATTTCCTACGGGTTCAAACAATATATGCGGTATTTCCCTTGGTTGCGTACATACAATATTTTTCTACAAAAGGCACGCCAAGAAATCATATGCAAGGATTGTGGAAGCGCCTACTCTTAAGAGGTTACACCTACGTGAAAAGAAAAAAAAAGACGAGAAAAGTACTCGAAGACATACTGGAAGCTAGGTTTCTCTTTGCCGCTAGTATGAAAGAGGAAAGAATAAAGCGCGGGATGGGGAGAAAGGGGGCTTTATATATATATATATATAGGCGTTAGAAGACTTTGAAATAGGGAAGGATTTCCCTTTTACAAAATCACGCGTGTAAGAAACGGGCCCACAAAGGGTGCGACTTCCCAATGTCGCCCAAGTCACGCCTTTGCAAGCACGGTTTCCAAGTTGCACCGGCCCCACCAATTGCGCCGACCTCCCAATGGACGCCCTGATCACGCCTGCAAGCACGCACGGTTTCTACACTTTGCGCCGGTCCCACCGGCTGAAGCACACTCGGTTTCCCAACTCACGCCAACTTCCCAACGTCGCCCCGCGCACCTGGGCCCACCACATTGTGCCCGCCCTCCGTTGTGCAAAACTACCGCAGGCAAGGATTCCAAATCCTATTTATAAAAGGTCAGACAAGCCTCCTTCAATTTTTTTCTTTACGGTTTCTTGTTAATAGTTTTGTCACCATCTTATGCTTGCTCGCAACAAAGCCCTTGTTAGAAGCTAAGCGGGGGACTTAATGTTAATGGTGGTTTTTTAAACAAGGGGTAAAATCGTAAAACCCCATGACCTAGTGTTACCCGTAACACATTAACTAAGAGCATTTAACTCAGTGTAAATAATTAATATGGGTATTTTTTTCAAAATACCAGTTAGGGTTTTCAAACATTTTAACCCTAATTCCAAACACTAGTGGAAAATGGATTTTTTAAGTCTGATTGGGCTTTATAGATAAGACTTCCTAAGGCTTTCTAAATATATTGGGCTTCCAAAGGAAGTCTTTTTGGTAACAAAAGTAAATCGAGCTACCATAGCCGCCTTAATACAGGGGGACAATTAAGGTAATTTTAATAGCTTCCCACGTGATTTCTAGTAAGACCGCTCAAAGGAACTTGTTTTTTTGGCCCCACTAATTCAGTCTGCGGTGGTTACTAGTTTCTATAATTCCTTCGAAACAAGCCTCGCCTCTTCTACCAGTTTTCTCTCTCAGTTATCCCAAACTCATCTCAGTTTTCTTTTTCTCTTACCGACGAGAAACATTAAGTTTGTTGTATGCAACTCTTTCTCCATCTTCATCTCCTCCATTAAACTGGGAACTGAACCACTCTTCGATAATAACGGTGAAACAGAAAAATCAACCAGATTAATTCTCGATCCTATACCCAAAATGTTTTCTTCAACTACTTTAGCAGCGGTTTTTTTTCACCTTCGAAACGAAAAACCCCATCTTCTGAACTATGTTCATCATCATTAAAAAACTCTTTAATTCATCTCCTCCCGATCTCTCTAAAAACCCAAAATTTTCAATTTCAAAACCCTAATAATCGTTCAATTCATCAGATCTATTCAAGGTCGTCAATTGATTAGTATCTAGTGTTGTTTGTGATCCACTTGAAAAAGTTTTAAATGAACAAAAAGTGAAAACCCTAACTAGTGTTAGAATTCTTTGTCTGATGTGTATTTCTCAGTATTACATCTACGAACAGCTAATTACAAGGTAAGCTTGCATAATGAAATCCCTAATTTTTCAATTTTCGGTTTTCTTGTAATTGTACTTCATTGATTTGTTACTTTTTTCGTTGAAGCGATGTGTCTACGGAGAGAAGGGACAAGAGGGTTTTGAGAGAATTGTATGCTTTAGTACCCAGGAGCCGCTGAGAAAATTGTATGCCGAGTAGAACTAGGTCAGATTTGTTATTTTCTGATTCACTTAATATTGATTGACGAATTTGATTTTGTTGTGATGGATTTGTTGTTCATTTACTTGAAGAAGTAAAGTTAGGGTTTGAGATTCCTATTTTGTTTGTTCTTTTCAATTGAAGAATCTTGTTTTAATTTTCAGGGGTTTGGAATCCGGTGCGGGTTACTACAATTGATATATTAACAAGGGGGAATTCCAACTTCATAATCAGTGGAAGATCTACAGGGTGGTATTATATGTCCTTCATTCTAGTTCTGTAAAGGATATGTTCTAACCTGGTTTTGGGGTTCTTGAAAATTCTGATTGAATATAATGTTTTTATTGTTCTCAATCTAACATTACAAGTTTTTATTTTAGGATTTACTAATTAGTATATCAAATGCACTGATCTCTTTTGTATTATATTGGGACATTGTGGAGGATTTAGTGTTGGTGGGTAGGTTTTGAAGGAGGAGGATCATGTTGATGCTGCAGGCGGTAGTGTACTAGGATAGGATGGTGGTGGTAGAGGTGGTGGTAATGGGCATGAATAGATATGGTAGATTCTTGTACACCAAAGCCTGTTTTAAGAGAGGATATTCTTGTTCGAAATTGCACGCTCTTAGAGTTCTAACATCACTGATATGTGTGGTGTCCGGCTAACGTTCTAGGATTTATGCGGAGATATGGGTTGGTTTCTAAGCCTAAGGCGCACAGGATCCTCTAATGGGGGAGAATGTCGAAGATGATGAGGTTAGGTTCTTCTTTCTAAACTTGTAAGTTTAATTTTTAGTTTTTCATGTAGATGGTACTATCTAATTTATATTTTTATTTAATTGTAACAAATGTAGATGCTACTATCATTGTTTGAGAATTTATAAAATTTTAATGGTTTTTGATTTGTTTGATTTCCAGTTATTGGTGTTGTGGTTTACCACCACAAGTTTTATGCTCGCTAGGTGCTGGTGCTTGATGGAAATCATCAAAGAAGACAAAAGGGGTAAAGTGGCATATTGACTCTTGTCTTAGCAAATTAAATAACTTCTGCTGTCTTGTTTTTTAAGTGTAGTTGCCTCTGAATGGTTTTATATACATTTTGTGGTCCAACTAATAACATTTGCAAAGAAATTTAGATTTTGCAGTTCACTTCATAGCATTTGCAAGCAATTTAGATTGTTTCCTTTGACTAGAAAAATAGCATAATGCGGAACAAAGATACTGTTTTCATTTCCCTGCACAATATGTTAATGATAGTACTTTGCCGAATTGAATTCCAATAGATGTGTTGTTTTCTTGCTTAAAATGGAAGCTATATGCCAATTTTGCTTACACAAAATTGAAATATATTAGTTCATACAAAGCTGGTTGTAGGTGCTATGTCTAAGTGGTTTGATATCCACAGCGGGGTTGATTAGTACTACTTCTGATTTTGTCCAGGTGGTTATGTTGATTTGAAATGTTTAGAAATACTTATTAAGGCCTGGTTGTTAAAGCAAAGAAGTAAAACATAAGTGGAAGGATATGGATTAACATTCGAGACCCGTAGTTGGAAAAAACGGTACTAAGTCTTAAATGGATTTTAAGAGATGGATTATGTTAAGAGTTTACATTTTGAATGATTATCTTGAAATTTTAAACGATGATTCAGAATTGGTTGAACCAATTTGGTTCTTGTAAGATTATGATCATTTCTATAAGATTTTCTACCTTTGGTTACCCGAATATGCACATAGTTTAAGATATTATGCATAAATCCTAGGATACTTGTATGATTTTTTGTTAAGAATTAAATTAGGTAGATTGTGCCTCTTTTTTTTTGTAATGTGTTTGAATGAAGTGTCCTTATAGGCTTCAGTTAGTTTCTGATGTCGTATTTTTTGGTTTCTTAAGGTCAAGCAACTGTCTAGGAAACGCTGAACGATACAACTAAATCACTGGGCCTTGAAGAGATGGTGTTGTTCGTGGTAGAATGGTAAGTTTATCTTATGCATTATCTTTTGTTTTATTTGGTTTCCTCTCATAGAGATTCGGAGGAAAATCTCATAGATTGCGTGTTTTCTCGTTATTTTGATCATCTCGTTTGTCTTGATGTGGTTTGTTCTTCTGTCATGGTGTAGGCGCGACTCGAGAAAGGATGATTATTTAAAACAAGGAATACTGGACTCTTCCATGGGGTGAGGCACCATTTCTTTCTGTATTGTATTGGTTACATATGAATAGACTTTCTGTGTTGCATTGGTTACATATGAATAGACTACTTCGTGCAGCTGCTGGTAACATAATATTATTCCTTATCATGAATCAAAACCATATATTAGCCTGGTATACTCAATATCAACATATTTACTAGTCAGTTATCGATAGCTTAGTCATAGTTTAATTCTAATGATTCAACCTTATATGTCCTCCATACTATTATTCAAATGAAACTAGCCCTATTTGGGTATTTTGTTCTAGTTCAAGTGTCGTAATGAGATTTTTGATCAACTCCGCAACTTGAGATCGGTAACCAGATTCTAATTTTAAACAAACAAAATATACAGCTTTAGTGTGTATATTCTGCAAATATAAGATTCCCTTGGCCGGCATAGTTTTGATGTTAAATGCATCTATCTATCATGAGGTTTAACTAGCAGTGGAAACTTCAAACAACTTATTATTTGATTTCAGTGGGTTTACACGCTTTGAGAGTATTACTTGATGTTTATCCATGTTTGAAAGTGAAATTTTGTAATGAACTAGTGTTATTCATACACGAAGGTTGATTGATCAAGTTTGATTATTCCGACTGTTTATTTCGTGGTCGAGATTTAAGAAATGATGAAAAAGATATCGGGGAAGATGAAAATGCATCTTGAATTCGGCAGATGCATCTTGGACCAAAAATACCAACAAGCTATTGATATTGCAATTTGAGTGCACAAAGTTAGAAAACTCTAGGAAGCTATTACCGATTTGTTTTGTTATGTACATATATGAAATTGAAGTTGGTATGTTTTCAAGTTTCGTATATTTTGAACTCCGGGTCAATTTTTAGATATTGAAGTGTAAATTTAATCCAGGTTTTCAATATTAATGTTTACTTTTAAAGTTTTAATTTGATTTTTGGTTTTGATCTCGTTTCATATTAAGATTCATGCGAATCGGCTTTGGATCCCGGATCAATCAATTTTCATTTTTGTTTTATAGAATATGTTCCCTTATAAAAGATCAGGCCTCCCAGCTATAAAACAAGTTGATGGAAGACGCACCAAAATTTATAAGAACCTCGTGTGCGGTCTTTTGAGAAATAAGACTACAATTTAGGGCTCCTAAAACGAGTCTTTTTACCGATTTTAAGTGCTTTTCTGGCAGACTTTTTGTTGCGTTTCCACTAGTGAAAACCGGCCGCATACTGCGCACCATCGCAAACAATGCCAAACCAAAGTCATCTCGCGCAGGCACGCTTTTGGCAACAATGCCAAACCAGCCGCACCACGCGCACCATGGCAACAATGCTAAACTAAGCCGCACCCGCGCACCATGGCAACAATGCCAACCAAGCCGCACACGCGCACCATGGCGGCAAGCCATATTTCAAACCGATATGCCAATGGCACATGCCAAATATAGCGCCCTAGGCTTGCAAGACTTGCAACTAGGTCAACATGGTGACGTGCCATTTGGCACATGCCAACACGCACGCAAGCCATATTTCAAGCCGCTATGCCATCGGCATATGCCAAATATAGCGCCCTAGGCTTGCAAGACTTGTAACCAGGTCAACATGGCCGTACGTGCCATTGGCACTTGCCAAGACGTTCCGCAAGCCATATTTCCAAGCCGCTATGCCATTGGAACATGCCAAATATAGCGCCCTAGGCTTGCAAGACTTGCAACTAGGTCAACATGGTCGTACGTGCCATTGGCACATGCCAACACGTACCGCAAGCCATATTTCCAAGCCGCTATGCCATTGGCACATGCCAAATATAACGCCCTAGGCTTGCAAAACTTGCAACTAGGTCAACATGGTCGTACGTGCCATTGGCACATGCCAACACGTACCGCAAGCCATATTTCCAAGCCGCTATGCCATCGGCACATGCCAAATATAGCACTAGTCTTGCAAGACTTGCAACCAGGGTCAACATGGTCGTACGTGCCATTGGCACATGCCAACACGTACCGCAAGCCATATTTCCAAGTCGCTATGCCATCGGCATGCCAAATATAGCGCCCCTAGGCTTGCAAGACTTGCAACCAGGTCAACATGGTCAGACGTGCCATTGGCACATGCCAACACTTACCGCAAGCCATATTTCCAAGCTGCTATGCTATTGGCACATGCCAAATATAGCGCCCTAGGCTTGCAAGACTTGTAACTAGGTCAACATGGCCGTACGTGCCATTGGCACATGCCAACACGTACCGCAAGCCATATTTCCAAGCCGCTATGCCATTGGCACATGCCAAATATAGCGCCCTAGGCTTGCAAGACTTGCAACCAGGTCAACATGGTCCGCACGTGCCATTGGCACATGCCAACACGTACCGCAAGCCATATTTCCAAGCCGCTATGCCATTGGCACATGCCCAATATAGCGCCCTAGGCTTGCAAGACTTGCAACCAGGTCAACATGGCCGCACGTGCCATTGGCATGCCAACGCACGCCGCAAGCCATATTTCCAAGCCGCTATGCCATTAGCACGCGCATGCCAAAATATAGCGCCCTAGGCTTGCAAGACTTGCAACTAGGACAACATGGCCGCACGTGCCATGGGCACATGCCGGGTAGCCTAACTTGCAAACCGTGCAACCTACCACCAAGGCATTCCGCACATGCCGTTGGCACATGCCAAACACACACGCTGGTAGCCTAACTTGCAAACCGTGCAACCTACCACCAAGGCATTCCACACACGCCATTGGCACATGCCACACACGCCACTAGCGGCTACGCATTGCTACTTGCGCTCGAGGTAACTCGCAACAAAGGCATTCCGCACATGCCATTGGCACATGCCACATGCGCCCCCTAACAGCACCACTTGCACTCAAGATGCAACCAACACTCGAGACATCAACACAAACTGGGGGATGCTTAGGGTTTTGGTTTGGCGGTCAAAGATGCGACGTACACTACGCTCACATTAAGAAAGCGTGAAAAGGAATAAAGCGGTCAAATAAAAGAGGAAATAATGGTGAAAACGTTTTTACCCATTAACACCATGCGGTTACCACCTCCTCCCATTATTTCACCCTTTACTTTCTCTTCCTTCATGAGGCCAGGTACGTTTCAATCTCTCGACTTGTATAAATAGGTCTTACCTATTTCCACCAGACAACAAGTCTGGCCAAGAGAAAATACTACACTCTCGTAAAGGAAACTTTGCAAGCTCTCCCAAAAGCTTTCATCTCTTTGCAAGCTTCCCAAGCTTCTACTTTCGATACAAGTCGACATACTACTCTCCCAGAATTATTCTGGGTCTCCAACACCTTTCTTTGCTTCCCTCCCCAAATCAACCCCTTCTCCTCCACTTTGTGACCGAAGCAAGTCCGGAACGGCCATTTCTTGGTTTAGGCCGACTTGTACGGATGATCTTTCAATCTATAAAGTGCTCACGTGCATCACATTTGTTTAGGGTTTGAACCAGTTTCTCACTCACCTACCAAATTTACCGAAATCGGCGAGTAAAACGATTTTTACCCATAAACAACTGTGAATGAGAATATGAAATGCATATTGAATTACTATTAAGGCCTATTCCTATGCACATGCCAAAAAAATGGTGTTTGGCATACCAGGTGGCATGACAAACCATCTGTGCCACTATGGGAAAACCAATAAGCGACTGACTTTCTATCGAGCGATATTCACAATATCGCTGGCGTTAAGGACTTTAACGCTACCGGTATTGTTAAAATCGCTCTCTTTAAATAATAAGGCTGGCGATACAATGGTTATCGCCCAGTATTTATTCTGCAACGGCTATTTCCTCCCTATCGTTCCTATATATACGCCCTTTTACCTATCTAGATAACTCACACCTGCTTCTACAGATATTTCACCTATATTCTCAATTTTAAGTTTCATTAATCATCTCAATGTCGAGATCCAATGAAGAAAGGGATATTATTATGAATCGGTTCAGGTTACAACAAGAAAGGTATGTATGAGGTTGCAAGAAATTGACGGCAGTGAAGTTGGAAGATAATAAACTAATCGAAATTTTGATGCTTGTACATACTGGTCAAATACCAAGAGTTCCGAGCTCAAATAAGTATTATCAAGAAGATATGATCTAGGAGGGAATTTTACCATCAAGCTCATGCAAGATTGTTTTCTTCAATTATGTGTATCAGAGATTTTTTGATCCGCATGCCTCATCTGGTGAAAAGATTATGAAGAGCTTTGTCGAAAGTAGAACCTCAATTCAATTATCAGTTTGATGCAGATATTAGAAGATAGTCTTGAATAAAAAGTTACTTCGTTTTAAGGATTCTAGGTTATGGCACTCTAGAGGATGCGAACGATGAGTACCTTCGTATGGGTAAAACAACTTCTTACAGTTACCTTTCATTGTTTTGTGAAGTAATGATTAATAATTTTGGTCCAACATATTTACGAAAACCAACCGACGAAGATGTTAGACAAATATTAAGGGAGAATGAGGAAAGGGAATTCCTAGCAATTCTAGGTAGTCTCGATTGTATGCATTGGGTATGTCATGGATGCCCTGTTTATATGGATGGTCAATATAAAGGACATTATCCAAGACCAACAGTTATCCTTGAAGTTTGTTGTTTATGATTGTTGGATATGGCACGCCTTTTTGGTCTTCGGGTTCACAAAATGATATTAATGTTTTGCACAAGTCGCCTCTTGTTTGAAGATTTGAAGTATGAAATTTCTCCATCTGTCGTTTCATGATCAACGGCCATCCGGCACACTCATGGCTATTATCTATGGATGGTATCTACACAAAATGGTCCACCTTGGTTCAATGCTAGCAGGCCATCCTCCGCTGGTCCATTGGGCCTTTAAATACAGATATTTTAACGATGCCCAAATGGCACCGAGGAAGGATGTGGAAGCGCTTTGGAATTTTGAAGAGGAAGTTCACTATCATTTCAGTGGCCCATATCGTGGGTTGAGTCCTTGTGAAGCCACTCAAGACTATGCTCACTTGCATAATTTTCATAACATGGTAGTCCAGAAACCCAGTGATTCGATTGGATTAACTATAGCGATAAAAGAGGCCGGAGATTCACCTCGAAAAGAGGCCTCCCCGAATGAATTATGGTCAAATGACTAACTACATTGAGAACCGTAATTTGTATGACAGGTTAAGAGATGATCGAGATTGAATCTTTGGGAGAGCATGGAAGATGATTTTATGTATTTTTCTTAATGTTTTAGCTCGGTTTAAGTTATGTTATTTATTTTTAATATTTTAGCTTAAGTCTAAGTTATGTTATGTATTTTCTTAATGTTTTATGTACTGTTATATTTCTAATTAATAAACTTCAACATTTCATTTCAAACTAATATTAATTGGAATGCATAATATTAATCTTTGGTCAAAATGGCAGACTAATAATCTGTTTAGTATAAAAGAGTCACAAATATACGATGCTTTGCTGTAAACATTTTCTTCCGGATCAATATATATTACAAAGGTGGCTGTAGATGATAAAGATAATTAAATATTTATCACAAAGGTTATGATTGGATGAGGGGAGCCATTGATACTAAAGATAAAGTAGAATGCAATCTACCTCAAAAAGGTCATAATATAGATATGAAGCAACGAATGCTGAATTGGATCCCTGTTAACACAGCTAGCAAGAGAAGTAATAACGTCCACCAAGAAATTAAGAAACAATTCCTATCCAAATTACCTATTATTCAATAAATCAAATGAAGGCTACAATTGATATTTTTTTTGCTCGGTTGACACACTAATCATGCATTCCAGCCATGCCAAAAGAACATTTTTTTTAGATATGTGTCAAAAAATCTTGATTTAACCAAAACGTTAATTTGCACGAGTCGGATAATTATGTAAAAAAAAATCACTTCCATCTATAATCAAACTTCGGTGAACAATTACGGTCGAATTCGCGTGGTTAAACCTAATGTTGTGAAGATGAACGACTACAATTTAACCCTAATGCATTTCGGGCTACATCTCAAAACCACGGAGTCGTTAAGCTATTACCCATCACATCTATAATCTCAGCCGTACCATAATCATGTGTCGGTCATAAATACGCCTGATCCGTTCAATCTAATCTTTAGAAGAGAACCCTAATCGAACGGATAGATCCATCTAAAAAACCTTATAAGTACAATAGTTGCCTTCTTTTCTTCTCGGACTTCATCTAGTATTTGTCTAGGCTGCTGAGAGAGAAAAATACTCCAAAACCTAACCCTCGAAAACCAACAACTCGTGTTCTCTGCGTTCATGATCCATCGGAAACATCAACAACAACTTTCCCACACAATGATTTTTTCCTCTCAAAACCTATCATATTTTTGGGAATGTGGTTTCTCCTTCTTTCCGCTTTCCACTTTTGGATTTTTTTATCACCATGAGCTG
The DNA here is from genome assembly GCA_023531295.1 of Papaver armeniacum. Classification (NCBI taxonomy): domain Eukaryota; kingdom Viridiplantae; phylum Streptophyta; class Magnoliopsida; order Ranunculales; family Papaveraceae; genus Papaver; species Papaver armeniacum. The sequence goes on from JAJJWW010017575.1 coordinate 23,559, forward strand.
ATTTTGTCTCACGTTGTTTTAATGGACAGCCTCTTTACCACTACATATCTTGTTTTGAAGATTTAATTTTGTATTTGTTAATCCAAGCTAGTGTGTTCTCCTTGTTGAATTGAAGATCCTTTCAGCTTGTAATTGAAAATCAAGTTAATGAGTTATAATTTAAGACTAATTTTTTTCTAGATGGTTTGTATTCTGGTCTATGAATAGTTTGAATAGTTATATGTATGAACAACCTGCATCAAAAACATCTTAAGAGTTACATTAAATAAAGTTTTTACTTGTTTTCGTTTTCATACAAAGAGACCACTTTTATTGAATCTTACATTTTAATTTGAGGGTGCGGTGCAAGCGAGTAGCAAATGGAGAGGGACAACATACTATACATTCACAAAAAAAACATAAGCAGCATTGTAGATTCAATTTGGCTCCGTGTAATAATTCAAACCATATTACAAGATGCCAAAAATGGAACACGGAAAATTCATCAACGGAAAATAAATTTCCTAGGCAAACTGACAACCTAAATTAACTATTTAGTTTTTAATGTGATGGAGATCTAAATTCATCCATCTACTAAGTTAATAGCCAAATTGAAGAACAAAGTTTACATAATTTTAGAGTCAAACTGTAAGTTGCTCTTAACAATGAGGTCTTGATCATACATCACCTTAATCAAATGGCTTAGTTCACGCAATCACCATCTTAATTTGCGAAAAAATTAAAATAAGGGAACGAGAAACTTACCGTAAACATGATTCATTACGGGAGATAGCCTTGCCAAGATACCCTTTTGATCTTTCTTTTACACCGTCAGGGAAATAAGAAATCTCAAATAACATTATCTTCGTCTCTTGTCTCTTTATGAAGAGATTTCCATGGAATAATTAAAAAAACGTTTACTGGACTAGAAGTCCAACAAACCCAATAAGTTTCTCCTGTTAGGGTTTTATGATCGTCCACTCACATCGCCCTATGAAAAGAAATCTCTCAAAATCATACAACTTATGTTTTTCATTGTTTCAAAGGATTCCAATCATATAGAAGCGTTCTTAGGGGAATTCAATAGTATGTAACCAAGATACATCATGCATGCTAGACTAAGACACATTCTCTTAATAAATCTTGAATGCATGCATCACTGATCAAAATTTAACAATGAAAGAGAAAGATGAGACTTATCTGTTTGGGTTACAGATGAAGATCGCAACCATGGCAAGGTTTCCATTACAAGCAATGCACATTGTTCTTTCCTGGTGTTCAAGCTTTTAATGTCTTTTTTTCAAACGGATATCGGATTTCATAAGACACACTATATATTTGGATTAACACCTATACCCAACGAAATCCCCGAAGACAGTAACCCTTCCACAAATTGATGAATCCAACCAATCACACCCTTTCAAAGGTTTATTTGCTTCCCAAAATGTTCTCTCTTGTCTTATTCGGAGACATGTATCCAATCTTGACGTCTCTACGAATTGTTTCGATTTTCTTCGAGAAACATCTCCCCACGATGCCGCATTTTCTTTTCATCGGAAAATGAATCTAGAGACCATTCAGAACTAAATTAATTCATCATCCACTATTGGAAATTAATCGTCTAAACTGTTGGAAAATTTGGGTAAACGGAGGATGAAATAAACACAGCAAATTGTTGCCTACGTGACTTTCAAGCCTCAAATATATTTCTTTTAGACGCATTATGTTTTTACCCTCCAATATCAATTGGCGATTGCAATGTATGTGAAATAATGCCTTGAGGATACAATGAAAGCCCTACAAATGTAGAAATTGATTCAGGTTTGTGCCCCTTGACCCAATCAAGAACACACGAGAGAGATTTTTGATGATGCTTTAGATGAGAGAAAATAGGTTGAATTGATTATACAGAATGGACTACTTATAGGGATATTCATGCCTATTGGAGATTAAGTCTTCACTTCAAAAAGCGCATAAGGTGTCTATTTGAGAATGGTTGTGTGTTTTATGAACCATCACACCTATTAAAGATGTCTCTTCATCTCCAACTAACATCCATTGTGTTTATTCAATACAAAACACTTCCCCGTCGTAGCGGCAAACCAAAACAAAAAACCATTTTATTTTCTAAGATATTGAAAATATCCAACATTCAATTTGGCTCCATGGATTACATTATAACTATAGTGACATGGACTATGAATTTATATACCTAAATTAGGAGGTGGAAGCGGTGGCCCTGATCGGGCCTAAACCAAGTGGTGGCAATATGATCCTGATCCGATGGTGGCAATGGCCCCACAGCTTGCCAAAGAACTCAAGGTAAAATTAAGAGGATGACTAGGTCGCCTATAACCAAACTTTGGTCAACAATTAGGACAAGTCATAAATTTGTGATCATTCAATCTAATATTGAGAAGAAAACATATCAACGACTACAATCTAACCTAATCCAGAACGGGTTGGCTCTAAACCATATCTTATACTAATATAAAGAAAAGAGGTAATTGTTTGGTGAAGCCTTTTTACATGACAATAGTACCCCTATTAACTAAATTTTTAGTTAATATTTGTATATTTACAAGAATGCTATTGTTTTAAAAATAGATCAAAAAAATTAAAACTTAGATATCTTTAAAAATACAAATCGGATTTTTATAAAATTAATATATTTGGAAAGCTCTTTAAATTATCTACGTAATGAGTACAAACAAGGATATTAAAATTTTATTTTAATATTTTTTTCTATTATTATCAAATTTGTTGTTAAAGAATCCAGTTAAGCATGTACTGCATCGCACATGTGGCCTTAAATAAATAGAATAGTTGCCCTCATTTCTTTCTCTCCTCATCCATCTAGCTTCTGGAATGCGAAAAGAAATCAAACCCTAACCACAAAAATCAATAACTCCTCAAGTATTTAAGGTCAATCCATCCATTGAGAGTGAAAGCAATCAAACACAGCAATGAATTCCTCACACAATGAATTTTCCTCTCAAAAAACTATGATATCATCTCCTCGGTAAAATGGTGTTAGTTTTCTTTCTTTGAACTTGGTTTCTCAGTTATGGATGGATGGCAGGTCTCCAATTTCAAACAGATGAATCAATTAGAATTCAATTGAGGATTTTTTTTTTTTTTTTTTTATGGTGACCTATTTTGCCATAAATTTTATATAGAAATTTGAAGATTTAATTTTTGTATAATAATCATTTTAACAACCTAGTGTTCTTGTATTTATTAAAAGAGACCTTTGATTTTGTATGTGAAAATCAGTTATTGAGTAATTTATAATGTCAATAGTGTTTATAGTGTCAACTTCAATTATGAATGGATGATAGGGTCTCCTGTTGCAAAGAACAATGACAAACAATTTGAATCGGCGGACATGATCTTTTACCATCAAATGCCTCTAGATATATATAGTTTTGAATATTTAACTTTTGTATTAGCATCCATTTTAGCTAGCTAGTGTCTCCTTTTTAGTTAATCCATTTAAGTTGTGGTTATTTTGCATCTATGATTTCTTTTTCTTTGAGTTGTAATTCTGGACTCCGAATATGTATTAGTTGTGGCCTATGTCTGTGAAAAAAATTGTAACCACGACCATGGAAATCTCATTTATAAAACATGAGTTTTTCGGGATCATAGACTTTTGAAATTTCTTAAAGAGTTAAATGAAGTTATTAATGATTTTTTTCCTTGTTACATTTGAATCTGAGATGCATGGATTATACAACAGGTTAAAAATGGAAGACAATAAATATACTGAAGTAGTAAAATGAATTTCCTCAGCAAAGTCGCAGCCTAGATTCCTTTGTTAGTTCTTAATGTAATGGAATCAAAATTCATCTATCTACTAAGTTAATTATCCAAAATAGACAGTCTTGTGTCAGAAGCAGCATAAAATAGAAGAACAAACTTTACTTAATTTTAAAGCCAAAGCGCAAAAGGTTACTTTTTATGGGGATTTTATCACATGTCTATTCATCAACTTCCATATTTTTAAACGGCTTCATTTAGTGAAGTCCTTCCTCTATCCTTAAGTGAGTCAAGTAAACCCCTACAGCTCAATATTGAATAGCCTCATTATAAATTATTTAAGAAATGCGAATAAATGTTACAACTACACAGGCTGAATGGCTCAAAACTGGAATTTGTCATTGGCGTCGGTCATATAGATAATACCATCAATGAGGGTGTTAGAACCTATTTCATTTTCATTTGTTTTGTTTTTTGGGGGATGGGATCATCTCCCCCAAAATTTTACCTCATCATCTCTCTAACGAGAAATTTACTACTTATCATACCTATTGAACCATCAAACAGAAAATTGGATAATTGTATATGGTAATTTGTAATGCATCATCTAGTAAATGACTTAATACACAAGCATGCTATCAAGTGAGAAACTTTAGAGAAGAAAAACAAACCTGAACAGAGAGATAAGCCTATTAGACAGAATCCAACACCACCGTCATAAGAGATTCCGTGATGGATAGGGTCAAGAGTATATTCCTGGAGAAGATGTCACAAGGAGAGAATGGAGTGTAGCTCAAAGCAAGCTCCAATCCTTCCATTATTGAGTGGCTGCATTAATATTAAAAACTATGACTGGTGCATGCAACTAGAATGCAGCAACCACTAAAAGTGATGCAATGTTCGAAAAGAGAGCCATCTAAATCAAACATGATATGTCTGCGATCAAGAATGAGGAAGCAGCAAAAGTTACGTATCAACACGGAAAGAGTATCTATATTCTGTCAAATTAAGTAAGCAAACCTCACATTCTCATTATCATTGCTTACTTGAATGAAAATCGTCACTTGTTAGTAGCAACAAATGCTGTCAGGAAACTATGGCAGATTGGCATTGTTAGCAGTATTGTCTTGTAACTGCCTTTAGTCCTTTTCTGTGTGTAGTTAGTAACTCCAGGTTGTACTCTACAGGCTGTCACTAGGTTGTCACTTATAACATGCTTGTCTTTATCAGAGTGAGCATCGATCTACTGCTATATAAGCACATACCTTGTGTCTTGTATTGGATAACCTTGATTAATACAACTGATCACCATTTCTACATGGTATCAGATACCAAAGTGGAATATTCAACTTCCTCCATTAAATTTCTGCAACTTTCTTGATCCTGTGTTCTTTTTTTTCTTCAATTCTTCTTGATCTATCATGTCAAGAACAACACGAAACTCACAACATTCCGCTGCACATCTCAACATCAACAACACTACTTCAAGAAATGGTGATAATCTTGTTAATAACACCACCAACTTTCCACCATTATCACCTTCATCTCAACAACCACCTCAATCTCAATTACTGTCATCAGATCCATCACCTAGTACACCAAAACAATCTGATGTTTCTCAATCGGTTTCACAACAACCGCAACTTACTTCACAATTTGTTCAACAACAATCACAGATTCCTCAGCAATTTTTTCAACAACAATCACAAATTCCTCCACAAATTCCTCATCCAGTTGTTCAACCACAACCTTATCTTTTTCCACCACCACCACAACATCAACACTACAATCATAATTCTGCTTATCGTTTTACTCCTTTACCGTTTCCTAATATCTCTAATTTCGTTTCCACAAAACTTGATGGATCTAACTTTCTGGTATGGAAAGATCAATTATCTTCAATATTGATCAGTACAAATTTGTACGGTTTTGTGGATGGTTCAATTGAGTCTCAACCTCAATTCTTAATTCATAACAACCTTCCTGTTGTGAATCCAATCTATATTGAATGGCGTACTTTGGATCAATTTTTTAGTTCTTGTATCAATGCCATCTATTTCTCCTTCACTTGCTACAGAACTTTTGGGAAAATCTACAGCTCGTGATAAATGGCTTCATCTATCAAAGATCTTCACTCAGCAATTTTTTGCTAGAAAGTCTCAACTTCGCGGTCAATTACACTCTATTCGCAGAGGTAATTCTTCTATCTTTGATTATCTACATCAGCTAAAATCCATTTCTGATTCTTTGAAAATTGGTGAACTAATACAAGATGATGATTTAGTTATGTACACCTTGTGTGGCCTGGGGAGTGAATATGCTCATTTCGTAATTACGATTCAAAACCGTGAAGTTCCTCTTTCCTTTGCTGAATTAAGATAACGTCTTATAAATCATGAGCAGTGGCTCAAAGAACAAGAAACTGCAATTTATTCTCCTCTTATAGCTGATCCTAGTAATTCAGCCTTCTTTGTGCGCAAGCAACAAAATACTTTTAAGAAACCACAAGCTTAATCTTCTTATCCACCAAACCTTCCTATTATCCATCAAAACCTCCTCCTCCACCCTCATCTTCGCCAACTGCTCCTCCTCCTGGTTTTATTTTCAAGAAAGGAGAGTTCAACCCTAACCTGACTGTTGATTATGGAGAAATTCCTTGTCAGATCTGCAACAAGAATGGTCATTTTGCTAACAGATGTCGTTATAGATATGTACCTTCAAGAAATAGTTCTCCTCCAATGCAAAGAGCATTTGCTGGTTTTGAAACAGCTTCTCCTTTTCATCCCTGGTCTCATACTGAAGCAATGTCATATCCATCTGGACCTGGTGAATCTTCTACAACACCCACTGGTCATTGGGTGTAATGATCAAGGACCAATTTGGATACACGACTCGGAGCTACTAGTCACATGACCAACAATCTGCCATCATGACTGATACTGAAGAATTTAATGGTGATGAGCAGGTTATGGTTGGTGATGGTAAGCTTTTACCAATTACTTTAACTGGTTCAAGTGCTATAATTCCTTCTAATGGTGATACTTCCTTTGATTTACATAATGTCTTATATGTTCCACACATTAAGCATAATTTACTCTCAATTGCAAAGTTTACTCTTGAGAATAATTGCTCTTTTGAATTTTTTCCATGGGGTTATGAAATCAAGTCTCTTCCCAGTAGACAAGTATTAGCCAGAGGACCTATGCATAAGAATTTATATCCTATTCAGTCCTCTGCACTCATAAGAAATGCTGCTCTTTCTACTTCAGATATGTCTACTTCCAACATTCTTTGTTTTTTTAAAACTCTTTGTTAGCTTCTCCTTCTATGTGGCATCAAAGACTTGGCCATCAAGTTCTACAGTTGTCATAAGCTACATACTACAGGTGTTATTCAATTATCCAATAAAGTGTTTGAGTCGATCAAATACTTCTGTCAACTTGGAAAATTCACAGATTTACCTTTTTGGTTTCTCCTACTAAGTCTAGTCAACCATTGGCTCTTGTGTGTTTTGTGACATTTGGGGTCCTTCACCTAGTTTGTCTCATTTGGGATTCAAGTACTTCATTGTGTTTGTAGATGATTTTAGCAAATATAACTGGATATTTCCAATGAAGTATAGATCTGAAAGTCTCAAATGTTTTATGTTGTTTAAATCTTCAATGGAAAATTTATTGAATCTCAAGATTAAGGAATTTCAATGTGATGGTGCCTGTGAACTCATTAAAGGACCATTCAGACAATTCATTGATACTCAAGGCATTATCTTAAGAATATCTTGTCCTAACCTTAATCAGCAAAATGGAGCTGCTGAAAGGAAAATTAGACAGATTACAGAAGTGGGAAATACCTTATCCTTCAATGCTTCATTACCTAAAAGATTCTGGTTTGATTCCTTCTCCACTGCAACTTATCTCATTAACAGAACACCCACCAAATTGTTGCAGTATAAGAGTCCTTTTCAGATGCTTTTTGGTAAAGATCCAGACTACAAGTTTCTTAAAGTTTTTGGCTGCTTATGTTTTCCACATCTTGCTCATTGTAGACAAGATAAGCTCAGTCCAAAATCCATTGCTTGTATCTTTCTTGGTTATAGTTCTTGTCATAAGGGGTATAGATGTTATGATCCACTTTCCAAGAGAGTATTTACTTCTATTAATGTTGTCTTCAATGAAGAAGTGTTTCCATTAAGATCATCTACTCAAACCACAGCTGCTGATTCATTATCTTTCTCAAGAGAGCTGTCTCCACAACCAAGTTCATCCTTATTTCAGTCCATTCCTGCAGATATCTCATGTTCTGTACCAGTTTCATCTCAGTCAACAACTGCAGTTCCTCTACCACAACTTGAGGTACCCATTTCTCCTACTCCTATTTGCACTAGGTCTAAATTTGGAATTCATAAGAAGAAATCTTTAGGACCAAACTTTGTTGCTTATTCTCATACCAAACATCCAGTTCCCAAAGCTCTTATTCTGCTGTTCTTCAAAAGAATAAGTTAAGCTGCTCCTAAGACTTTTAAGGAAGCTGCCAAAAATCTAAGCTGGATTATCTCCATGCAAGAAGAACATGATGCCTTTTACTCCAACAATACTTTTGAGTATGTTCTTATAAACCTGGTATGAATGTATTAGGATGTAAATGGGTTCTGAGAACTAAATTGAAGTCGATGGCTCTCTAGAAAGGTTTAAATCAAGACTTTAGCAAAGGTTATCACTTGATGGGGTGGACTTTGAAGAAACTTTTAGCCCTGTAGTCAAAGCTACTACTATCAGGTGTGTTCTCAGTCTTGCTTTAAGTAATCATTGGCCTATTAAGCAACTTGATGTTTCCAATGCATTTCTGCATGGTGATCTCAATGATGAAGTTTACATGGAGCAACCACTGGATTTGTCTGTTTGAACATCCATCTTATGTGTGCAAACTCAATAAGTCTTTGTATGGACTTAAACAGGCTCCAAGATCTTGGTATGACAAGTTGAGCTCTTTTCTACTTCACTATGGTTTCTTTAGATCTGAAGTTGATCATTCTATGTTTATCTTTAAAAAAGGCACTACTCAGATGATTCTTCTTGTACATGTGGATGATATTATTTTGGTAGGCTCTTGATTCTCTGCTTTCGACCTTTATTTCTTGATGAAAACAAATTTTGCTATGAAAGACTTAGGTTCACTGCACTACTTTCGTGGTATTGAAGATGTAATGCAATCTACTTCAAACTCCATGTTACTTACTCAGACAAAGTACTCTTTGGAGCTTCTCAAGAAATTTGACATGCTAGAATCCAAGCCTTACAAAAAACCCGGTTGCTCAAGTCAAAAGAGCTTCTCTTTATGATGGTACTCCTCTCCACAGATCCCGCTTACTATAGGCAAATTGTTGGTAGTTTACAATTCCCGGCTCTCGGACCGGACATCGGGTTTGGTATAAATTATATCTCTCAATTCATGCATCACCCAGTGATGTTCATCTGACTAGCCAAAGAATTTTAAGGTATGTTAAGGGTTCTCTTGGTTCAGGAATTACTCTTCTTGGTGGTAATTGTTCTACTATTCTGCCTATTGTGAATGATGATTGGGCTGGCTGCCCTGATTCTAGAAAATCTACAGCTGGGTATTGTGTTTTTCTTGGCTCCAATTTGGTGGCTTGGTCTTCTAAAAAGCAGCCTACTGTGTCCAATTCTTCTACGAGGGCTGAATATAAATCACTTCTTTGTAGTTTCTTACGAAGTTAGATGGGTTTCTTATCTCTTTCATGAATTCTGATTACTGCCAATATCCTCGCACTATTTTCTGTGACAATGTGGGTCTTTGCTCATTTAGCAAACAATCCGGTGTTTCATGCTAGGACAAAGCATATTGAAATTGATTATCACTTTGTGAGGAGTTTAGTGGCTCTTGGTTTTCTTCGATTAAGTACATTCCTTCTTTGCTCCGGTTAGCGGATGTCTTCACAAAGGACTTTCCAAGAGTTTATTTTCTACACTACGGTCAAAGCGATGCACTATACTAGTCCTCGGTTTGAGGGGATGTTAGCGGTATTGTCTTGTATTGTCTTCAGAATCGCCTTTAGTCCTTTTTACGTATTGTAGTTAGTAACTCCGGGTTGTACTCTACAGGCTGTCACTAGGTTGTCACTTATAATCAGAATTGTCTTTATCGGACAGTGATGAGTCTACCGCTATATAAGCACATACCTTGTGTCCTATATTGAATAACCTTGATTAATACAACTGATCACCATTTCTACAGGCATAATTGACAAGTTGGACCTTTTGATCCAAAGGAGATGCATCAAACAGGATTCTTTCGGCGGATTACAGTAGAAAAACTTGGTAGTCAATAAGAATATAATTTTGGACGAGTTAAAATAGAGTTTGGTACTTAAGTGTATTTGTATATCATATTACATACTAAATGAATTGGATCCCCAACATAACAAATTGTACAATCTCCGTACCAAGAGAAGAGTTTTTATGCGTAATTTCTTCTCCTGAACTGTTTGTTCCTCGTCATATCAAATTCCATCAACCTCTGAGTATTTTGCATCAACTGAACACGTGACAAAACTTTCACGAAACAACAATTTGTCTTTGTATGATGCAACAACAAGATGTAATGCTACCTGCATTGGCGCCACCCAACCACATTGTGAGCCAGGAGGACTATATGTTAATGGCACTATGCATGCTATTTCCGTATAATCTTCAAGCATGATCAAATTTAAACTTTCTAAACAAAAAAAGCAGTAACCATTACATTATAACCAAGCATTGACATGGAATTAGATTTTATATACCTAATGAGAGAGGTGGAGGTGTGGAGGTGGAAGACCGACTAGAATGAACGAGTGGGTGATGATATGTCCCTTGCTCCCATGCCAAAAAGAACCTCAAGGTGTACTTGAGGAGGAAGGCTAGGCCCCGAGTGAATCAATTACATTAGTTAGTTATGGAATAACATTGATGAGCTTCAGAAGGAAACAAATAAAGCTCGAAACATAATAAGATCGACTTCATACCTAGTGAAGGCCAATCCAAATAGTGATAGTGGTGAAGGCACGGGTGAATGGTGCTTGATTGTTTGAAGGAAGGGATGTTCAACTTGGGAAACAGAAGGGTCTGTTATGACAAGTATTCTTCATCAAAAGCCATGGTAAAAATTATCATTTATTTACTTTCACCGTCACCCATTTATTCTTCTGGTAAAATGATCTCGAGGTAGAATGTGGTGGTTTATATAGCTTCAAACTGAAAGCCAAGATGGAGTTCCTTTGATTCTAATTATCCTTAACAAGACTTTGAATAGAGCTGACATAAATTTGATATTTAAGCATTCACATTAATTAGTATCACTAACAAAAACTCAACTATCGAACAAATCATTACTTTCGAGCGCCTCCATCAAAACTAAACACATATCATTCATACACTACTAGTAAAAGTTCATTAATATTTCAAAATGAAAGAAAAATTACCGTATTCTGCATCAGAAACCTGTTTATTCTTGATTACATAACAAATCAATCACGAGGTTATGGAGCCGATACTCCCTAAACTAAACTGGTCACCACACCAGGCTTCTTCATGAAGCCGTTCCGCCATATTCTTCGCATCTCTTTTCCCTTTTATTTTATCGGTCTCAAATGAACCAACTGCTGCATAACCGAAAGCTTCAAGCAGTGAAATAGAGAGAGAATTGAAACTTGGATGAGAGAAGAAATCATTGTTCTGAGAGTTTAATTGTTGTTGTTATCATATTATCAACATCTGGAGCCATTACTTGATGTAGGTGGTTGATTTTGAGGAAGCGTGAAGAAAAAGGAAAACAGATCGTGGGAGAGGCATTAAGTAAGAAGGAGAACAACCAACCAAACATAACACGGACCTTTAAATAATAGCGGGTAGGGTAAACCAAAAAAAAAATAAATATTTTCTTTATAACACTGCGTTCACGTCACTAGTTGATCCCTGGAGGAACGTAGATTTTGGTTCCTGTGGTGGCCGTTTGGCCCTGGTTGGTTTGCCAAAGAACACTAAGTTGGACATTTAGGAGGAAGGCTAGGGCCTCATGAGTGTATCAGTCATGAAACAACATTAAACAAGCATTCCTGTGAAGAAAATAAATAAAGCTCAAAAGCAGTATTTGGTACCTAGTGAAGATCCCAAAACCGAGCAGGTGAAGGCACAAGTGAATGGCATTTAAGTTAAACTGATTTCCATCCCACTAGAGTGAGACGCTAAACTTTGTTAGAGATTTTCCTAAAATCAAACCATTCTAGCTACCTTTTCGCGTGTAAGTTGAAACATATCACTGCAATTGTAAACTTAGATTATAAAATCAAATGTTTTAAAAGTAGTATTGCCTACTTTTTTTTTTTGATCGGTTAGTATTGCCTACTTTCATTTGTAAAATATAGAAGTTTAATATTTTGGATTAGTACGATAACAATTTGAATGGACATATCCCTTAATGCACCTCCAAACTCAAAATCTCCACCACCTTTCAATTGATTTTTGATGTAACAAGTTTAGTCACTCCTCTAAATTAAATTCTATTGTTTTAGCAGGTAATCAGGTCCAATTCACATTTTCGTATGGTCCAATGGTTCACAATCTAAATGGACCTTTCCGAACACAAAATATCCAACGTTATACCAACTAGTTAGTATCTGGGTGAATTGGTCCAAGGAGTGAATCTTTGAACCATTTAGAAAAAAGAAATTTGATCTTACTAGCATTTTACTTTCAGGTGTAGGCAATTGGTTCAGTAGAGCATAGACTCTCTGCAGCCTCATTGGACAATTTCAGCCAATGGTTGACTCAGTTAGGCCTTTGAAATGCTATTTAACCTAGCAAAATACAACCAAGTATATATTAGCCGTTAGATCAAACAGATTGGTGGTCACTAGGTAACCCTAACCAAAATGGGCAGGCGTTTGAGCTTTAAATAGAGCTCTTGTCGTTGCTGGTTTAATTCCAACTACAGAGGCGAGAATCCAAACTAGATCTCTTTTTTTATCTTCAAAATCCTAACCTTAAAGACGTCCACAGCAAAAACAGATATTACTTAGGAAGTTCATCGAAACAACTGATTGTTCATCTAGAACAACAGTATGACATAATGATTTCTCCTCTCAATCAAACGATTTCCCCCCACCAGGATAATGAAAACTATCCAGACCAACTTCTGCCATGGCCCAAAGATTTCATTACTTGGTCTCAAAAGCATGAAAACCTCAAGGTGCTCCTGGGTTCGTTTGATCAATTTTCCTTAAACACTGAATAACAGTACGAGTGATCCAAAGGTGTGCAAGTGACGCCAAGAATCCTGCTGGCTGGTGGGGTTGGCAACCGAAGGTGTCACCAGATATCTAACAAGCTTATGAAGAATTCATGGTACTACAAAGAAAGTCACTTCGTCATATCCTTTCGCAGTTAGATGAATTAATGGTAGAGTTTATTGCAGTTCTGACCGCTAAAGACGTTTTATGATAGGATCACTATGTCTTTTTTCTTGAGGTGGAAATATCTCTTCGCCTTTCTCTCTCTTCCCCTCTCTACTCCTCCCCTTTCTCTACCTTCACATCTCTAGCGCCGCCCTTCTTTGAGCTCGAATTTGGTCGATCCGTATGGACAAAGTAAGAAAGAAAGAATCAGGGGAAGACAGAAAACAAACCGAGCTCGAATTTGGTCCAAATTCGAGCTCGGATTTGTTTTCCAGTCTTCCCCTGATTCTTTCTTTTCTTAATTTTGGGTTATACTTTAGTTTCTGAAGTTGCAGCTTCAGATCTGGGTTCTTTAGGGCTTCTATGGTGGGTGCTTTCCATCCTAAGCTTTGTGTTGTATTTATTCTTCATCTATTTTTGCCTACTTTTCTACAGCATTATCAATCAAACCTTGCGTAAAACTTTCCTAACTCTTATTGAGCGGTTTCAATGGTGGTTGATGAATATGAGGTTTGAAGATGGTTGTGGATATGATGGTGGAGCTGTCTCTAAGTTGCTGATTCATTCAAGATCAAGGATGGATCGGTTTCAAATCATCAACAACAACAGGTGATGGAGGCTGTTATTTTTAACCCTTTTATGATGACATCTTGGGGGTTCCTCTTCTTTATGGAGAAGAGTTCATCATGGGATTGGATAGGATCGTTTTTCAGTTGAAGTGATGATGATTCTATTCTTAGTTCTTGCAAATCCAATTTTTGTTCTTATGTATTCAATCAACAATATTTGGAAATCACTTAAATCCTCATCCAAAAGTATTTGTTTAAATGGAGAAAAAGTGGCGACGATTTCGTAATGGTTGTTTGGTTTGAAGATATGCTTGCTGTTATGGATTTTGCACCGGAGTGGGACTGTTATTAGAGGCGGTCGATCTGGGGCTCAGGTGATGGGAAGCATTTCCACTTTCATCTTTGTTTTAGGGATAGGGTTTACATTGTGTTTTAGGGCTTTCTTGTGGGCTTTTTCTAGTTGGGGTGTCAAATAGTTGCTGGGTTTTCCACTGGTAGGTGTTCTATTAAAATTTGTATGGGGTCAATGTAATAACGTATTATCTTGTATGAGGGTTGCGCACAAACGCTTATCTACATATATATAATTATCTTTACTGATCAAAAATAAAAATAAAAAAAAATGATAGGATCAGTGTGTTAGGGTTTGGTCTAGTACTTGAGCTATTTAGTTTGATTGCTTGCTTTTCAGTTCCTTTTCTTTTTTTATGGTTGTTGTGATCAGACACGAAGGAAAGATGAACTAGTACTGTGTTTGGTTTATAGTTCTCTTTTTGTTGTGATCAGAAGACATATGGGAATCGTGTGTTTGGTTTTTAGTTCTTTTTTTGTTGTGATCAGACACGAAGGAAAGATGAACTAGTACTGTGTTTGGTTTATAGTTCTCTTTTTGTTGTGATCAGAAGACATATGGGAATCGTGTGTTTGGTTTTTAGTTCTTTTTTGTTGTGATCAGAAGCCATAAGGGAAAAACATGAATTAGTTAGCAGTACAGTATGTTCAGTTTCTATCTTCTCTGGTTAACATGTTGTGCCCACTTTCTTTGTTTGATATTCTAGAGGAAGATGGTATGAAAAAAAACTTTTAAAATTACACAAAATTGGTCAAAAAGACCAAAATCAACAATTCCAGGTGAAAAAAGACACTTAGGTTTTGATATTGTTTAAATAGACAAAAATTAAAAAGATATTGTTTAAATGGACAAAAATTTAAAAATAGGCGGGATGTAAACCGGTTATCCCGTCCATTTTCAAATATTTTTTCTTATTTTTATTTTACACAGGATGCATCCAGTTTCCTCCTTGCTATTTTTTAAGTATAAGCCAGGATGAATCCAGTTTCATCCTTGCTATTTTTTTTTGGCTATTTCACCCGTACTTTTTTGTACTTGTCCATTTGAACCGTGTTTTTTTTTTGACAAATGACCCTAAAATTATGTCATTACTTCAATATGTGGTTACTCATCTTTGTACCTTTCAAAGTGTTGTGTCAATGTGTGCCTTTCAAAGTATCGGTCAATGTGTAGCATAGCACATTCAAAAGGTGTTCCCTTATTAAAATTGTGCGAACAAATTCTCTTTCAAAATTTAAGAAAAAGTCACGACGGATTGTAGCACTTCAAGTCAAATGGATGCGCACAGTACATTAATAAGCACCTTTATTTAGCTCTTGTGAAAAATCTAAAAGCTATACCACAGAGTTCTCACCATATGATTAAAAATTTCGAAATTTATACGAGTAGATTGCTCAGCTGTGAACTTGCTTTTGCCGGAATTCTTTAAAAATCAGAAATGCTGCGTGGTGTAACTGAACCTCTCTCCAAGTGGTGCTAGAATAGTGAGAGCGATAGTTTGATCTAGCTTGTTGTCCATAAAATTATGGTAATTTTGGCTGCTCTTAAAGGTAATGTCCTTTGACGTACACCAGACCATAAATTGGAGTTAAAGATGTGCCTTAAAAATTTCCCACAGAACAAATCAACGACTACAATTTAACCCTGATTTGAAGGGGTAGATCGATCTCTAAACCTTATAAGTAGAATAGTTGCCCTGGTTTCTCCTCCGCCTTCAACATCCAGCTGCCCAGAGAGAAAAAAAAAGAATCGAAAACCTAACCCTAAAAATCAACAACATCAAAACCCTCAATGTTCTTCTTATTCGCGATCCATCAATGGAAACAGACATCAAATACATGCATGTCCATCTGCAACAACTTCCCCACACAATGATTTTTCCTCTCTAAAGTCTGGGCATTATTTGTTCATTGAGTTAGAGATCCGAGATTTAATTTGTTGATTAAATATCTTTCATGTATGTGAAAAGAAAGTTAATGAGTAATCATAGCCACTTCAGACTAATTTATTGCTAATAGAGTAATATGTATTGTGTAATGAGTATTTGATTTCCGGTCACTACACGTTTTATGTGAAAAGCAAGTTAAATTGACCCTACACGCTTTATCAAAAACTCAGTCACGGCCGTCTACGAATGATACGTCGGTCAGCGGATACGGTCCGGCATCAAATATAAGTCACCCATTAGATCACATACTAACCGATAATTGAATGATCAGAATTAAACCCTAATATAAATGGGCAGATCGGAAAGCCTTATAAGAAGAATAGTTGACCACTAGAACCGTAACCCAAACCCTTACCCTAATATCTCAACAGCCACCAACAGAAATCTCTGATCTCTAAATCAATGTTCATCATTATCGTGATCCATCAACGGAAACTAAAAGATCCACAACAAATTCGTAGCCGATTCTTCAACAACTTGTAGCACAATGATTTCTCCTCTCAAAAAATTAACATAACTTTCTTCCAAGCTTTAATGTCTTGTTTCACTTGGATTTTCAGCTTTCCATTTGCATCGGTGGAGGGCCCAAAAGTGTTTTCTACGGAAAGCTATTTACTAAAAATGTCTAGTTTTTTAAAAATTCCCCAAAAGATGCAATGTGTGCACATTATATGTGTGGATTATCAAATAATGGGTACACATTCAAACATTTTTGGTAATTTATAACATTTTTGGGAATAACTTAAGAAAACTAGACACCTTTGGAAATTTCCTCGGTAATGTGCTGTGTATAATATGTCTATCTGAAGTGATTTTTTTAGCATGAAGTGTTACAAATATGAAACGGAGAGCTAAGTGTTGTATTTGAGCTAGGATTTTACTAGGGCAAATTATTAAAGTAACCAGCTTCCAAACACATAATTAATAAACCGGCCAAATTTTTGGAGCCTTATATAAAGTGGCCTTTCTGTTAGATTTTCCATCTGGGCCTACCAATATGGTCAAAAGTGCCGATTTAGTCAATTTATCATACTGAAATTACCGTCATAGCCTTACAAACTTATCATGAGGTGAATTCCCACTCCTTGGTTTTCTCAAAAACCATACCGATGGCTTCCTTAAACAGTTTCACTTAAACGATTTCATAATCCAAAGGTTTGTTCAAATAAAACCCAATTATGAATTAAATCGCTGAAGTGTTTTCACTCACTTATTAAGGGAAATCAAAGGTACGGATAGCCAACAATCAAGTTCAATTGAATGTATTTTCTAGGTATGATTATGGTTTAAATTGAAACATTTTGGAACCCTAAAATCTCTATTCTATACCTCCCTAATTGAAAATGGTTGGTTACTGCTATTTGATATGGAGTATGGTCATTGGGTGCGAATTAATTGACTGATTTAGGTGATAAAAAAAATCTAGGGTTTGAGCTTTGTTTGCACCATTAATGCTGATTTGGAAGATGAGTTAATCTCGATTTTCTTTTCAATATATTTTAGGGTCTCGAGTTCAATTGGGTTTACATGGGGAAATTTCAGTTTGGGGAAGAACAAGTTGATTTCGATTTGGGTTTAATCTTGATGACTTGGGTATTCTTTTGGGGATTAAAAAGCTAGGGTTTTTAACTGTTTTGGTGTTGATGGTGGTCGGAAATATTGTGTAACGATGGAAATTTTTAAGTCCTGTATTTCGGTTTATGATAAATTTTCGGGGTTGATTAATGGCACCTTCATGAAGAAACGAAGAACATCGATCGAGTCACAGAGTCATTCATAACAGAACTCGACCAAGTAACTCATTGAGGGGTGTAAATGACATTTTCAAACGAAGATAACCGCCACGTGACCACTAAATCTGATGTTACCCGTTTTTCGAGAAAACGGCATTTAAAAGTCAAACCCGGCCACTTTATATAAAGATTTGAAAAAACGGTCATTTTCTTAAATATAATTCTTAAAGGTGGTCACTTTAGAAAAAAGCCCGTTTTACTAGTTATTACATATCCTTTCTGTTTGTGAATGAATAAAAAGAAGATTATTAATGAGTAATGATAATTTATGTCTAGTTAGAACTTTGTTAACTATTTTCCCTTACTAATGTTGTTTTTTATTATTAGATCCGACAAAATTGAATCTACTAAACTAATGGAACACACAGAATTGCTGTGTAAAATATCTATTGACATTGCTTTCGTTATTTAATAATTTAAGATTACCAAAGATTACCAAGCAAGATCGCACTTCGCTCAAGTGAGATTTGAGATGCAATTTTTGTTGTATTTGTTAACCCGATTCGATTGTATTAAGAAGCAGATTCAATGAGTAATCATCAAAAGTTAAGACTAATTTACATTGTTAAATTTTTTGAATCTATTGATTGTTTTCTTGTCTGGTTATAATTCATTTAGGTATTGAGTATTGTGTCCTATATGAGGAGTCTGAACAAAATGAGAGTCAAACCACCATGCGTATTGTGGTTATAACCATGGAGACCCTGTAAATTTTCGGGTTATAATTCATTTACTAGAAGCTATAAGAAATTATATTTATATTTAAAGGATCTTTGAACAAACATGATAATCACAGCATGAGCATAGTTGTGTTAGGAAGGATACCCGATGCCATTTGGTTGAATCCAAGATGTCCAAAGAAGAAGACCCGTAAAATGAAATACCTTGAGAAACTCTTAGTTTCTCCTTCTTGACCTTTTGTGTAATGAAATAATAAAATTCATGAACTCAATTTGATGGTTATAGAGTTCCTTTTTATAGGTAGAAGGAGGACCAAGGTTCATAGGATTTAGATTTTTCATTTAATCTCGACTCATCCATCAAGGAAGAGGGAATATGAAAGGACCCCAATATTTGTAACCAACATGTTTAGCCATATTCTAAATTAACCAAAGATATCATATGGCCCAACAAGATATTTCTATGCAGTAAATATTCTTACATTCTCCCACGGGTCCATGTGATAACTTACTTAACGGTTAATTATAGAAAAACATAAGCGCGCAGAATTGCTAAACAATTTTAATGGTTAAACGTAATACCTTAACCAAGAAAATCACGTATGCGAGTCATGGCGGTGGCACATTGTCCTGTTATTAACATGTTCCCTTCCATGTACCACAACACAAGCAACTTACTTAATCAGGCCTTAAATGGGGATATCATAATGGTCCAGCTTATGTTTTCAAAAGAAAGACAATTTCTCATTAACATTCATCCATTCACATAAGTGTATACTAAATATGGATACAGAAATAAATTAAATTACATTATTAAGAGCTCAATTAGTTTTCAAAAATAAGCATATAAATTAGCCGAATTCAATAATCAATTACTCCCACGAGACCTAAGATTTTGATCTTTTCTTAAGAGGTCTTAAAAGGAAATTGTTAATTAAGTGCATCTCCGAATGCAATTGTGCTTAAGCGGTAAATGAACAACTATTGTTTCGAATTTCCTAATTCACGCATATATACTCAAGGTTCATGTGTTTTGTTCCTTTTGTATCATATCGTGCTTTAATCTTTCGAAGCTAAGACAATAAATTTAAAGCAATGTAGAGACAAACCTTAAGTCTCTAAGTATTACAAATAATAAATATTCAAACTCAATTGTGGGACTAGTATTAATGGATTCTTCCTTTATAGAATCCATACATCCACAAAAATTGAAGTTTGAAAACCCAATCAACTCTTGTTGGGTTTGCTAACTAATTATAAGACATAAGTTAAAATAGTATCTCAAAATTCTTGATAGCTTTCCTGTAATTTGTTCTTCAATTCTTTAGGCAATTAGTTAACATATTAACAACTTGTTATAAGTTTCATATCATAATTAAGACGTAATGAAGATTAAATTTATATCTTCTATCAACATGAAATAAAATCTGTTAAATATGGTATTACCTCAAAATTCCTTGAATATTCGATATATGCCTTATATGAGAGCTTTAGTAATCCATATGATATTACTATCACATGGTAAGCTTTATTGACATCCTTTATTTCAAAAATATATAAAGATATGCATAAAGTCAAGATCACTACTCGTAGGTAGTAACTCTTAACATGAAACACCAAGAGTATGAATTTCTCCCACTGATCTTGAGGTATATGCATAAATATGTAATAATTTCATCCAAAACTTGAAACATTTATAGTTTTGTTGAATTTCACATACCATTATGGGAGGCTGCTTAAATTTCATACTTTGATTTTTAAAATTTGTAGACTAAAATTTATCATTAATAAAGGCTATTTTCACATTTAATTAATGCAACTCTTAGGTCATACCGAGCTACTAATAATACTATGATAACGAATAAGTCTTTCATTGACACGAGAGAAAAACTTATTTATAATCAATGCGTCATTTCGAGTAAAATCTTTGGAAATAAGTCTTGCTTTATACCGTTTAAAATTGCTATTACAAATCGTATTAGGTCGAAAGACCCACTTTCATACAACCGATTTGTGTCTTTCGAGCAATTAAACAATATCCGAGACTTGACTTTCAACCAATGATTTTTCTCACATAGCATCAATCCATTAATCAAAATTATTACACATAATATTTGTGAGCCAAAAACCTAGTCTTTGCCATTGCATCTCAAAATGTAATAAATTCTTGTGTAAGAAAATAACCGAAACAACATGAATAACTTTCTTACAATCTCTCGTTGAGATCTTCTTAATCTTTGGTTCATGTTGTTATCATAAAATTTCTTTATTGACAAGTAGTTATATTACGGAGTATTGGATCGATAATTTGTGGTCTTTCATTATCTAAAATTCGATAATGAGAAGATTCATAATATCTCGTAGAAATCTTAAATAAAGGGATCATTATCATGATTTCTTGAACAGATATATCCACGTACTCCCACTGATTATTCCATCATTAACGAATTTATATTTTCGGTTTCAATAAGTCTCATACTACGGTTAGAACGTTAAAGAATACCATTTGGATCATTTAGGAAAACCAATGAACCAATAATAGTTTCCAAATCCAATTTTCATTCTTTGGAATGTAAGCCCTCACCTCCAACTGAACAACCATAACTTAAAGGTGATTTAAACTAGGTTTCCAACCATTCTAGTCCAAAGTGTGTCTTTGAAACTGCTTTACTCGGAAATCTATTTAAATTACACAGTTGTTGAAAGAACATACATTCACTGATATGTGGTCATTATGCATAACTCATCACGCTTCAAACCATTTTCTTAAAAGTATGATTTTGCCTTTTGTTATACACCATTATGCCAAGGATAAGTTGGCCTTGTGTATTGAGCAACAAATCCAAAATTTTGGAGATACTACGTAAAAGATTTAGGATATTATCCTGTTTTGTCGTACCTTTCACAATATTCACCACCTTTATCAGACTTTATGATTTTCGCTTTCTCTATAATTGCCTCTCAATTTCAATAATGAATGTTCAAGAAAACATCCACGGATTGAGATTCGTAATGCAATTGATAAATATACACAGTAACACGAAAAATCATCAGGTGATAAACAATTTTATCTTCCAAAAAATGGACCATTAAAAGTCTACAAAATAATCATAATCAACAATTAATAAGAACAAAAGCTGAAATTTATATTAGAGATAAATGACAATTAAGCTTACTATAGTTTCATACCTTCAATAAGATTTCTCCTGTGGGTAAAACCTTATCAAGGAACAATGTGAGACATGAAAAACATTAGTACATATTTTACCTTATCATACACACAACATTATGTTTGTTCAATACCACAACTAGAATCACCTATGGGCAACTCACGTCCTAAAATGTATTAACAAACTCCAATAAATTAAATATTTTGAAAATAATATAATGTGAGTTGTAGTCACTGTGGGTGGCTATTATTTCACATGTATATGAAACATTTAGATAACCTTAATGCTTGTTTAAATTTGTGAACCAAAACTACTTGTGAGCAGCATTGTTCTAATCGTTAAATCAAACTGAAAGGACTCAAAATATACAACACTTACAAGATAAGAGTTTAGTATCACTGTGGTGATAACTAAACAATCCAGCAAACATGTACAAATGCAAATATCACACTAACTTTTCTTGTGACATCGCGTGGTCCCATTCAATGATATGTACATACTTGATCTGATCATAAATTTAGTCGATTATAAACAATTATGATTAACCCTGAAATATCAACTCTCTTTAATTGAAAAATATCCAAACGCATTGAACTTTAAACCAGAATTGAGCATTAAGCAAGATTATGATTATAATTCAATAATGAATTTTGGTTGAAGGGAATTCTTTGATGCATCACTCATTTAAATCTGATACAAGCTTAAAGATCATGATAAATAACGGATATAGGAGAATTAATATGAAAGGTGTTAAATACTCAATGAATATCATTTTCACAAATATGGAGAAATTTATCAAAAAATAAAACCTCAATTTCCATAGAGGATGCAATAAGTTTTGCCAACATAATAAAAATACTCATAAAAATATCAAAAAATCGTAATAGGTTACTCAACTCGATAATGAGTTAATTTATGTAAATTTTATTTTATGCAATTTTAAGAAATAACTTAAAATCATGTGCCGATTATTTAATTACCATAATGTATGATCAGATATTGTACACTTCATTATTATCTTAAACATGTGAACTCAAATTACATGTGGGTAATTGTTGTTCTAATACATTTAAGCAAAACGATATTATAAGCACTTGACATGATAATGATTATGATGGAAAAAGTTATTTGACATCACCTGTGGTGATAGCCAAACAACTCAAATAATGCCATAATAACTACTAAACCTTGCCTTTACGGCTTGGCGTATTCGTGCTTACAATAAAATTATTATTATTGCTAAGATAAAACACTCTAGTATCACACATTGTGATAACTAAAGAATTTATGACCTAAGAATCTTAAGCACAATAACTTTATACGTACAATTGAAATTATCATCAATATTGGGAGAAAAGTGAAACATAATGACACAAGACACCCTCAAGATTCAAATCAGTTCATATCTATATTGTATGATCAACAATCATATCGCTTAGTGTTTTCTTAAATATGTGAACTCCAATTTCCTTTGGGTAAATTCTGTTCTAATATATTTAAGAAAATCAATATTACAAGCATTTGAAAAAATTGTGATCATGGCCAAAAGTGATTTGACATCACTGTGGTGATAGCCAATCAATTAAAATAATGCCATTATCACATGATGTCAATAACTACAAAACCTACACTTTACGGTTTGAAAATACATGCTTATAATAATATTATGATTATATTGAGATATAACACTCTAGCATCAATGTGGTGATAACTAAAGAGTCCCATAATAATTTCAAGTATAATCTCATAAAATTTAAAGAAAAAAAAAAACAATAATGTGAGAGAAACCATACCATAACGCACAAGCACACAAACCATATCATAATGCACACTCAAATCTAATAGTGTGAAAAATGGTTTCATTATAAAATCATTCGATAGAAAATCAGCTTAAATTGTGCATTAATGTTATCAATAAAGCGGAAGCATATTAACTGGTTCATTTCTCTTCCGTAAGTAAAACCACTTCATAATTCTTATGCTTCATATAATTTGGTTTTAACTATAAACCGGTTCTATTCATGAAGGTTATATGATAAACATGTACACGTTAGATCACATTTGCAACCAAAAGCAAGCATTCAAAGTCAATGGTCAAACGGTCAAAGTCAACATGTGGAAGTCAAAGGGACACTTCAAATTTTCAAAAATTAATAATAAACGTTTCAAAAATTAATAATAAACGTTTCGAAAATTAATAATAGACGTTTCAAAATTAATAATAGACGTTTCAAAAATTAATAATAAACATTTCAAAAATTAATGATAGACGTTTCAAAAATTAATAATAAACGTTTCAAAAATTAATAGCCCAAGTTTTATTATTAATTAATAAGTGGAAGTCAAAGATACTTCCAAAAATTTTCTTCATGGTCGACGAACATCTCATGTCCGACCTTTGAAAACAGCCGAATCTTGTTTAACCCTATGTGGGCCACACCCAAAAAAACAAATTTACTTAACATTACAAAGTGAGCCCATACGTTATAGAATCGAAAAATGAAAATTAAATTTCACAATGAATACTGTTTAACCCTCCTAGCATACGTTATGACTATCAAAACGGTGTTTTGACTTTACACATGAATCAAATAGAACATGTTATTGATCTTAAACAAATCACATCATATCATCATATTGAATCATGTTAACCCAGAGATCACACAAAATCATGTTATTGTCAAATAAGTCAAACACCACAAATCAATCATACATGTCATGAAGCATACATATGAATGTGTATTTCCATTTCAAGAGACCGTACAAAACAAAGATATATAAATCATTATTCATATGATAATATTTTCATTATATCTTAGAGATTCATGGTATATAAACATAAAAATCATTATTAGAAATCAAAACAGACATGGTGATGGATTCAAATCATCACAACATTTGCATACAATCATCAAGGAAAATCATGGAGTTCTAAACCAGGCTCTAGATGCCAAAAATAAGAAATTATATTTATATTTAAAGGATCTTTGAACAAACATGATAATCACATCATGAGCATAGTTGTGTTAGGAAGGATACTCCGATGCCATTTGGTTGAATCCAAGATGTCCAAAGAAGAAGACCCGTAAAATGAAATACCTTGAGAAACTCTTAGTTTCTCCTTCTTGACCTTTTGTGTAATGAAATAATAAAAATTCATGAACTCAATTCTGATGGTTATAGAGTTCCTTTTATAGGTAGAAGGAGGACCAAGGTTCATAGGATTTAGATTTTTCATTTAATCTCGACCGTCCATCAAGGAAGAGGGAATATGAAAGGACCCCAATATTTGTAACCAACATGTTTAGCCATATTCTAAATTAACTAAAGATATCATATGGCCCAACAAGATATTTCTATGCAGAAATATTCTTACAGAAGCATCATCAGTAACCAACTCGTCATCTACGGAAGGATGTTTATCTAAAACTACATATACCCAAGGAGTGCGTGCACGCAAGAGATGGACTTTCTTTTATAACATCAAGATCATGCATAAAAGTCCCTTTAATTTCTTGGGGGAAGAAATTAAGGGTAACTAATTGACCAAAAGCTGCAAAATTTGAATAATAACGAGTAACAGAAACAACAAGAAGGTAGAACAATCTTGATTATTGCATCTCCAACTTCCGTAGATATTTTTTTCTTCTCATATTTTTCCTCTCAAAAAATTAAAGCCTCCACATCTCTAGATCTAAAAGTCAATAGATTTATATAATCACCAAGTGCAGTAGCACATCCTTGTTGTTTAAGTGAATGGCTACACTCTTTTATTTTATAGAAGAGATCTCCTTTGTATCTAACTCCTTTAAAATCCTAAGTCATATGAGCTTCTACATTGTGGTTATTACGCCTTGAATAAATAAATCTTCAGTTTTAGTTTTTTATGTAAGCTCCTTTTGAACTTTGGCCTGATCTTGGCTTGCACGAATTAAAGTTTGTTTAATGCTCAATGTGTTTTTATAGTTCTGGAATTTCAAATTTTAGAGTGTTTAATTAGACGCCCAAATTCCTATAGTAAAATCTTCATGCCACTACTTCAAATTGTGTATGTAATTTTGGTTTGTAGTAATAGTGGTAGAATAAGAAAGAACAAGTACTATAAGGTAATTTGTTTCTGATCTCAATCAAAATTTAAAGAGTCCGCTCTAGACCAATTCACTGCCTTTAGAGCTATCGACCAAGAGTACAAACTGAGAAAGTGATGCATATTACCTCCAGTCCAATTAAAACGGAAAACTAAGATAGGAGGACAACTGGTAAATTTGTTTGATATTAATATTGACCTCATTTTAACCAAACCACGAATCGAAAATTATGACTAGTCTTGTTTCGCCGGTTCTTGAAGCGAGTTTGGACAACTAACTTGAATCTTAACACTACACCAATGAACTAAATCTCCATATTCGCAGTTTTGATTTAGTGCTCATTTCTGGCAGTAACCGTGTATCAGCTGACAAAAGTTCGAATGATTTCATTAGACAAACTATAGAATGACAAAGGTTGATATCCGCTCTGCACTATAGGGCTTAACTCTAGAAATCAGCGGATTGGGCATTACCTAATTTTGTATGAAATTTTCAGTTAGATTCCAATGCTCAGCAAGAATAGAAAAGTGATAAAAGGTTTAATCACTCTAAATGGTAACCTTGAAAGTCGTCTTCGCACCCAAATAACTCCACCATCTCCAGCTGGTGCAGAGAGAATCATCTTCGCACTCCAAATAACCTTGAAAGTCATCTTCGCACTCCAAAGAACCCTGAATCAATAATATAATTAGGCCGACCGAGCGAAGCGAGGGAGGACTCTATATATGGTGACTTTGTGTCAATGTGAAGCGTGACATTTTTTTCAATTACACAAAAAAGATTGAATTTTGGTCCGGACACCTGGAAAAGACTAAGATGTCCCTCTAAATCAAATTTTACCTTTTTCCTTTAGACATTTTCGTAAATAAACCAAAGAGAAAGGGGAATAAGGTATTAAACATTTTCGTAAATAAACCAAAAAAGAAAGGGCAAAACAAGAAATGCATTTTCTATATATTTAAAAACCTCGTATATTTCAAACTACAAGTCGTATTTTTATAAATTTTATATATTTGGAAAGCCCTTTAAATTAGCTACGCAATGAGCACAAACAATGATATCAAATTTTTGTTTTTCAATTTTTTTAATTATTCTCCAAATTTTGTATCTTTTCTCCTTAAAAATTAGGCATAGCTTAAAATTAGACATATCTTAAAAAAATTTGAAAAAACTACAAGAAAAATAAAATGATTGACTGAGTATAAAAAACAACTAATTTTAAAATGAAAAGCACAACATATGGTGTTGAATCACCACCAAATGGGATACCATGGTAAAAATATACCATGGCCTACCTGTCTGGAAAAAATGACACTTTCGCGTCGTGTTTGGAAAAATTATACCTTCATGCCGTCTCGGGAAAAATAATATTTTCACCCTACGGCGGAACTAAATTGTGAACACAAAATTTAGTTTTACGTCAATTTTTTCGGTCGGCCGTCCCACCGTGGTAGCGGTCATCTAGTATAGACTAAAGATAAGTAAAGAGAAAAACATCTAACTGCAATGAAGAAAACATTTTTGCACACAAACCTCTCTTGTGATTCGAGATCATCAGTGACAATAGGGGCGAACTAAATGACAATCTCAAACACGCACAGTCCATCAGCTGCAGAAAAAGAGAGTATGAAATTGTGCCAAGAATTAGTCTGAATCAAAAAATAAGAAATAAAGAGAGAGAGAGATAAACAAATAATTAAAAAAAAATTATTACCTGACACGATAGAAGACGGGATGAATTGGGATAACTAACATTAAGTATATGAGAGGAGAAATCATTATGCTAAAGATGATAAATCATGTAAGGGAGATGATGTTGTTGACGATTGTGTGGATATATCTTCTTCTTCCATGATTATTTTACCTGTTGATAGACGATAATAGATCTGTAGTTGTCGTTGATATAGGGTTCAAGATCTCTAAAGAATTGAATTAACTTATGTTTGGGTTAATTTCTTTCTTGTATCTCCACTGCGGCGGTTCACTCCATTTCTTAAGCTTTATATAAGACCTGCCGTTTAGCTAGGGCTAATTTTGATCGTCAGTTTTTGTTTCACTATCTGATCCAACGGCTCATTTGATTGACTGAAAATGTAAGTAACGGACGGATGCGATCATACTCTTTTACACGTGGAAGGTATTAAAAGACTTGATACAAATGAATCGAATTCTTTCGGTGGCTTGAGGCCTCTTCCTATGCACATGCCAAAACATGATATTTGGCATATATGTAGAGGTGTAAATTGGGTTGTGCCAAAGACGAGCACGCGATTGCCCAAGACAAAGACGCTAAAATTTGAGCACTGCCTTGACCCAAAGACGTGACTTAGCCCGACGGTATAAAGACGTTTGTTAAATGGGACGTCTTTGGGTTTGACTAATTGGCACAAAGAGTAGCAAAGACAAAGACGCGGCACGGATAAGCACGTGGCTCAAATGACACCAAGACAACACATTAAGAGAGCACGTCATAACATGTAAAATACACCATATAACAAGACATAATACATCACATTTTTGTATATTTCACAAAAGAGTCACTATTCTAGCTAGTTTTTAATATTTTATGTTGGCTTATTTATAACAACACATATAATACCTTAATATTTAGAAAATATATTTCAATATCATTGTTATAATATCGTCACCTATATTTAACTAGAACATTAATTTACATGACAATAATCCAATTTTATATTTGATGGGTTATTTTTTTTATTGAATAAACTTGTTAATTTTACTTGAAATAATTTCAAATAATATGTTGTCTAATTAAATTCTTGTGATAATGGCCGACTTAATGTATACATTAAGTGATTTCAAATTTTATAACACGTGTGCCAAGACGGCAAAGATTACACGTTTATTCTTGTCTTTGTGCCCGTGGGCCGTGTTGTGCCTAGCTTTTGACTAGTAAAGCACAAAGACGGCACATCACGTTTAAATCGTTGGCACAGCACAACACGGCACATGGCACGTGAAGCACGCGACTTCGTGTGGCCGGGCTGTGGGCCGGTACGTTTACACCTCTACATATATGCACCCACTATGGGTATGCCAAAGCGCTAAAACACATATGCCAATATGTTATTCTGGCATATAGGCATAGGAGACAAAGTTTCCATCGAGCGATAGAGATTCTATCTTTTGCCGCGATAAAGACTTTATGCCGGGCGATAATCTCTTTATCTCCAAGCGATATTCACTTTATCTCCGGCGATATTCACTTTATCTCCGAGTAATTTTATATATATAAATTATCCTTCTCTCCTACTTTTTCATTATTCTAATATATTTTTATATTTAAAGGGTCCCACTAAATATATTATAACACTAAAACTTTTATAAATACCCCACCACACAAACACAAATATATTTTTTATTCATTAGGGTCCCACCCAACACAATTAAATATATGTTTTTAATCAAGTTTGACATATCTACCATAGTGGCGCAAATGGTTTGGCATGCCACCTGGCATGCCAAACACCATTTTTTTGGCATGTGCATAGGAAGAGGCCCGATGGAAATGACTCCATTTTTTTGAGTGTTGTTAATGGGAGGGAACAAAATGATACCAGTGAGAGGGACATATCGTTGGTGAAATAAAATTTGGGAGTAAAGGATAGACCGAGTGATCTGTCCACCAATTTTCTTTTATTTAGTTATAGTAAATTTCAGTCCGCTAACCACCTCTAATCTCATATTTCACTTTATTTTGTAAAAGGGTCATATATATATAGTGTCTAATCAGGGTATGGGTCCTAGAACATGTAGTTGATGCATCGTGGTCGTAGACTACCTTAAATAGCGAGAGTAGGGTAAACGATTTTTATAGCACTTTGTTTACATCACCAAATGATGGGTAACAATCGGGTTTTTAGATCATGAAAGAGATTTTAGCTCGCGATCCGATTTGGATCACAACGTATATATCGATGCCGATTTGGTCACACGTCAATTTTTTTTGCCGAGAGAAATAACAAATAAGTTACAATGACGAAAATATCAATTGCAACATATTTTTTTAGATTTTTTTAATGTCGGTTTCGGTTTAGAGAAACAATTAGCTTCTCCTTCTTTTAAGGTTGTCTTCGGTTTGGAATTTTCAAGATACTATCAGTTGATAGTGTGCGGGTCTCTGGTGAGAGAAGCTCAATTGAGCTTAGGAATTTTTTAATGGACTGCCTCTTTTACCATAAAATGTTACTACATATACGATCTTGTATATTTAGTTTTGTATTTGTAAATCTATTTGTCAATCTTTATTAAAGATCCGATCGATCGTTTTTCGGTTTGTATTTGAATATCAAGTTATTGAGTTAAAATGTAGTTGCAGCAAAATCCCACAACCACACCCTTAGTAAAGTCTAGAAAATAATCTAAGTTAACTCCATGAAAATCACAAGAACATTCATTAAGATCTTCAAATTGGATAAAATGTAATAATACTTGTATTATGGTTGATCTACCACCTGGAAAAATAGCTATAGGTTGTAAGTGGGTGTTTAAGATCAAATTCAACTGTAGAGCGATACAAAGCTCGCCTTGTTGCTAAGGGTTATACTCAGCAAGAAGGAATTTATTTTTATGATACTTTTGAGTCATTGCGAAACTTGTTACAAAGACAGTATTGTTATCTGTTGCATCCATCAAAGGTTGGGCCTTACATCAACTTGATGTCAATAACGCATTCCTTCAAGGAGATCTTGAAGAAGAAATCTACATAAAGGTCCCGCCTTGTGACGGACCGGAAAAATTACGCTTTGGCGCGTTGCCCGCATTTAGTAACTTCCCCGATGCGCCATGATGAAGCTACGATCCGGGCCTCAAAGCTAGGCAAATGCACGTTCAATTGCCCTTGCAAGCATGCTCGTGGAGCATGATGCATCTAACTTAGCTTCCACACCATTCCAACTTACCGTTGTTTCGCAAGGGTTTATTAAGGAAAGCAAAAACTTGCTTAATACGGCGAAAACGGCCTTTTGAGGCTCTTTGTAGCTTGATAGGAAGTATGAGCATCCACTTGCTGGCATGCAACTAAGCCTCATCAAGAATGGCCACAATCATCCCTGGCGTCGAGCTACCGATCTTAGATGATATGAGGGGGCAGAATGTCGCAATCATCTCCGATTAGATGATATGAGCGACAACATGCTTGGACCGGCAATGTTGCAACTCATTGCGGCTGCCTACGTACCCTTCCCTACTCTAAAAGGGATCAAGCACAGACCGTAGTTCATCCGAGAAGGGATAGAAACTTAAACCAAATCGTTTGCAAGGGTGTGGTCTAGCAAAAACGGTAATGGCCTGGTTCGTATAGGCAATTCCGCCAAGATGCATAATGATTATGCATCATCGGGTCCGCGCCGTGGCATAGTGATGCCAACGCATCAAATACCCTCTTCGAAAGGCTACGCAACTATAAATGAGCCTTAGGCATCATTTATGCTCTTCCGCTAAGCTATGAAGCTTACTTGGTACATAGTCCGCATATGCACCTTCAACCAACTACCCCTCCCTATATATGTCTTAATGGAATTTCTACAAGTATGGAAAGGGGAGCATATTGACATGCTTGCTTCACTATTCATGGCCGTTGCCATATATTTCGGAAGGACCGTGCAATGATTGTCGAGTTTCCGTTCGTTGCACAATGATTACGCACCACTCGTTCCGTCCGCTCGCACAATGATTATGCGACATTCTCTTTTGGCATATCGCATAATGATTATGCAATATTCTCTCGAATCGACCCTCTCTCGGTCCGATGCACAATGATTGTGCGATATTGGTTGTTGGCCAATAACTCTCATAATGCGCAATGATTACGCCTGTAAGCTCAAGGCCACCTACCCAATGGCCTAATGCATCATGATGATGCAATATTGTCCCTTAGCCAAATGCCAAACATAATACGCCATTTTTGGCGCGGTATTGGCCTTAACCCAATCCACCTTTTCACGCGGGAAGCTTTGGATGAAGCTTCATCACAAGCAAATGGCGCATCTTTTAGCATGCGCCATGCTAAAAACACGGGGTGTTACATTATCACACCCTTCAAAGAATTTCGTCCCCGAAATTCAAAACCAAAGCTATTGTGGACAATCTCTTCGAGCTGGATTTCGAGCAAAACCAAGCTCGAAATCGGGTTTCTTCAAGTTGGCATGAACAACAATTTAGACCTTCCGAGCACATGTCCCATACCACCCGCCGAGTGGATCCAAAAGTGCCCACAACAAAACCAAGAATCGCAATTGGCCGTGCCAAGAGGATATCTCGACAAGGTATCCCGAATGCGCATCCCATACTACGCACTCAAAAGTCCCTAAGGTTCACAAGGTTGAAAGATGTCATCGAAATGACAAGGAAAACTCAACGCAACACCGTGAGGACCAATCTCTAATGCCAGTGCAGTTGGATGCAAGCCACCGTCCCCGGCGGGATTTACTGGAGTTGCCACTGTAAGTGGGATGCTAGCCGGGCTCGACAACGCACACCGTTGGCCAGTGCCAACGTGCAGGGGATGATCAGTCCCATTGTCTACCCACCGTCCCTGCACGGTCTTCCAGGATGCTCGTAAGCGGGGTTCCACAGAGGCCCGGCAAACTCACAAAGACTTATACAAGCTCAACTCGATTCGCAATGTAACCGGCATAAATAGTTACCAACTCTTTCCGCGCATAAGTTGGCCTACTTCTCCAACTTAAAGTTTCCATCAAGGAAAATACTGCCAATGAGTCCACTCGCACAAGTCCCTAAAGTTTTCGGAACTTGCTCGATACCATCTCGTGACGGATCGGAAAAATTACGCCTTTGGCGTGTTGCCCGCAGTCAGTAACTTCCCCGATGCGCCATGATGAAGCTACGATCCGGGCCTCAAAGCTAGGCAAATGCACGTTCAATTGCCCTTGCAAGCATGCTCGTGGAGCATGATGCATCTAACTTAGCTTCCACACCATTCCAACTTACCCTTGTTCCGCAAGGGTTTATTAAGGAAAGCAAAACTTGCTTAATACTGGCGAAACGGCCTTTTGAGGCTCTTTGTAGCTTGATAGGAAGTATGAGCATCCACTGCCGGCATGCAACTAAGCCTCATCAAGAATGGCCACAATCATCCTCCCGGCGTCGAGCTACCGAGCTTAGATGATATGAGGGCCGAATGTCGCAATCATCTCCGATTAGATGATATGAGCGACAACGTCCGGGACCGGCAATCTTTGCAACTCATTGCGGATGCCTACGTACCCTTCCCTACTCTAAAAGGGATCAAGCCTGCACCGTAGTTCATCCGAGAAGGGATAGAAACTTAAACCAAATCGTTTGCAAGGTTTGTGGTCTAGCAAAAAAGCGGTAATGGCCTGGTTCGTATAGGCCATTCCGCCATTCGCTAAGATGCATAATGATTATGCATCATCGGGTCCGCGCCGTGGCATAGTGATGCCAACACATCAAATACCCTCTTCGAAAGGCTACGCAACTATAAATGAGCCTTAGGCATCATTTATGCTCTTAAAACTAAGCTATGAAGCTTACTTGGTACATAGTCCGCATATGCACCTTCAACCAACTACCCCTCCCTATATATGTCTTAATGGAATTTCTACAAGTATGGAAAGGGGAGCATATTGACATGCTTGCTTCACTATTCATGGTCGTTGCCATATAATTCTGAAGGACCGGCAATGATTGTCGAGTTTCGTTCGTTGCACAATGATTACGCACCACTCGTTCCGTCTCGCTGCACAATGATTATGCGACATTCTCTTTGGCATATCGCATAATGATTATGCAATATTCTCTCGACCAGCCCTCTCTGGTCTGATGCACAATGATTGTGCGATATTGGTTGTTGGCCAATAACTCTCATAATGCGCAATGATTACGCTGTAAGCTCAAGGCCACCTACCCAACTGGCCTAATGCATCATGATGATGCAATATTGTCCCTTGGCCAAATGCCAAACATAATACGCCATTTTTGGCGCGGTATTGGCCTTAACCCAATCCACCTTTTTCACGCTGCGGAAGCTTTGATGAAGCTTCATAACAAGCAAATGGCGCATCTTTTAGCAAGCGCCATGCTAAAAACACGGGGTGTTACACGCCTAGTCTAAACCAAAAAGGTGAGACTAAAGTTCTTAAGCTTAATAAATCATTGTATGGCCTTAAACAAGCCTCAAGACAATGGTTTGCCAAGCTTTCTTCTGTTTTGTTATCTGAGGGTTTTCACAAGCCTTATGTGATAATTCTCTCTTCACATATCATCAAGGCAATACTTCAATTTTTGCTCTCATATATGTGGAATGACATCATAATAACTGGTACTGATAATGATCTCATTACCTCTCTTAAATCACGACTTGCATCCCATTTCTCCAACAAAGACTTGGGTAAATTGCGGTATTTTTAGGCATAAAAGTTTCTAGATCTCCAAAAGGGATTTTTCTATGTCAACGAAAGTATAGATTGGATATACTAAAGAGACTCTGGTCTCAAAGGTGCGCGAGTTTCTTCATTTCCTATGGATGCACATTTGAAATTACGTGCTGAAGATGGGAAAGCTTTGCCTGATCCTACTATTTACCGTCGATTAATTGGACGTCTACTCGTATCTTACAAGAATACGACCAGACATCACATATCTTGTGAATTATCTCGGTCAATTTATGCAACATCCTCACACAAAGACATATTGATGCTGCTCATCATGTGCTGCGATACTTAAAAGGCACAATTGGCCATGGCATATTCATGTCTTCTTCTAGTCCTTTGCTTCTCAGAGGATACACTGACTCTGATTGGGCAGGGTGCCCTATGACTCGACGTTCCACTACTGGTTACTTTGTTACAATAGGTGATAGCCTAATATAATGGAAATCCAAGAAGCACCCAACTGTTGCTCAGTCATCAGCTGAAGTCGGGTATCGTGCTCTTGCGAATTTGACAGCTGAAGTACAATGGCTAAAATATCTTTTCAGGACTTACATATTCGATGTAAACTCCCTATTATCGTCTCTTGTGATAGTCAAATGGAAATTCATATTGCCCAAAATCCTGTCTTTCATGAAAGAACTAAACACATTAAAATAGACTGCTACTTTGTCCGTGAGAAATTGCTCGCGTGGTTTGATTCTCGCCCAAACATCTTTCATCGTGAGATCATCTTGCCGACATATTCACCAAGCCATTAGGAGTGCGACAGTTCCAAGATCCGGTTGGCAAGTCGGGCATTCGCGGGATCTCCCTGCTCCAACTTTAGGGGGTATTAACGATATATGTGTCATATATTCATACCACTACATTCACTGTAACATCATTGTAACAATATATTCTAGTCTTCCTGTTTTATCGCACTGCAACAATAAGTCTTAATCTTC
Source organism: Papaver armeniacum (assembly GCA_023531295.1). Taxonomy (NCBI): domain Eukaryota; kingdom Viridiplantae; phylum Streptophyta; class Magnoliopsida; order Ranunculales; family Papaveraceae; genus Papaver; species Papaver armeniacum. Next base: position 58,727 of record JAJJWW010017575.1, read on the forward strand.
CAGTTTTGTAGTTTACTTAGTTAGCTATGATTTATCTTTACTTAGTCTTTGTTCTCCTGATTTATTATAAAGCCTACTGTAATTGTAACTATATATAGCATCGAATGGAATAACAATCCTTCACAGTTGTGAAATCAAATACATTGCCTTCTATATTCTTTTACCCTCCATCAAAATTTCGGATTTCTAGCCTTCTCCTTCTCTCCCAGACTCTAAAAAAAGGCAGCTCCTTGGTTTTGGAATTCTTCAACAATTTCCTAATAATTAAGTGACCAAATTTGGTTCTTCTATAGCTCCTTTTCTTAGAAACCCGTGATTGAAATAAATATTTTGTAACACTTGCATCTCATATCTTAGTGTTGTCTAGATCGCTCTATTTCATGGATGAAGAAAGTGCACGTAGATGCCCACCACTACCAAAGGCAGCACCATGGTTAGTGTTCCCGTATGGAAAAGGTATTAAAAATCAAGCTTTTTACAATATCTGTGAACCCGATAACAGAACATGTAGAAAATCTATACCAGAATTAAGTGGAACAAGTTTTTAGTAGAAACCTTGCCATGGAGATTGGTTACTAATCCTATGTCATGATGACCAATATGATTACACCCCTATTTATAATTTTGGTGATTGCTTTCTTTGGAATCCATCTACGTTGGAGAACATTTAGTTATCGTCTCTACAACGATGGGCTGGTACGTCCCAGAGATCCGTACACTTTCATTGATTGTATATTGTCATCACCTCCTGATAATGCTGATTCCATTGCTCTATTTTTCTTTGCTTCTGATCATAAAAAATATGATCACGTCTTTGTGTATTGATGTCCAGGAGATAAAGAATGGAGAACAAAGAATTTATCTCTAGATATTGTTCCTAAAAAGGAGTTTGTATCAATTTGTTGTTTAAAAGATATGTTGTATGTGATGTGCCTATTTCATCGGAATTTGGAGATTGAGAAGCAAACACTAAGTGGTGGCAGTATAAAACTTACTATTAAGCCATTCAATGTGGGTAAAGACATGGAGTATTTGTTTATAGGAGGAGGATGGTATACTTGTATCTTCGGAACGATTTTCGTGGAGTCTGGTGATAAAATTTTCCAGGATATCCATGTGTTACAACATGAGAGGATTTCTAAAGGTAGTACTCCAAATACTCGTGTTTCAGTTAGATTTTTCTGCAATGGAGTGGAAGGCAGTGAAGAGTTTCGGTAATCATGTATTATTTATTAGCCACAACACTAAACCTTGTTGCTTTGCAACCGAGGTGGGCTTGCAAGGGCTTGTCTGTATTATACGCTTCCTGATGATCAGAGTTTATATAAATTTGAATGAGATAGTATTGGTAATGTTGGTACTTTGCCGTGTATAAAGATACCAACACCATGGTTCTCGTCAAGTTGGATCATGATGACGACCAATGTACAAAGAAAAAAGGAAGACATTTTTCGTAAGGCATTGGAAGACAAAACAAGTATGATTACTAATCATGTTATCGGGAATGAGCTTGACGAGGGAAAACACAACGTAGAAGAAGCAACTGCATGGAAAATCCTTAATCAGGACATGGTGCACACAATAGCAACCTATCTTCACCGTTCGGATTATCTACATTTGCATTCAGCATGGAAAATAAATCAAGCAATAATGCCTAAGGTAAGTATTAGATCCTGTTCTACTACTAGATGAACATCTTTATCTCCATGGCTACTTTTCACTAGAAATAACGACATAACTATCTACAATTTCGTAAACGCAATGCATAACAATGAGAAGTACCTCATGAACCTCTGAAACAGAGGGTGCTATGATCCGTTTTCAGAAAGATGGATGGCTATTGTTGTCGACTGTAGCGGAACCTGATGAGTTATTCTTTTACAAACCCTTTACAAGAGAGGTAATCGAACTTCCTGACTTGCCAAGTGATGAACATCAATTTTCCAGCATTTCATTCTCTTCCTTGTCGACTTTGTCGACTGCATAGTTTTTGGGATTGGAAAATTGTGTGAAAAGTTCTCAATGTGTTTCATCAGGAAGGGGAGAAGAGTTTTGGAGCACTTGTGACTTTGATGGATGGATTGTTGATATTGGTGGTATTAGTAACATATCAACTTAAAACACAAGAGTTTGTAATTGTAGATACCCGAGAAAATAACGAGGGAGAAATGACCCAAATGTGATAATAATAGGGCTTAAGGAAAAGCTTAAGAGATAATTTGGGCTCAAAAGAGAGGAGTCCAAATGACTTATTAAGGGAAGTCAAGATAATAAGTCCAAGAGGAAAGACTAAAGAGTCAGACTTAGAAAGGAAGAAGGGTATGCTTGTAAATACTTCTAAAAGTATGGGTATTAGATAAGGCCAAGGAGGTATATTGCTATAAAAGGAGGGTTGATCTCCACTAAGAAATCAGAGCTAACTTCTTGTGGCTAACCATGTACTACTTTCTAGAGTAGGCTTCCGACTATACTATGATATTTGTACCTATTACATTTTGGCGACTACATTGAGAGTCTACTCATAGGATTAGGACAGCGGTTCAGCCACTGAAATCTCCATGAAAGCGCCGCCATAAAATCTAAGTAGCGCCAAACTCACTTTCTTTACTACAGCCAAGAGTCTGTCTAAGCGCCTCCATCTCTTTCCCAAAATTTTACCCAAGTGCCTAAAAATCCACTTGCTCTCACTCTTTGAGACTCGAGCGCCTAAAATCCTCTTGCTCTCACTCTTTGAGACTCAAGCGCCTAAAAAGCCTCTTGCTCTCACACTTTGAGACTCGAGGGCCTAAAAAGCCTCTTGCTCTCACTCTTTGAGACACGAGCGCCTAAAATCCTCTTGCTCTCACTCTTTGAGATTCGAGTTTCTAAAATCCTCTTGCTCTCACTCTTTGAGACTCAAGCGCCTAAAAATCCTCTTTCTCTCACTCTTTGAGACTCGAGCGCCTAAAAAGCCTCTTGCTCTCACTCTTTGAGACCCGAGCGCCTAAAATCCTCTTGCTCTCACTCTTTGAGATTCGAGCGCCTAAAAATCCTCTTTCTCTCACTTTTTGAGACTCGAGCGCCTAAAAAGCCTTTTACTCTCACTCTTTGAGACTCAAGCGCCTAAAATCCTCTAGCTCTCACTCTTTGAGATTGGAGTGTCTAAAATCCTCTTGCTCTCACTTTTTGAGACTCGGGCGCCTAAAATACTCTTGCTCTCACTCTTTGAGACTCAAGCGCCTAAAAAGCCTCTTGCTCTCACTCTTTGAGGCTCGAGCGCCTAAAATCCCCTTGCTCTCACTCTCGAGATTCGATTTTCTAAAATCCTATTGCTTTCACTCTTTGAGAATAGAAAGTCTAAATCCTCCCACCATCCATAACGAGGAGTGTCTAAAATCGTATTGCTCTCAATCTTTGAGACTCAAGCGCCTAAAATTCTCTTGCTCTCACTTTTTGAGACTCGGCGCCTAAAAATCCTCTTGCTCTCACTCTTTAAGACTCAAAGGTCTAAAATTCTCTTGCTCTCACTCTTTGAGACTCGAGCGCCTAAAATCCTCTTGCTCTCACTCTTTGAGATTCGAGTGTCTAAAATCCTATTTCTCTCACTCTTTGAGACTCAGCGCCTTGAAATTCTCTTTCTCTCACTCATTGAGACTATAAAGTCTAAATACTCCCACCATCGATAAGAGGGGACTGTCTAAAATCCTATTGCTCTAACTCTTTGAGACTCGAGCGCCTAAAATTCTCTTGCTCTCACTCTCGAGATTCGAGCCCCTAAAATTCTCTTGTTCTCACTCATTGAGACTAGAAAGTCTAAATCCTCCCACCATCGATAAGAGGGGTGTGTCTAAAATCCTATTGCTCTCACTCTTTGAGACTCGAGCGTCTAAACTTCTCTTGCTCTCACTCTCCGAGACTCGAGCGCCTAAAAATCCTCTTGCTCTCACTCTTTGAGACTCGAGCGCATAAAAAGCCTCTTGCTCTCACTCTTTGAGACTCGAGCGCCTAAAATCCTGTTTCTCTCACTCTTTGGGACTCGAGCACCTAAAATCCTCTTGTTCTCACCCTTTGAGACTCGAGTGTCTAAATCCTCCAACCCTTGGTGAGGGGAGAAAACACTAAGAAGAGGCTCCTACGCCATGACATCGGCTGTAAATCCATGTCTAAAAGAAAAGAGGGAAGAGAGAGTACTTTTCCCTCTAAGAAGCGGCTCTTATGCCCTCCATCCCTTGACAAAAGCGGCTCTTAAGCCGTTGATACAAAACGAGGAGATAGGGTAGAAACCCTCCAACTCCAAAAGGCATCTCTTGCGCCTTTGAAAAGAAGAAAGAAATAAAAAACGGCTCTTAAGCCTTTGATAAAGATTAAAAAAAAAAAATGAAAGCGGCTTTCAAGCCTTTGACAAAAAAACAGAGGGTAGAAACCCTCCAACTCCAAAAGGAGTCTCTTGCGCCTCTGAAAAAGAAGAACGGAATAAAAAAGCGGCTCTTAAAAGCCCTTAAAAGCAGCTCTTAAGCCCTTAAAGCGGCTCTCAAGCCTTTGACAAAAAAAGAAGAGAGGGTAGAAACCCTCCAACTCCAAAGGCGTCTCCTGCGCCTTTGAAAAAAGAAAGAAATAAAAAGCGGCTCTTAAAAGCCCTTAAAATCGCTCTTAAGCCCTTAAAGCGGCTCTCAAGCCTTTGACAAAAAAGAAGAGAGGGTAGAAATCTTTCAACTCCAAAAGGCGTCTCTTGCGCCTTTGAAAAGAAGAAAGAAATAAAAATCGGCTCTTAAAGCGCATCTCAAGCCCTTAAAGCGGCACTCAAGCCTTTGATACAAAAAAAAAAAAAAAAAAAAAAAAAAGATGAAAGCGGTTCTTAAGCCCTTAAAGCGGCTCTCAAGCCTTTGAAAAAAAAAACGGCTCTCAAGCCTTTGACAAAAAGAAGAAAGGGTAGAAACCCTCCAACTCCAAAAGGCGTCTCTTGCGCCTTTGAAAAAGAAGAAAGAAATAAAAAAGCAGCATAGTATTGCAGATATGGGTTGTTCCTCAGGTCCAAATGTCATATTGGTTGTTTCATACATTGTAATATTGTGTTCCCTTACTTCATGATTCAGGTGGTCTGAGTCTTGCTTCTTAACCCCTGAAATTGTGGTGCTGCAGTATATATAACTAGGAAGAAACAACTGAGCACAACAAATTGCGCATAAAACACTGTGGAACAACTATTTCATTTAGTATGCCATGTGATGTATAAATGCAATTAAGGACCAAATATGTTTTAACTCGTCCAAAATTATTTTCTTATTGACTACCTACTTTTACTACTGCAATCCAGAAAGACTACTTTCTGATGCATCTCCTGTAGACCAAAAGGTTCAACTTGTCAATTATGTCAATCTTCCCTACTTTCCTGGCAGCATTTGTTGCTATTGACAGGTGACATTTTTATCAAAATAAATCTAGTTAACACCCTCATTGATGGTCTTAGCTGTATTACTGTCAGTCTGTGACTCTAATGATGAAACTCTATTTGACCATTCAGCTCATTTAGAAGTTGGAATGTTTATTTGCATTGCTTAAATAGTTTCCAGCTAAGTACATATTCGGTAATTTATAATGAAGCTTATTGAATAATGAACTGCAGGTTTGTGATGGACTTTTCGAAGGGTAGATTGAAGGATCTTTACCGAATTCGGAACGAAGCCGTTTCAGATATGGAAGTTGATTAGGTTGAGGAATAGTCATCAAGAAACGAATCCTCATTGTTAAAAGCTACTTATAGTTCTGGCTCTAAAATTGTTCTTCCATTTTACATTGGTTCCGTTTGTGCAGTATTATTTAGCTAATTAACTTAGTAGATTGATAAATTTTGACTTCCCGCCATCACATTTAAAACTGAAAATAGAAAGCAAATAATAAAAATTTAGCCAGCGATTTTGCTTCGGAAATTCATTGTGCGCTTGTGTTTTTGTATTTGTGTTTTGATTAAATTATTCATTTGGCTACTGTCGTTTTCTCGCCCATTTGTGCCTACTTTATATGCCACTCACAGTTTGTTCATACTCACTGCAACAGTTGGATCTCATGCTATGTAACAAGGTTTTAGATTTACAGTTATGTTAACATTCTCAGTTCCAGTTTGGACTTGCAAATGATGTCCACTTTTTGCAGCCCTATGCTCCTGAAACAACTCATGTTTTTATAAGTAAGATTTTATAACTCCAGTTTTGTTCGTAGTTAAAATACTCCCTCCGTTACTTTTTAATAGGCCAGTTTCTATAAATAAATGTTACAAAAAAATAGGCTGGTTTCCTAATTGGGAAAATCAAATGTTAATTTAATTTTCTGGGACCACTTTTCTTTTAACTTCTTTTGATGACAAGTGTTATGTGGACCATTTCAATTACTTCTTTGATCGACAAGTGTCATGGGGACCATCTCACTTCACTTCTTTTATTGACAAGTGTCTAGATGACCACTTTCAATGATTAGTTCTCATAATTTCCTTAATTTTCTCAAAAAACAAAACTGGCCTATTAAAAAGTAACGGAGGGAGTATGTTTTTTCAGAGGCTGCTAATACTTGTACGGCGCAATATCAAACTATTCAAGAGACCAGAATACAACTCAAAGAAAACAGATCAAAAAAAAAAAAAAAAACAAACAAAAAAAAAAAAACAGCCATAGATGCAAATAACAGTCTTGAATTAGTCTTAAATATTAACTCAATAACTTAATCTTGACATACAAACTAAAAAAGGATCGGATCTTTAATAAAGATACAAAAATAGATTAACAAATACAAGAACTAAATCTACAAAATCCAAATATGTAGTAGCATTTTATGTTCCATTGAAAAATTCCTCAGCTCAATTGAAATCTGCCGATTCAGCTTCTCTCCAACAGGAGACCTTGTCATCCCCTTCAATAATCGAAGTTGACACTATCAACTGATAGTAGTGAAAGATCCAAACTGTAGAGTGCCCTAAAAGAAGGAGAAGCCAATTGTTTAGAAACCAGAACCGACGATAAAAGAATCTAGAAAAATATGGTTGCAATTGACATTGAAAAGATCATAGTTTTTTGAGAGGAAAAATCATTGTGTGGGGAAGTTGTTGTCGATGGCCTTGTATTTGATGTTCCTTCTTCCATTCATACAGTCATAATTTTTCTTAAATGAATCAGGTAACATGGTTTTCAGTTCGGACAAAAACAATTCAATTTTTTTACCCCTATGCTCCTGATAAAACTCAATGTTTTATAAATGAAATGAGATTTCTAGGGTACACAAGAATACAACGCAAAAAACAAACTATGGAAGCAAAATAACCAACTTATAATTGAAATCGGTAAACAAATACAAAAATTAAATCTTCAAAACCCAGATCTTTAGTAGCATTCCTTGTTCAATTGAAATCACCAATTCAGTGGTCGGGGTGGCCACTAGCAGAGATGAAGAAACCAACGAGAAAGAGTCCACTAGTAAAAAAATCATAAGAAAAATGGTGGAGAATGATGGTGAAATTATCATAGTTTTTTGGGAGGAAAAATCATTATGTGGCGAAATTGTTGTTGATGGCCATGTATTTGGTGTTTCTGCTTCCATCGATGGATCATGGCTGCTTTTGATTTTTAGGGTTAGGTTTTGGATTCTGTTTCTCATCTCTGCGCGGAGGCTAGTTTTAGGAGGTGAAGAAACAAGGGCAACTGTTCTACTTATAAAGGTTTAGAGATTAGGGTTAAATTGTAGTCGTTCATCTGTCCTCAATAGCATTAGATTTAGTGGCTCTCATGAATCTTCTGACTGACGATTGACGGCTGTGATATGTTTTGACGTACACGCGCGCGGTGCGCCTTCACCACTATTACCTGCTCCTTTTTGTCCCTTCATTTCATTAGATATATGAAAATACTTTCTTTGAGATTTGTTTGTTTTCCTCACAGGAATGCTCATTTAATGTGGCTGGCTATTTAATTATTTTTTATTTTTTGAGTGAGACTGGATTTTTGATTGATACACTCATGAGGGCCTTATTAGAGTATATCACCTGTAGTGCGTAGCCGAAGTCATCAGACATGGAAGGACGGAGGCAACCATGCAATCCAAAGGAACGTACACAAAAGCGGTCAAGTCAGTTTACAAGTTCTTATTCTCAAGCTACATATGTATTACACAAAAGGGGTCAAGTCACCATTAAATCATCCGAATTAAGAGTTAAAAATGTGAAATGACTAATTAAAAACTAACTTTTTAAGGAAGGGTTAATGATTTTGAAGTGGATAGAGTTAGTAAATATATTAAAAAATAATTATTAATTAGTCATTTCACATTTTTAACTCTAAATAATTATTAATCAGTCAAGAAACAACATTGATGAGCATTTCCGTGAAGAAAACAAATAAAGCTCAAAGGTAGTATTTTCATACCTAGTTTAGGGCCAAAATAGAGCAGGTTATTAAGGCACACGAGAGTGAGACTCTAAACTTTGTTAGAGATGTGCCCTAAACTCTACCTACGAGTCAAATAATTCCTAGCTACCATCCGAGTGTACCTAAAACATATCACAGCCGTGTATCATCAAATATGGTCAGTCAGAAATTTCATGAGAACCGCTAAATCTAATTCTTATAAGCTTTATAAAGTAATTATAATGTAAGACTAATTTTAAGTTTTGCATCTATGGTTTGTTTTTCATATTCTTTTTTTTCTGAATAATTTGACTGAGTATATGCATGAGTATGAATAGACTGAAAAATATTCTTTTTCATTTTCTTCCCCTTTCCGTTTGGATTTATTACTACTAGCAGGTGATATGTCAGCTGAATCGGTAGATTTCAATTGGTTATATGTATATGTATTGTGTCCCAAGACCAAGAGAATGAACAGACTGAAAATTAAAAAAATGTAAATCCACTAAACATGAGTTGTTTAAAGAGCATAGAGTTGCAGTCAGTACGAACAAACTTGGAGTTCATTCAAACCATATTACAGCAGGCCGAAAATGGAAAACAGTAAATTTACTTTAGTAAAATTACTATTTACAAAATCGCAGCCTAAATTAACTATTTACAGTCCTTTTTCTTAGTTCTTAATGTGATGGAATCTATATTTGTCTGTCCACTTAACTACAGGAAGTAGTGTAAAATAGAAGAACAAACTTCCCATAATCTTAGAGACAAAGCTGTAAGTTGCTTTTAACAATGAGGATCCATCTCTTGACGACTATTCAGCTCCGTCCAGAATTTGGTGAAGTTCCTTCATTCTACCCTTCCCAAGTCCCTGCAGTTCATTATTCAATAAGCTTCGTTATAAATTACCAAATACCTAGCTGGAAAATATTTAAGAAATGCAAATTCTACATGAGCTGAATGGTTAAACAGAGTTTTGTCATTTGGCGTCAGTCATACAGATAAGACCATCAATGAGGGTACCTGTTGAACCATCTAGTGTGCTCATTTCCCCCCAAATTTTTTTATTTCTTATTATGTCTAACTACACTTTCTTATACAACCGTGCTAATAATCCCAAAACTTAGATGATTAAGCAGCTTTCAGTTCTACACGGCCACGAAAAGTTTCAAAAATTTGAGGTGAATTGGAGAGGAGAAAAACAAACCTAAACGGAGAGATAAGCCTATTAGGCGAATCCAACACCACGACCACAAGAGTTTCCGTGATTGATTCTTCCTTCGAGTTAGGGTCAAGAAATATTTCTTGTGAATAATGCATCTCAATGAGAATGGAGTGCAGCTCAAAGTAAGCTCCATCCTTCCATTATTGAGTGTATGCATAATATATGAAAGAAACTATGAATGGCTGCTTAAAACTAGAGAATGCAGCTAGAGACTGCAGCAACTGCTAAAAAATAATGCAGCAGCGAAAAGAGAACCATCTGCATCCAAAAAGAATATGTCCTGCACAAGAAGAAACGAAAAAATTTCTGTCATCAATGACAGAAAGAGTATCTATATTCTGTATTTATATTTAAGTAAGCAAACCTCGCATTTTCACTCTCTGTTTGGTTTGAATGGAAAATATGTCACTGGTCAGTAGCAACAAATGCTGCTAGGAAACTAGGGAAGATTGACATAATTGATAAGTTAAACCTTCTGATCCACGGGAGAGGGGTCAGAAAGTATTCTGCGAATTACAGTAGTAAAACTAGGCAGTCAATAAGAAAATAAAATTGGACGAGTTAAAACAGAGTTCGTATTTGTACATCACAAGGCATACTAAATGAATTGGTTCCCCAACAGAACAAATTATACAATCTCGGTGCCAAAAAAGGTGTTTTTATGCGTAATTTGTTGTGCCAAGCTGTTTCCTCCTAGTTATGTCAAATACTGAAATTGCATCAAGCTTTGAGTATTTTCATGAGGTAAAATACTTGTCTAATACAAATGACAAAACTTGTCTTCGTACAATGCAACACAAGGACATAACAGTACTTGCATTGGCGCCACACAACCACATTGGGAGCCATGAGGACTATTTGTTAATGGCTCTATGCAGTTCGTTCCATATAATCTACAAGCATGATCAAACTTTTACACTTTCAAAACAGAACCGTTACAATATAATCTACAAGCATGATCAAACTTTTATATACCTTGATTAGGAGGTGGAGATGGCAGACTGAGTGGTGGCAATTACAATAGCCCTCACTTCCTTGCCAAAGAACCTAAAGGTGTACTTTAGGAGGAAGACTAGCCCTAAGTGAATCAATTACAAAAGTCAGTCATGAAACAACATTGATGAGAATTCCTGTGAAGGAAACAAACAAAGCTCAAAACCATAGTACAAACTACAAGCATGATCAAATCTACATCAACAATAAACTCTTTAAATATCAAATACTAAACGCACAACCAAATAATGCCGATTTTACTTGTTCCATGTAGCCGATCGGCTACGTTAAAATTAAAAAGCACAATGATACACCAGAAATTACATTCTTTACTTGTAAGCTGTCACCACTCCTCTTCTCATAGGTATATACATGTTTGCCTAAAACTGAGGCACACCACTTATTTGCTACCAGGCTACATATACAACATCTCCTCTTATGTCTAATGTGCATCTTATATTGTCTTATGGTTTACCCTCTACCAAATTCTACTCTGCTCTAAGCCTTCAAGTCTAGCTCGTAAAAAAATTCCTACACTTGAGCAAGGTGTTAAAAAGATTCTAAAGACTTCAGACATATCAAATGGAATCCTCCATCTACAAATATATATATGCTATATGTTATGAAATGGAATCCTCCAGCTACAAATTATGTATGCCACCTTAAACATAGACAGTGCATCTACCGGTTTGTCTCATGTTAAACCTCCTTAATAGGCTCTTTTCTTTGATCAAAACAAATGACTAGCAATAAAATTATGACAGTACTAATCGAGAGCTACATGGAATAAGAAGTATCACCACAAATAAACATTAGACAAGCACCACATGTGTGAAATCCACCTAATCTATCTTCCGATTCTTAGACAGACATCTACCAAATACAAAAAGTTGCATATGATTCTTAGACAGTCATGTGGATATGAAACTTACCACTGTTAACAACAACAACGCAATTTGGTAGCTTGTATTTGCAATGAAGTTACAACCTCATAATAAAACCACAACTTTCTCCTTACAAGGTACCTGCATTTGACAAATATGAGATCAGGATAAGTATTATTAAAGTCACTAATATTTTATTGTACTCTAAAATGCTAATTTAAGTCTAGCACATGAACGAAAATATTAAACTTACATCTTATGGGAATGAAGAATGCAATCAATCTGTCATACAAAAACACTACCAATGAAACAGGGACCAATGCCTATACGAAATACATGATACAGTTAGAAAAAACAAATTATCATTAGAAAAAAATGATCCTAGATGAATTGAACTTACCCTAGAAATTGCTTCGGATATTTGTCTGGCAGTTTGGTTTAGTCAACTCCGTAGACAAGCAATTTCACCAAAATCCCCGCCACCCATGTTGCTAATCAAAAGAAAATCGAAAATTTTTGTTTACAGAAGACAAACTGGATGAGAAAAAAGAGGCGATTTAGATTAATTCTTGGAAAAATGAAATCAAGAGGAAGACTGCTTACAATTGAGAGGAGAAATCATTATGCTGGTATACTTCTTGTTTTTGTTGTTGATCATCGACATCAGACGCCATGAATTATGGTGGTGCTGGTGGGTTTTTTGAGGCGGCGTTAAACACAGAGGGTGAGATGCAGGGAGAGAGGATAAGAAAGTGAGAGCAATAAAACCCTAATTCACTCGGTTGCTTAAATAGTAGGGTAAATATATTAGTGGGGAAATTTACACTTTGGTCACACCGCTTGAGTTTACCAGTGTGGGAGCATTTCGCACAAGTTTTAGATTCATCTAGGTTGTACTGTTAAATTCAAGGAGCTATGGAAAGACATGAACGCTTGTGTAAGTATAAAGGTGAATGAACTTGTGGTGGCCGAAATGTAACTGAACTTTAGGGTCTATAAATTCGGTTAGTTTGCAACCAATAGCTAACCGAACTTATGTAAAATAAGATTTCACATTAGTGTATAAAGTTCGGTTTGTTCGCAAACTTCATATAAACCCACTATCTAACCGAACTTACGTACAATGTGATCATTCATTATTTCTCTACAAGACTGACAAGGGTGTAATATATTTACTTCTATATGTTAATGATATCATCTTGACTGGCAGCTCAGGTACTTTGCTTACTTCTCTCATTACTACTTTGAGTAAAGAATTAAAAATGAAAGATTTAGGATCCCTGCATTACTTCTTAGGATTGAGGTTGACAGAAATCACACTACTAAATCTATGTTACTCACTCAAAAGAAGTATTGCATGGAATTGTTGGTGAAAGTCGATATGGTTGATTGCAAACCATGTAGCACTCCAGTTGCTAAGGGTCCAAGATGTTCTGTGTTTGATGGTGAACCATTACAAGATCCTATTCATGTGAAGTTTAGTTGGGGGTTGCAGCATCTTACTATGACCAGACCAGATATAGATTTTACGGTTAGCTATGTTTCTTAATTCATGCATCAACCAACCACTACTCATTTGCAGTTAGTCAAAAGAATATTGAGATTTCTTAAAGGCATCTTAGGGTCTGGTATTGTTCTGGGTTCTTCAAATATTTCTATCCTTACCATATATTCGATTCTGATCAAGATTGGGTGCCCTGATTCAAGGAGGAGTACTTCTGGGTATGTTATTTTCTTGGGTTGTTCTCTTATCTCTTGGACATCTAAGAAGCAACCCACAATTTCCAGATCTTCAGTTGAGGTTGAGTATAAATCATTGGATAATACTTCTTCTAAGATGCTTTGGTTGTCTTATTTACTCAAAGAGTTAGGTACTTCTTCTTCTATGCCTTATACTCTTTATTGTGATAATCTTAGTGCCAATATCCTAGCATGTAATCCTTTTTTCAAGCTAGAACTAAACACAAAAGAAGTGAAAAACTAGACCATTAGTACGAGCAAAATTGTGAAAATAAGAGTTGTCAAATTCACGTCCCATGTCGCATTGAAAACTTTTAATTTTACGCTCAAATTGTGTTTGAACAAGAGATCGAAATTCCAAAAATTTGTCATAGACTTGGGATTTAAATTTTAGAGGATAAACCCAAATATAATTGGTGAAATCATCCAGCAAGATAAGATAATATCGAAAACCGTTATCAACATGTAGTGGAGAAGTCCATAAATCACTGTGACCGATATCAAATGGAGCAAAAATATTGCAATTTGATTCATAAAAGGGTAATCAAAGATGTTTACTAACTTGACATGAATGACAAAGTTTAGAATGTTGATTCTTATTACAATGAATAAAATTATTTGTACGAAGAACATCTAAAACAGACCTTTGCCAGGGTGACCAAGGCGGCTATGCCAAACATCCGCGAACAGGACAGGCCAAGAGAGATGTGGGAAGGGTGGGACGATATTTGTGGTGGCATGGCAGAGTTAGTGATAGGGTAATCAGCGAACATACCCACGGAACTATTGCACCTAAGGATAATCCTCCTCGAACTCAGATCTTTCACAGAAAAACCAGACGGATCAAACTCAACAGACACACGATTATCAGTGGTGAACTTACGAACGGAAACTAAGGTTTTGATAATATCGGGAAGCTGTTGATGGTGGTTTTTAAACAAAGGGTAAAAACGTAAAATCCCAAATAACCTAATGTCACCAGTGACACATTTATTAGGACATTCAATGCATGTAGTCAGTAATTAATAGGGGGTATTTTTTCAAATTAGGGTTACAACGAACAAAACCCTAATTCCCCTCAGTGCCAATGGCAAATCATGCCAGCCACACCTAGCCTAAGCTAGCCGCACCTCTATGCCAATGGCAAAGCATGCCAGCCATACCAAACGCGTCGAAGCATGCCAACCATGCTAGCCGCATCTCTATGCCAATGGCAAATCATACTAGCCATACCAAACGCGCCGAAGCATGCCAACCATGCTATCCGCACCTCTATGCCAATGGCAAAGCATGCCAGCCATACCAAACGCGCCGAAGCATGCCAACCATGCTAGCCCCACCTCCGTGCCAATGGCAAATCATGCCAGCCACACCTAGCCCAAGCTAGCCGCACCAATATGCCAATGGCAAATCATGCCACCATACCAAATACTCTCCAAGCATGCTAACCATGCTAGCCGCACCTCCGTGCCAATGGCAAATCATGCCAGCCACACTTAGCGAGCTAGCCGCGCCATGCCAAACACACTATGCCTTGGCCCTAGCTACGTTGGTCACGCCACGCCAAGCCAAACACCCTTACCTTGGCCCTAGCCGTGCCATGCCAAAGTAGCGCCCGCACTTAGGCTTGCAAACCATGCAACCTAGGACAAATTGGCCATGTATGCCATTGGCGCATGCCAACACGCTTGCTGGTAGCTTTTCCTACCGGGCGCGACCCAAATTGGCCACGCATGCCATTGGAACATGCCAACACATTCGCTGGTAGGTTTTCCTAATGGGTAGCGACCCAAATTGGCCACACATGCCATTGGCACATGCCAACACGCTCGGTAGCTTTTTACGCCAAGGCGCGACCCAAATTGGCCACGCATGCCATTGGCACATGCCAACACGCCGGGTAGCTTTTCCTACCAAGACGCGGCCCAAATTGGCCACGCATGTCATTGGCACATGTCAACACGCTCGCTGGTAGCTTTTCTTACCATACCACGACCCTAATGGCCGAGCATGCCATTGGCACATGCCAACGCGCATCGCTGGTAGCTTTTTCCACTAGGGCGCGACCCAAGTTGGCCATGCACGCCATTGGCACATGCCAACACGCATTGCTGGTAGCTTTTCTTACCAGGCCAGGGCCCTAATGGCCGAGCATGCCATTGGCACATGCCAACACGCATCGCTGGTAGCTTTTCCTACCAGGGCGCGACCCAAGTTGGCCACGCACGCCATTGGCACATGCCAACACGCATCGACGGGTAGCTTTCTTACCAGGACATAGCCCTAATGGCCATGTGTGCCATTGACACATGCCAAACGCACACGCCTGGTGGCCTAACTTGCAAACCGTGCAACCTACCACCAAGGAATTCCGCACATGCCAAACACATACGCTGGTAGCCTAACTTGCAAACCGTGCAACCTACCACCAAGGCATTCCGCACATGCCATTGGCACATGCCAAACACACACGCTGGTAGCCTAACTTGAAAACCGTGCAACCTACCACCAAGGCATTCCACACACGCCATTGGAACATGCCACACACGCCACTCGCAGCCTGGCATTACCACTTGCACTCAAGGTGCAACCCGCAACAAAGGCATTCTGCACATGCCAATGGCACATGCCACACGCGCCACTAGCAACGCCATTTGCACTCGAGATGCAACCAACACTTGAGACATCAACACAAACTGGGGGATGCTTTCGGGGTTTTGGTTTGGCGGTCACGACTTGCGGCGACACTACGCTCACATTAAGAAAGCGTGAAAAGGAATAAAGCGGTCAAATAAATGAGGAAATAATGGTGAAAATGTTTTCACCCATAAACACCATGCTACGGTTACCACCTCCTCCCATTTTTCACCCTTTACTCTCTCCCTTCATGAGGCCAGGAGTACGTTTCAATCTCGACTTGTATAAATAGGTCTTACCTATTTCCACCGGACAACAAGTCTCTCGGTCGGAGAAAAATACAACACTCTCGAGAAAAAGGCAACTTTGCAAGCTCTCCAAAAAAGATTTTATATCTTGCAAGCTTCCTAAGCTTTCACTTTCGATACAAGTCGAGACACTAGTCTCCCGGTGTATTCCTCGGGTCTCAACACCTTCCTTTGCTTCCTCCCTAAATCAACCCTTCTCCTCCACTTTGTGACTGAAGCATGTCTAGAACGGCCATTTCTTGGTTTAGGCCGGACTTGTACAGATTGATCTCTCGAATCTATGAAGTGCTCACGTGCAACACATTTGTTTAGGGTTTAAACCAGTTTTCTCACTCACCTACCGAATTTACCAAAATCGGCGGAAACAATTTTACCCATAAACAATTGGCGACCACACGGGAGGATTGATCTATCGGCTACAATGTCGATCGTCGATCTCTTTCTTCGACCCAGATGTCAAGATGGTAGGGGAAGGCGACTCAATCCGACTCAACTTCCAGGACAACCCGGTTACCAATTGTAAAAGCTACACCTAAAAAGCGGGAACTCGTTGAAGATGCTACGATTGAGGACTTGCGAGTCAATCCGACTCAACTTTCAGACAACCTGGTTACCAGTTGTTCAAACTACACCAGAAAACTAGGGACTCGCTGAAGATGCTACCAGCGATTGGGGACTTGCTGGCGATGCTACCAAAGAAAGCCGCATTTTACTTGGAGAGAGGCGTGTTTGCAAAAACCTATGAAGTGAGTAAATTTAGATTGGGCAAGATATACGATCTGCTTTTTGGGTTCTTAATAAAACCGTCATACTACTGCGTCTTGTGCCCATTGCTAGCACACACTTTCATAAAAAGCAATATTCCTTTCCCAAAACATAATCAATTATATTATCAAAACCATTCATCCCGTAAATAATCCAATATCCTCAAAAGCTACCAATTGTCTATCAAAACCTAGTCGAACTTTGAACCAGACATTCGGTATGTTTTTCAAAAAAAAAAAAAAAAAAAAAGAAGAAGAACCTAAATGAAAGTTTAACAGAGAAACATTCAAGGAAAATCATCCAACGAGGTTTGCTTTTCTTGGAGAAAGTTAACTTTGCGTCTTCAAGAGCCGCTCTCTTCATAGTTAACATCTTAGAAAGCTTTTCGAGTTCTAACTCCCGTCGTGCAATCTCCTCGCAGAAAGGTTTTCGATTGCTGCATCTTTCAACTTTTGGATCTCAAAGCAAGGCCTTCGACAAACCACGAAGTGTTGAACTCCTTTTCTACGCACACGTCGCGATGGTGCTCCCAAATCGGCAATAACGTCTTTAGAAATGGTGTGACCAGTCACCTCACGCATATCCTCGATGGAAGATAAAGCCTCTTCCACACGCTTAAACAGCGAAAATCGACTAGTGACCTTCTTAGTTGTGGCCATATTTCCGTACTTCTCGATTAAATTCTGGTGTACAACGCCTCATACTTAGCTAAAGACGCTTCGAAACCGCCAACCAAGCACATGACCCGGATAAGGAACCAAGTACGGGGGATCAAAAATGGCACCTCGCAACGGGCCTCACGACTTGCAAAGGGTCTTCTTCCATGTCTACGACAAAGCAACCATCGAGAGAATCATCCACCGCTTGAACCACATCGTGTCCTGGCAATTGGCTAACTCCCATCTCCAAGTCGGCGGTGGTCACCAAAGGCAAGTTTTCATGTGGCTCCACCCTAGAATCGTCCTCCGAACCGGATTCCTCCCGCGAACTTGAGTTAGAAATTTTTCAAAAGAAGAAACTAAGAAGAAAGAAAAAAACGCGAAACTCACCGAACCACTTCCGAAAAAGAACCAAGTCTTTGCCAGAGGAATCACTCTCACTTGTCGAACTTTCTTCTTTCTCTGACTCATCACCGTTATGAGTAGGCTCAGTGCCGCCGGAATTCTTCGAAGAAATTGCCGTCTCCTAGCAACGTGCAAGGGCAGCGAAAGCATTATCACTACCGAAGCCCTGGAAGAAACAAGACACATGTTTTCAGCAGAGATTCACGTGTTTTGAGACAAACCAACAAGGAGGCGACACATACCAGTTATTGGAAGAACTGAAAGACACGAGAGCTGCGGGAGGATCTTTTGAAATCTCCCGGAACCCGCCAAACACGATTCTTCGTTCTCCGTTCCTTGGCCTAGGGACTTTCCGAGTTGCTAGGCAACTTTCGCTGAGATCTCTCAACATTGGATACTTCTTCAAAACCGCTCGGGGAAGGTTTACAACGAACATTCTCCACCACGCTGTTTACAAAATCTTGGATCATAATAAACTCATCGCACCGTAACTCATTATAGCCAAAGGTCGTCAAGTTACTCTTCCCGTTTGAAAGAAGGGAAGGCGGATACCCGACTCAAGGGCACCGGCATTGAGGGACGACGCAATGAATCCTTAGGAATCACCGGGTCGGTAAGCAAGAGGCAACCCTTGATCGAAACCCATGTGCCGAGAGCACGGCCAATATTGTAAGCGCCTATCCGGAAAGACCCCATGAAGAAAGACGGCATATAACCGGCATCGAGCTTTGAATAAACAAGTTTTCACCAACGCTCAAATTGCCATGAAGACAAAGACATGATCGGAGAAGAAGCAAAGGTGTCAATTTGAGTCACCGACCTATGGACCGGCTCTCATGGGCTAAAACCGATCTCATACGACTTATCGAGAAGATTGACCAAGCTCATGCCAACCCTTGGATGCTGTTCACCCATCGAAGAATTCAGAGCCCCCAACTCGCGGGAATCGAAGGCAACGGTTTGGGGCATACTTCTCAAAGTGTTCCCATAACCAGCTTGCGGGAAAGCCACGTGCACATATGAATCCACTTTCATAAAACCATTCGAAACTCGCATGTTCGCAACTAGGTGATCCGATGCACATACGGTGGAACCAAGGAATAGCTTGCCAATGGGAAGAACTTCGCCTTTTGCCAACTTCACAAACAATCACTAGCAACTCGGGGTTTTATCTCCTTCTTACGGAGAACCGTCATCAAAAAATTCTCTATACAACCAGAGAGCCAAAAATGCTGCAACGTGAAGATCACCGTTTTCGTTTAGGTTCCACTCCTCGGAAACCATTGAGATATCCACCACTGTAAAGGCACCTTTCATCCTCTTTCCGAACAGTAATCCTTCGACTTCGCAGTGGAGTCTTTCCAGCGAAATCTCCCAACTTAGCGGCAAGGTCATCCCGCTTCTTCCCCTCACTTTCGAGATAATTGGATGTTAAGATTCCCGATTCTGGAAGATTGACAAGAGAGCCACACTCTCCAAGAAGAAAGTTATCTCACCCCATCTACATATGATCGTATGGGTGTCCAAACACCACACCGGAGATGAAAGCAAACAATCCCGGATATCCTTCCTAACTGGAGATTTCATCAAGCTCGACAACATCAATAATCTGCGCTCGAGTCAAGTTGGTATTTATGTGCTCCTTACTCACCATGAACTCAAACCATCTATCAAAAGAACGCAATGGGCTTTGACACATCCTGAAATCAATATTGGAAGAGGAATATACCCCTTTATGAAGACAGAACCGTATGGTGTTCTCTGGGCGAACCGAACGTGTCTTCTTTTCATCTTCACCACCGGTTAACAAAATTGGCACGAAACCTGGGTGATTTTTCCGGGCAGGGGCAAGCCTGCTGTGGTTGCACGATCTACAATCATCTACCTCGGAAGCCATAGCCTGCTGTGGTTGTTTCTAAGACGGCGTTAAGAAGAAAAGGAACAGAGAGGGAAAGACGATTACCCTAACACATGTTTGAAAAATAGGGTAAACGGATAGCAACGTTTTCCCCTTGCCCTATGTTTACACCACTAGCGTACATAAGAGGGGGCGGCTCTAAAGATCTTTTATCCTGACAAATTTTGGTGCGTGGATTTTGGTTCCGATGACAAATTTTGACAAAACAATTACCATGGTAGATCTTGGGTGGCAATAATGGTAATTGTTAATTTTGTACACGATGAGATTGTATACGAAGCTCTTGGTATTGTTTCTTTGAGCATATCAACGACTATAATTTAACCTAAATTTGAAGGGGCTAGATCGATCTCTAAACCTTATAAGTAGAATAGTTTCCATCCTACGCATTCTATCTGCCCGGAGAGAGAAAAAGTATCCAAAACCTAACACTAAAAATCAAAAGCAGCTTCTTGTTTGCGATCCAGAAACAAAGATGTCAAATACATGTCTGCCGACGACAACTTCCACACACAATGATTTTTCCTCTCTAAAAGCTATGATCTTTTCTAAGGCGACCTTTAGCTTTTTTGTAGATTCTCTTCTAGTAGCTGTCGATCTAAGTTAACAAATTGTTGGTTTCTCCACTCTTAGTAATTTTACCACTATCAGTTAGTAATGTCAACTTCGATTATAGATGGCGATAGAGTCTCCTGTTGCTGTTGCAGAAAAAATTTCAAATTTCAAACAGCTAAATAGGTGGATCTCAACTGAGCGAGGAAAGTTTTTAATGGACAACCTATTTCACCAAAAAAGGCTACTACATATATGGGTTTTGAAGATTTTTTTTATTTTTATTTGTTAATCCATTTTAGCTAGATGTATTTAAAAATCAAGTTATTTGAGTAATCTGTAACTAATTTAAGTTTGCCATTTGCTTCCGTGGTTTGTTTTCTAATATGGGTTGTATTCTGTGGTCTATGAATATAGTTTGTTTGGTTATATGTTTGATTAGGATAGAAAATATCATAACCACTTATAAACCATGACATGAATTGTTTTAGGAGCATGGTTGCAATTCCAAAGCGAAATCGAGAGTAACAACTAAACCCATTTGCAATTCCATTTGGTTCATTTCTAAAGACCCCATTGCCAAAATTAAGCTCCACGGATGTATAAACTGAAGCAGGTTCAATACTTGAATATGCACTCACTGTATGCCTGAAACATAGATTTCAAGCGGGTAAGTGGATCTAGGAAAAATGTATACCATTAATGTTCACAATGTTAACTGTTGGACAGCTTAATTTGTAATCTAGATTAGTTGATAAGTATGAGTAAGGTTCAGATAACTCATGAGTTACCTTCGAGTAAGTCAGAAAGAAGAAACACACTAAGATATGGAAAACATAATTAAGCATTCACATTAGAGTATCACTTACAAAAATTAAATGAAACATTACTTTCAGCGCCTCTATCTAACCTAAACACATATAATTCAGACATTGTTGGTAGAAATTCATCAATTTTTCAAAACAAAGGAAATCCATCAATATATTCTTCATTAGAAACCCATTTAATCTTGATAACAAATAACCAAAAGAGATTATGAGATCAGATCCATGTGTCATCACTTGTGCGTTGTTATGAAGTAGGTCCGTTCATATTCCTACTTCATTTCTCATCCACTTTACTCCATGAGCCATATTTTCCCCACATAGACTGCTGTTTATGGGTAAAAATCGTTTCTGCCGATTTCGGTAATTTCGGTAGGTGAGTGAGAAACTGGTTCAAACCCTAAATAAATGTCTTGCACGTGAGCACTTTATAGATTCGAGAGATCAATATGTACAAGTCCGGCCTAAACCAAGAAATGGCCGTTCCGGACTGCCTTCGGTCACAAAGTGGAGGAGAAGGGTTAATTTGGGGAGGAAGCCAAGAAAGGTGTTGAGACCAGAGAACATTCGGGAGAGTAGTGTCTCGACTTGTATCGTAAAGTGGAAGCTTCGGAAGCTTGCAAGAGATGAAATCTTTTTGGAGAGCTTGCAAAGTTGCCTTTTCGAGAGTGTAGTATTTTTCTCCGACCGAGACTTGTTGTCCGGTGGAAATAGGTAAGACCTATTTATACAAGTCGATATTGAAACGTACCTCGGCCTCATGAAGGAAGAGAGTAAAGGGTGAAATAATGGGAGGAGGTGGTAACCGCAAGGTGTTTATGGGTGAAAACGTTTTCACCATTATTTCCTCATTTATTTGACCGCTTTATTCCTTTTCACGCTTTCTTAATGTGAGCGTAGTGTACGCCTGCAGCCGTGACCGCCAAACCAAAACCCCGGAAAGCATCCCCGGTTTGTGTTGATATCTCGAGTGTTGATTGCACCTTGAGTGCGGTGGCGCTGCTAGTGGAGCATGTGGCATGTGCTATTGGCATGTGCGGAATGCCCTTGTTGCGGTTTGTACCTCGAGTGTAAGTGGCAATGCCAGAGCTGCTAGTGGCGTGCGTGGCATGTGCCAATGGCATGTGCGAAATGCCTTGGTGGTAGGTTGTACGTTGAGTGTAAGTGGCAATGCGTAGCCGCTAGTGGCGTGCGTGGCATGTGCCAATGACATGTGCGAATGCCTTGGTGGTAGGTTGTACGTTGAGTGTAAGTGGCAATGCCGAGCTGCTAGTGGCGTGCGTGGCATGTGCCAATGGCATGTGCGGAATGCCTTGGTGGTAGGTTGCATGGTTTGCAAATTAGGCTACCAAAGCATGGGTTTTGGCGTGCAGCCGGTGGCGCGACGGTCGAATTTGCCTAGGTTGCACGGCTTGCAAGTTAGGGTACCGGCGCGCATTAGGGCCACGGCTAGGTGATGAAGGCTACCAGCGAGCGTGTTGGCATGCGTGGCCGTTAGAGGCGGGGCCTTTGTAGGAAAAGCTACCAGCGAGCATGTTGGCATGTGCCAATGGCATGCGTGGCCGTTAGGGTCGTGGACTTGGTAGGAAAAGCTACCCGGCGAGCATGTTGGCATGTGCCAATGGAATGCGTGACCGTTAGGGACGTGGCCTTGGTAGGAAAAGCTACCCCGAGCATGTTGGCATGTGCCAATGGCATGCGTGGCCGTTAGGTCCGTGGCCTTGGTAAGAAAAGCTACCGGCGAGCATGTTGGCATGTGCCAATGGCATGCGTGGCCGTTAGGGCCGTGGCCTTGTGGTAGGAAAAGCTACCGAGCGAGCATGTTGGCATGTGCCAATGGCATGCGTGGCCGTTAGGGCGTGGCCTTGGTAGGAAAAGCTACCAATGAGCATGTTGGCATGTGCCAATGGCATGCGTGGTCGTTAGGGCCGTGGCCTTAGTAGGAAAAGCTACCAATGAGCATGTTGGCATGTGCCAATGGCATGCGTGGCCGTTAGGTCATGGCCTTGGTAGGAAAAGCTACCAACGAGCATGTTGGCATGTGCCAATGGCATGCGTGGCCGTTAGGGTCGTGGCCTTGGTAAGAAAAGCTACCGGCGAGCATGTTGCCATGTGCCAATGGAATGCGTGGCCGTTAGGGCCGTGGCCTTGGTAGGAAAAGCTACCATCGAGCATGTTGGCATGTGCCAATGGCATGGGTGGCCGTTAGGGCCGTGGCCTTGGTAGGAAAAGCTACCAGCGAGCTTGTTGGAATGTGCCAATGGCATGCGTGGCCGTTAGGGCTGTGGCCTTGGTAGGAAAAGCTACCAAATGAGCATGTTGGCATGTGCCAATGGCATGGGTGGCCGTTAGGGACGTGGCCTTGGTAGGAAAAGCTACCAGCGAGCATGTTGGCATGTGCCAATGGCATGCGTGGCCATTAGGGCCGTGGCCTTGGTAGGAAAAGCTACCAGCGAGCATGTTGGCATGTGCCAATGGCATGAAGGTGAATTAGGGTTTTGTTCGTTGTAACCCTAATTTGAAAAAAAATACCCCTATTAAATACCGACTACCCGCCTTAAATGTCCTAATAAATGTGTCACCTGGTGACATTAGGTTATTTTTAGGGTTTTACGAGTTTACCCTTTGTTTAAAAACCACCATCAACATTAAGTCCCCCGCAATAGCTCAGGCAGGGGGCTTTGTTGCGAGGTAAGCATAAGATGGTGACAAACTATCAACAAGAAACCGTAAAGAGAATTGAGGAGGCTCGTCCGACCTTTTATAAATAGGATTTGGAATCCTTGCCTCCCGGCGATTTGCACAAATCGGGAGGTCGGGTACAATTGGTGGGGCCGGTGCGGCTTGGGCGATGTTGGGAAGTTGGCGTGAGTTGGGAACCGAGCGTGCTAGCTTGGTGGGACCGGCGCAATGTGGGGAAGCTGTGCGTGCTTCATTGGCGGGACCGATGTAAACAAGGAGGGAGTAGGTGTTTCTACGGATAGCAAAGTTTCCTTATCTTGCTTTCCTTCACGTGCGGCTTGATTAGGGCATTATTCATGCTAAAATGCTGGAAGCGTTATGTCCCTCATGGCTTCCTTTCCATTTTTAAGATTCCGTATTTATACCCAAAAATAATTGCATCGTCTCCTCGTTTGAGAAAAGGAGTCTTCTTGTCGAGTTCCTCTCTTTGTCATGTCGCACAGAGATGAATCATCTCCTAACCATCCAAATTCTCCAAGTGAAGGCGTGAGGTCTAATTCTTGCAAAAGCACCCCAACCGGGGTTATTCGGGCAAAGAAGATCATACCTGGTATGTTTTCTTATTCTTCTCTCGTGTTATCCTCTTTTATATGTGCATAGATATGATAGAACTGGGTCATTTTTTTCCATCTTTTGCAGTGTATGATGGGACCCTCCAGGGATGGCTGCGCCTTTAACTCTTCGGAGAAGGATTTCGGAATTGGTGAAGATCGATCTTCTGCGCTTGAGGAGGCATTGGTTGGGACTGAATCTCCGTTCCACGAAGCTAGTGAAATCATTAAGGACCTCCCTTCCATCTATCCCCACGAAGAACAGGTGCATATTTAGACTTTCTTGGGTTCAGTGAGCATGGAGGAGGGGCGAGAGAACAAGGAAGAGTCTTGACATGTTGAAAGGTTTCGGTGTGGCAAAGCCTTTCCTCGATCCGGGCATGGGGCGGATCGACTGTTTCTAGGTTGAAGCGTCGGAAAAGTGAACGTGTGGTGGTCTTGGAGGAGAGCGCCATGATTCTTGACCTCGATGTGGATGAATCAAAAACTTTCTCCGAAGTGTCGCCGAGAAAACCTTCAAGGAGCATATGACGGAAACGAGACACCCTCGAAGTTGATCCCAAAGGTGTTGTTGGTGATACGGAGAGGGGTCATGGTGGCGTATGTTGGACCGGTTGATAGACACATTTTTGTGTCTAATTTGTCTCGATTCTATATATTGATAGTGCTCATTTTTGTACTTATTATGGTGTTTTATGTGTGTGTAGGTATTTTTGGCCAATAAACATTTTGGAAAAATCGGCTCGAAAAGTTGCGCCAGGAGGACATGTACTATTCGGACCCTCACTATGGATAAGGGGTACCCAAATTACAAAGGGGCACCCTCAGGACACCCCAAGGCAGCTGCTAAAGGCACCCCTACTCTGGATAGGGGGCGCCTCATCTTCAACAATTCAAAAATCAGAAAATGGCGGGAAAATGGCAGCAGTACTGAGTCGAGTTGGAGTTGGATTTTTCGGCCAGATTGAGTGAGATTCAATGGCCTATTTTCGTTCATTTGGACTTCCTAGGGCATAACAGGGTTCGTATGAGTGTTTTGACCCAACCAATTTGTTTGGATAAGTAGGGAGAAACAAAACAGAGGCGAAGAAATATTGTCGGGATTTTGGATTCTTTGTGAAGGATTTGGAGAGGATTTTACGCCAGGATGGGATGTATTCGGTCTTAATTCGGTCTCAAGGGAGTGTGGGAGAGTCGGGATAACTCGGCGGAGACGCGTGCATGGAAAGTTAGAGAGAATTATCCTCGGAGCTTGCCGTGGAAGAAAAGAAAGATAAACTCGGGTTTGTTAGGGTTTTACGGCTATATATAGCCTGGTATGAGTCAAGGAAGGGTTAGACACACTTTGGGAAGGTTTAGAGGCGCTATAGAGCATAAACAATCGAGTTGCGAGAGAAGCTTGCTGCTGGTGCAGAGGAAGAACAAGAAGAACAAAGCACCTTCAGAGAGGCCGGTCGTTTTGGGGTCGTGGATTCAACGACATAGCAAGAAGTGCATAAGTCGGCTCTTGTGTGAGTCCACTGTATGTAAGCTTTGTAACGCCATTACAGCGTTGCAAGCGATCTGTTTAATTAATTTTGGTCCTTTTAATCATCTTTTGAGCCATAAACACATATTTTGAGACCATGATTAATATGAGGAGCTAAACCCCATTCTTTGAGGCGATAGAGGAAGCTATTTTTCCAACAAGAAGTGGTATATTCTAATTTATCTATTTATTGCAATTATTTTATGATTATTTTGCCTTGATTGAAAATTGTTTGAATGATTCTTGTTAAGCAATTGTGATTTCTTTTGATAGAGCATGCTTGGACTTAGGTTTTTGATGTTTTATACTTTGGATTTACACTTGTTATTTTGAGAATCTACTTGTTGCAATAGTTTAGAATCAAATTAAACGAGAAAATTGCATGAATATAAATATTGGATTAAATCACTTTGAACTTGGAAAATAGTGGAATCTTAGCCTCGGTGTTCTTTTAATATTGATATCAACTTTGTTCGGTGTTTGCTATAATTTTTAGTGTGTTTTCTGTTTTTGTTTTAATTTTAAAGTCTTAAAATCCTTCACAAGTTCGAGAGAACGACAACCTTTATTACCACTTTACTACAACTTGTTAATATCACATCAATTTTTGGCGCCGCTGCCGGGGACTTGTTTTTAGGGTTTTAGATTTATTTTTTAGTTTTATTTATTCTTTTGTTCTATTTTACGTTTTCTTGGGTATTTGTCTTGTGGTTACAGGTATTGGATTTCGGATCGAAAAGAAAGCTGAGCCAAAGATTTGGTGAATAATAAAAGACTTGGAGTCAAAGACAAAGCGAAAAGAAACGAGGAAGAGACAAAGAATTGTATTTTTATTTTTATTTATTTTTTAGGGTTTTTCGGAAAAACTGTATTAGGGTTTATAATTATTTTTGTAATTTTTCTTTTTATTTTTGGACTTTTTGGACATTTTTGGGACTTTGGACATTATTTTTAAACCCTAAGGAAGGGTACTTTAAATATAAACTGTTTGCAGAGAAGGAGGACAATTACGATATTGTCTCTGCACCTTGGGTTCGTACACTGACATAGGAGTCAGTGGCCCGAGTCGACTACAATCGATTCATCCCCGCCCTGGGAACGGGAGGTAAGACTCTAAACACTCGCGAATCTCCGTCAGCCGAGTTCTTGGACTCCTTCGTTTGCATATATGCTGAGGACTTGAATACGGCTGCTTTAATTTTCTAGTAAAGGGCAAGGCCTGGCCATACAAGATAAGGGTTCGGATTTCATCACCGTTCTCTTCTTGCCCACCTTAGGAACACGTAACCTACGCGAACCTAAGCCTTAAAATTTTGACTAGAACAAGACCGATAAGGTAACGAGCTTAATAGGAAAGTCATTCGAAAAATATTGGTTACTCTTTTAAGCACACTTCGAAGTTCATGAAGGTTTCTGTGAGTTGAATGCATGACTGCGCCGCATTGTAATTCCGGTGAGGCCTTGGGTATCAAAGCTCCACTAAGCTTCCCTCGCCTCTATTCAACTTACTTTGACTCGGATTGATTCTAGAGGGGTTTGCTTAAATTGTAACGAATTCCCTTTCGAAGGATTAGAAGCTGGTCTAGAAACAATCTAAGTGGAGCCATCATGCTTTTTGTTTGCTAGAAATCTCTAGGTTTGCCTTGGTTGAGTCGGCCTTGATTTGTGATTGCATAGAATCCCATTCTTTTGCATGCCTGAACGTAAAAGAGACGCCCTAGGTAGATTTGTTAAAGAGAAACCTAGTAGTTCTAAGCGTCTCGATTACCTTAATTTAGAAAGTCCGATTTTTTGAAGAGTCCGGTTTCGAACGTCCGTTTGAGGAGACAATCCCTAATATTCCTATAGTGCCAGAAATGGCAACTTTAAAAGCTTTGTTGAAACCGACTAGGACTACTCGTCCCTCGTGTATCAGGTTAGTCAAACGGAAGCAAATTATGAACTTAAACACGGGACTTTACAATTGCTCCCAATCTTCTTAGGGAAAGAAAATGAAAACCCCTATTTCCATCTTAGGGATTTTGAAGAAATTTGTAGTACCCTAAAAATTAGAGATCTTGATGATGATGCTCTGAAACTTAGGTTATTCCCTTTTTCCCTGAAAGATAAAGCCAAGTCGTGGCTATATAGTTTGGCTTCCGGATCAATCGAAACATATGAACAACTTACATCTGCCTTTTTGAACAAGTTTTTCCCTAGGCACAAAACATCGTCTATTAGGACGCAAATCTGCACGTTTTCTCAACGGGAGGGAGAATCTTTGTATTGGTATTTGGAAAGGTTCAATGATCTATTAGCCCAATGTCCTCATCATGGTTTAGAAAAGGTTAGGTTAGTTCAGATCCTTTATGAGGGTTTAGATTATTCCACTACGACCACAAAGTAGAATCTATGTGTACAGGTGGGTTTGAAAACCAAACGATTGATGCGGCGATGACATTTTTGAATGAAATCGCCGAAAAGACCAAACAATGGGAAAATAGTAGGGTACCCCAGAAAACAATTCTTCTAGGCAGAGGAAACGTTAATAGGGTAGAAGGAGGCTATGAATCAGATGCCAAAATTGCAGCAATAGCTAAAAGGTTAGAAGCTATAGAATTGGGTCACACTAGTGGTAGAGTGGAGCCTTTTTGGGAAGGCCAGAATAATGAAGAGCAAGCCAATGCTCTATATAATAACACTAGATTCGACAACCGTCAGAAATTTGACCCATATTCGGAAACCTATAATCTGGTTGGAAAAACCATCAAGAACCTTTCATGGTCTAAGGTCCCGAGTCAAGGTCGGCTTAGTAATTCGAATGTTCCCCGGGTTTTGGTTATAATAAGAGCTCTCGAGGGTCAAGCTCGGTTTGAGAACCCTTGAGAGAATAAAATGTCTAGCTTAGAGGAATCTCTTAGTATATTAAGAAAGAGCCGGGATATGTTAGCACAGAGCCGGGAAATGTTAATAAAGAGCCAAGTTAGTTTTGAACAGGAAACCAAGCAGAATTTTCAAACTAATGCTCAGACTCTTGCTAAGTTAGAACTTCAAATAGGTCAAATAGCTAAGACTTTAAGTGAAAGAGATAATGGAAGGTTCCCTAGTCAAACTAATCCCAACCCTAGAGGAGTTCATGACTTGAATTCAATTAGAACCCTTAGGAGTGGTAGAGTAGTAGACAATCAGGTAACCATGCCCGATAGTGAGCATATTGTAGTACACCTCTCAGGACCATCCATAGCTGAGGGGACTGATAAAATCTCTGATGATGCCAATTCGGTTCCTGAGAGGCCCTATTTTATGCCTAGAGCCCCATTTCCACAACTATTAGTACCAACAAAGAGTGAATCCAACTTTAATGACATAATGGAGGTTTTTAAGAAAGTTACCATAAACCTTACGTTACTAGAAGCAATTAGGAAACTTCCGCTTATGCCAAATTCCTTAAAGATATGTGTACGCGAAAGCGAAAGCTTAGTGTCCCTAAAAAGCCTTTTTAGCTAGTCATGTAAGTTCGATCATTGAGGAACAACACAACTCCTAAGTATAAAGACCCAGGTGCCCCTACCATTGCTTGCACGATAGGAAAACACAGGGTAGAGAAAGCTTTACTTGACTTAGGAGCTAGTGTGAACTTACTTCCGTACCATGTGTACTTACGACTAGGACTTGGTGAATTGAAACCTACCAAGATAACACTTGATTGAGGTTAGATGATAGGTCCGTTAAAATTCCTCGTGGTGTGATAGAGGATGTTCTTATTGAGGTCGACAAGTTTATTTATCCTGTGGATTTCGTAGTCCTAGATACACAACTTTGTCCACGACCCGGAAGAGAATCAAATATAGGTAATTTTAGGTCGCCCATTTTTAGCCACGTCTAATGTTGTTATCAAGCGTAGGACAGGACTTATGAACTTATCCTTTGGTAGTATGACCCTTTGAACTAAATGTCTTTAATGTTACTAGACAACCTTCTGATGATTTAGAGGAAGTGAATATGATTAACACTTTAGTTCATGATCTAGTTCAGGATAATTGGGACGACACTTTATTGGATGAATTTGATGAGACAATTCTCTTAGGTCATATAGATGACCAAACTTTAGAACCAGAAGAAGCTCTCGAACATTTTCAGGACTCTCCTAAGTTGACCAGAAATCCAGGCAATAGTATTAGGTCTTTCTGAGAGTTATGATGACCCTAAGTTTGGGGGTAGAGAACTAGATGAAGCTCTTGAGTATTTTAAAGACTCTAAGGATCTAGAAATTCAAGCCATAGTGCTAGGTCTTACGGAGAGTAGTGATCACAATAAGTTTGGGGGTATTGATGATCAGGTATCCCCATTAGAAGTCCCTAACTTGGGATTCGAGCTTAGTACATCTGAGTTATTACTCAAGTCTATTCAGACTCCACAACCCGATCCTACCGATACTTTCCAAGAGGAAATAAAGCTATTAGAAACCCGTTATTCGGATGAATCTGTTTGTCAAGACACTCATATGAAGCCCATTTGGTCGTCTGAGATAGATCCAGTTGTCTTGCAAGAAACTTTCGATAAGGTTGTGTTCCATCTGTTCATTTTACGATTTTGTGCGGTTGTCTCATTTTAGTGGCGGTATTATTTGGTTTTGATGATCCACGATTGTTTCGACTATTGATCTATGATTTGAAAGGGTAATTAGCCATTTTATGGGTACGTAATGTACGCATTTTGAAGACGTTAAACTTAGCACTTCTTGGGAGGTAACCCATGCTCATGCAACACGGTAATATCTTTCCTTAACTCTTTTGCTTCAAATGGTAACAGTTTCTCCTTGTTCATGCTTTTAATTTTATCTTTAGAACATTGAGGACAATGTTAGATTTAAGTTTGGGGGTATGGGAGAAACATTTTAGTTGCATTGTTAAACTCCGAGCCTAGAAATTTATGCTTATTAAGGATGGCACTAACCAATCTAAGTGGATGGAAGCATTTTGGTTGTAGGAGTTGAGGAACCAATCGATTAGATGGAAACATCTAAAGAGTCTATTCATAAAAGCAGGAGCTCAGGTGTTAGAAATAACATGATAGTTTCACCAATCTCGTTGAGTCCTTTTCACTTTTGTTTTTATTTTGTTTTGTTTTTCAACTATGTTTCTCTAAGTGATTAGGTGGGGCTCACGATTCAAGTTGTTACCCTTTGCTAGGGTGAAATAGAGTGATTGAGTTACTAAAAAAAAAAAAAAAAAAAAAAAAAAAAAAAAAAAAACTAGACCAATTAGACCAAACGGAATAAAATTAACACTTGGGAATAGCAATATGTGTGTGTTTTCCCTGTCTCGTCGCCTAAACAAGCGTGGAATGCGGGATCCACGGGAACTATCATGTAATCTGCTGACAAGAAGCATGCGCTTGGATCCAAAAGATCTAATCATGCGGTCAAAAAAAAAAAAAAAAAAAAAAAAAATTAATGTTCGGTGAATAAATTGGCCATTTGGTTCCCTTGTATATGCCAGACGTGTTGATCTAGAATTAGGATTGTCGACCCTTTGGTTCCCTTGTATATGCCGGTTGTGTTGATATTAGTCGGACCAGTATCTCGAGTCCATTAGGATAGGTTCATTTTGGCGGTGGCCTTGATTTGAGATATGAGAAACATCGACCACTTAGTAAACATCAAAACCATCTATGTTTTTCTATATCCATTTCTTGATCTATCCATGTGATTAGTTTTGACTCAGGGTATTGATGTCCATAGTGAGACTTTCGAGTAGAGCTCGTGACTTATATATGAATTTTAGTATGCTTGAGTGCAAGCTCGTGTACAACAATTGGAATTTCGCATCGGGGTACTTCCTCCGTAGTCGATAAGTATGCCAACCAAGGAGATTCTTTAGTGCCTTCCATCTGCGTAGATAGTTAGGGTGCAGAGTATAAAAGGTTTTGTGGGTACACCCTCGGTAAACCCTCCCGAGACTATAACTCGGCCACTAGGGCCACCTAGGGGTTTAAAGGCTTATTGCATATGCTAAATGCAATCGACGATGCTGCGACGAGTGAGTTAGGATTTTATTTTTATTTTATTTTTGCTCGAGGACTAGCAAATAATAGGTTTGGGGTATTATTTGATAGACACATTTTGTGTCTAATTTGTCTCGATTTTATATATTGATAGTGCTCATTTTTGTACTTATTATGGTGTTTTATGTGTGTGTAGGTATTTTTGGCCAATAAACATTTTGGAAAAATCGGCTCGAAAAGTTGCGCCGGAGGACATGTACTATTCGGACCCTCACTATGGATAAGGGGTACCCAAATTACAAAGGGGCACCCTCGGGACACCCCAAGGCAGAAGGCGCTAAAGGCACCCCTACTCGGATAGGGGCGCCTCATCTTCAACAATTCAAAAATCGAGAAAATGGCGGAAAATGGCGGCGTGCGACGAGTCGAGTTGGAGTTGGATTTTTTTACAGATTGAGTGAGATTCAATGGCCTATTTTCGTTGGGCTGGACTTCTAGGGCATAACAGGTTCGTATGAGTGTTTTGACCCAACCAATTTGGCTGGATAAGCGGGAGAAACAAAACAGAGGCGAAGAAATATTGTCGGGATTTTGGATTCTTGTGAAGGATTTGGAGAGGATTTTACGCCGGGATGGGATGTATTCGGTCTTAATTCGGTCTCAAGGGAGTGTGGGAGAGTCGGGATAACTCGGCGAGACGCGTGCATGGAAAGTTAGAGAGAATTATCCTCGGAGCTTGCCAGTGGAAAAAAGAAAGATAAACTCGGGTTTGTTAGGGTTTTCGGCTATATATAGCCTGGGTATGAGTCAAGGAAGGGTTAGACACACTTTGGGAAGGTTTAGAGGCGCTACGAGCATAAACAATCGAGTTGCGAGAGAAGCTTGCTTTGGTGCGAAGAGGAAGAACACGAAGAACAAAGCACCTTCGAGAGACGGTCGTTTTTGGGGTCGGGGATTCAACGACATAGCAACGAAGTGCATAAGTCGGCTCTTGTAACGAGTCCCCATGTAACCGCTTTGTAACGCCATTCTGACGTTGCAAAGCGATCTGCATTTAATTAATTTTGGTCCTTTTAATCATCTTTTGAGCCATAAACACATATTTTGAGACCATGATTAATATGAGGAGCTAAACCCCATTCTTTGAGGCGATAGAGGAAGCTATTTTTCCAACAAGAAGTGGTATATTCTAATTTATCTATTTATTGAAATTATTTTATAATTATTTTGCCTTGATTGAAAATTGATTGAATGATTCTTGTTAAGCATTTGTGATTTCTTTTGATAGAGCATGCTTGGACTTAGGTTTTTGATGTTTTATACTTTGGATTTACACTTGTTATTTTGAGAATCTACTTGTTGCAATAGTTTAGAATCAAATTAAACGAGAAAATTGCATGAATATAAATATTGGATTAAATCACTTTGAACTTGGAAAATAGTGGAATCTTAGCCTCGAGTGTTCTTTTAATATTGATATCAACTTTGTCGGTGTTTGCTATAATTTTTAGTGTGTTTTCGTTTTTGTTTTAATTTTAAAGTCTTAAAATCCTTCACAAGTTCGAGAGAACGACAACCTTTATTACCACTTTACTACAACTTGTTAATATCACATCACCAGTCGTGGGGAGGACATTGTTGCTGCCGTGGTTGCTTCGGGATGGGATGTTGAGGTTGCTGTTGCTAACACCGTTGAATGGGAACCTTCGAGGGATAGTTCTTCCCTTTGTTATTTCTGTTAGCTGCTTTGGTTCCCTTGGTGTCCCTTTGTTTTTGTAAACTCGTCTTTTCCTTCTTCTTCATCAATCAACATTTTGCTTCATGTATATATATATATATATTTTTTTTTTTGAAAGAGGTTGTGGTATGATGGCTCTGCAATGGTTTTCCGGGTTTTTTCGATGTATTTTTCCGATATCGAAGGATTCACTCGGAGAGAGATATATTTATTTTATTTTTTTGACAAAAGGGAAATCCCTAGGGAAAAAATACAAACGGTGTATTCATCCTGGGGAATTACGACTATTAAGAGGAATTGTTAAAGGAAATGCTTGAAAAGGGAGTGATTGGGAAGTACTGACATTTTAGGGATTGGATTCCTTGAGCCATCGCGAGTGAACTATCACGCCTTCTGCCAGTGTGTGTCCGTATTGATGAGCTTGCAATATCCTCCCAAAGGGTATCCGCAACCAGATCACAGCTCGCCTTCACCTTCATTGGGCAAATCCATTTTTACCGTCATCCTCCCAACTTGAAACGAGCTTTCCTTAACCACTACATCTCCGATTGAAAACGGGTTCGAGACGTCGTGTAACCGTTTGATCCTTGGCTTCGTTGGTTTCAATAGAAGTTTCCAAGCTTCTTGCGAAGTGTTCAAACGGTCCAGCTCCCCATTCACATTTTTTGACGGCATTTGCGCTAGTAATCGCGCTGAGTCCCCATGTTGGAATGGGAGAAGGAAAAACTGATTGCAGAAAAGGTTGCTTGGCCAGACTTACTTGCATTTGAAAACCATGAGCTAGCGCCAACGGGTCCTCTCCGGATGTCTGGGTTTCTTCAATAGCTCGTTGATGCGACAACCCGTGGGATGATTTGTTGGGAATTCCTTCGGGCGTGGACGTCGGCAAAGGGGTGTACATCCAATTTCGCTTTGTTGTCAAGTACCCATAAGCGTCCCAATATCATGTCATGATCTAGTTCTTTGACAATGTGGAACTTGCTATGTGTTATAGCGTCTCCTATTTTGATCTCTAGGTTGATGTAGCCATGCGCGATCAAAGTTTCTCCTCTCAAGCTTTTAATCATAGACGGGGAATAGGTAGCGTCTTGTTTTGTAAATCCGGCTTCCTTCAGTGTCTTGAAAGTAATGATGTTGTGGTCAGAGGCCGTGTCGATGAGTGTGTCGTTAAATTCGTTACCTCTTAAACGGGACGTGGTCAGCAGTCCCCAGTTCTCCTTTTGGTTCCGCTTTGTTTGGAAAGCTTGGGCCCTTGGCATGGTTCAGATGAGAGAGAAAAAGTAGTTTGCCGGATATAACACGATTGAGAGATGCGAAAATATCTTGGCGCTGCACCTTGGAAAGATAGAGAATTTCGCAGACATGTTGCATCATGGATTGTACAGTCTCGTGAACGGAGTCCCCAGGAGGATCCGCAGTTTCTTATTGGGAGTGGGTCTCGATGCACTCTTTCATCTCTGGTTGGAGTCCTCCCTCTTCTATCTTTTCTTTGAAAATTTGCTTTAGTCCTGTTGCAATCGGCTGGTCGGGTGGTGAACGAACCTGTGGTAGTGGCGTGCCCAGGGTTCGCCATCTCGGCCTCGGTTGGTAGACGTCCGAGAGGCGGCGGTCTGATAATATCATCTTGAACCCGGGCTTAGGAGGTCAATCACCTCTTCGATGGGAAACGGGAAATCAAAGGTATTTCCTTCGGCCTCATGATGTTTGCATGGGGGTTTTAGTGAGGGTCTTTCGTGGCGGGGGTTCCGTTGCGTTTGGCGCTTCACGATTTTTGGCTGGTGGCTCGTAGTTGGGGCTTTCCTCTTTCCCCTTTCGTTTACTATGTTCACGGAGGATGAGCCTAGGCATTAAACTGTTTCTTGATGAGGCGTTTGCTCCGCGAGTTTCGCACGCGTCTTGATTCGATTGGCCTAGCTCTTTCTAGTAATCTTTGGTGCTTTGTTGTTGCAGATCGTCCGGTGGCTTCATGGAGTTCGGATAACGTTTGGAAGCGCAAGTTTTCTAACCAGGCGCGGTAAATTGGAACCATACCATTGATGCATGCG
Source organism: Papaver armeniacum (assembly GCA_023531295.1). NCBI lineage: Eukaryota > Viridiplantae > Streptophyta > Magnoliopsida > Ranunculales > Papaveraceae > Papaver > Papaver armeniacum. Next base: position 94,592 of record JAJJWW010017575.1, read on the forward strand.
TTCTTTTTTGTTGTTGTTTGGTCACGTTTGGATCGTGATATCAAGTGCTTGAACCCCGAACCTTTTGACGAAGTCATTCGGATGTTTGTTATCCCACCGGTACATTCTTCCGAGGTGAGAAAGTAACTTGTTCGAGATACGAAGAAGTATTTCTTGCAAAAACGCACGTGTGACCATCTTTGCTCAGGTTGGGAATCTTTGTTCGGTGGGATCTTTGTTGTACCAATGATACGCCCTTCCAAAGTAAGTGATTTTGAGAATTCCCGTAAACGAAGAACGTGATTATATTCATGTTCACCTAGGGATTCCAGAAACGAGAGACATGCTCGCGTGCGTTCCCTTACCATCGTACAGGATAAATTAAGGAGATGAGTACCCCTTGGGAGAGGGATCCTATGCATTTCTGACGGGTAGGGGGGTTGGTGATGATGCACGTCTAACTCATCATTCTTGATTCGGTTGCGGAGAAGTTGTTCCAAATCTTCTCTCGTGACGAAGTTGGGAGGCTGATTTCTTTCCAACGGATTCTAGCACGAGTTTCCTCATCCGTGGAGGCGTGCTCTGCCGAGGTGTCTTTGGCGTCGGGGGTTGTTGGAGACGTTCCTAAACGGCTCTGGATGATGCGACTCACGTGGTAGTCGCTCTGTCGGGGTCTTGACAAAAAGCGAGTACCTCCTTTCGCGTTGAAACCATATCTCCACTCGGGCTCGCGAGCGTCTCTTGTCGTTCCATCAAATCGGCGATTGTGACGTAAGGACGACTTCCTCTGGTTCCTCCGGTCTCTCGTCCCGTCGGCGGGGTAGTTGGAACCTTAGTTGTGGTTGGAGGCGCCATGCTAGATGAAGTATTTGGGGTCGCAGCGGCGGCTCTGGCCCTGGTGACTGGTGGCGCGACACCCGAAGAGATATTTTCGCTGCCATGATTAGAGGGCTGTGCAGAGACACCATAGTAGGCAGCGGCTCTGGCCCTGGTGATTGGTGGTGTTACACTCGAGGAAGGGCATTCGATGCTACCGTAGTCAGCAGGTGATGCAACAACGTTATTGGGAGAGACGCTAACATCGGGGATGCGTTCCATCTTTGGTGTTCTCGGCCTCCGCTCCGGACCTAAGTTCCACCATGCGTTCCATGAGTGAGAAACCTGGTTAAAACCCTAAACAAATGTGCCGCACGTGAGCACTTTATAGATTCGAGATCAATACGTACAAGTCCAGCCTAAACCAAGAAATGGCCGTTCCAGGACTTGCTTCGGTCACAAAGTGGAGGAGAAGGGTTGATTTGGGGAGGAAGCCAAGAAAGGTGTTGAGACCAGAATAGTGCAGGAGGAGAGTAGTGTCTCGACTTGTATCGAACGTGGAAGCTTGCAAGAGATGAAAGCTTTTGGAGAGCTTGCAAAGTTGCCTTTCCGAGAGTGTAGTATTTTTTCTCCTGACCGAGACTTGTTGTTTGGTGGAAATAGGTAAGACCTATTTATACAAGTCGAGATTGAAACGTACCCTGGCCTCATGAAGGAAGAGAGGAAATGGTGAAATAATGGGAGGAGGTGGTAACCGCAAGGTGTTTATAGGTGAAAACGTTTTCACCATTATTTCCTCATTTATTTGACCGCTTTATTCCTTTTCACGCTTTATTAATGTGAGCGTAGTGTACGCTGCAAGATGTGACCGCCAAACCAATACCCTGGAAAGCATCCCCCAGTTTGTGTTGATATCTCGAGTGTTAGTTGCACCTTGAGTGCAGGTGGCGCCGCTAGTGGCGCGTGTGGCATGTGCGGAATGCCCTTGTTACGGGTTGTACCTCGAGCGTAAGTAGCAATGCCGGATCTTCTAGTGGCGTGCGTGGCATGTGCCAATGGCATGTGCGGAATGCCTTGGTGGTAGGTTGTACGTTGAGTGTAAGTGGCGATGCCGTAGCCGCTAGTGGCGTGCGTGGCATGTGCCAATGGCATGTGCGGAATGCCTTGGTGGTAGGTTGTGCGTTGAGTGTAAGTGGCAATGCCGAGCCGCAAGTGGCGTGCGTGGCATGTGCCAATGGCATGTGAGGAATGCCTTGGTGGTAGGTTGCATGGTTTGCAAATTATGCTACTAGCGTGGGTTTTGGCGTGTGCCAGTGGCGCGTACGGTCGAATTGGCCTAGGTTGCACGGCTTGCAAGTTAGGCTACCAGCGCGCATTAGGGCCCAGATAGGTGATGAAGGCTACCAGCGAGCGTGTTGGCATGTGTGGCCGTTAGGGCCGTGGCCTTTGTAGGAAAAGCTACCAGCGAGTATGTTGGCATGTGCCAATGGCATGCGTGGCCGTTAGGGCCGTGGCCTTGGTAGGAAAAGCTACCAGCGAGAATGTTGGCATGTGCCAATGGCATGCGTGGCCGTTAGGGCCGTGGCCTTGGTAGGAAAAGCTACCAGCGAGCATGTTGGCATGTGCCAATGGCATGCGTGGCCGTTAGGGCCGTGGCCTTGGTAGGAAAAGCTACCAGTGAGCATGTTGGCATGTGCCAATGGCATGCGTGGCCGTTAGGGCCGTGGCCTTGGTAGGAAAAGTTACCGGCCGAGCATGTTGGCATGTGCCAATGGCATGCGTGGCCGTTAGGGCCGTGGCCTTGGTAGGAAAAGCTACCCGGTGAGCATGTTGGCATGTGCCAATGGCATGCGTGGCCGTTAGGGCCGTGGACTTGGTAGGAAAAGCTACCGGCGAGCATGTTGGCCTATGCCAATGGCATGCATGGCCGTTAGGGCCGTGGACTTGGTAGGAAAAGCTACCAACGAGCATGTTGGCATGTGCCAATGGCATGCGTGGCCGTTAGGGCCGTGGCCTTGGTAGGAAAAGCTACCAGCGAGCATGTTGGCATGTGCCAATGGCATGCGTGGGCGTTAGGGCCGTGGCCTTGGTAGGAAAAGCTACCAGCGAGCATGTTGGCATGTGCCAATGGCATGCGTGGCCGTTAGGGCCGTGGCCTTGGTAGGAAAAGCTACCAGCGAGCATGTTGGCATGTGCCAATGGCATGCTCTGGCCGTTAAGGCCGTGGCCTTGGTAGGAAAAGCTACCGGCGAGCATGTTGGCATGTGCCAATGGCATGCGTGGTCCGTTAGGGCCGTGGCCTTGGTAGGAAAAGCTACCAGCGAGCATGTTAGCATGTGCCAATGGCATGCGTGGCCGTTAGGGCCGTGGCCTTGGTAGGAAAAGCTACCAGCGAGCATGTTGGCATGTGCGAATGGCATGGAGGTGAATTAGGGTTTTTTTCGTTGTAACCCTAATTTGAAAAAATACCCCCTATTAAATACGACTACCTGCCTTAAATGTCCTAATAAATGTGTCACTGGTGACATTAGGTTATTTTTAGGATTTTACGAGTTTACCCTTTGTTTAAAAACCACCATCAACAACTGCATAATTAAAACGTTCCAGAAATGAAACAAAGAGAAGTGAAACATGGTTGAGAGGAGAAATCATTATGATGAGCGTTTAATTGTTGTTGTTTATCATACTATCCAGATCTATAGCCATTACTTGTAGTGTTTTTGAGTCGGTGTGAAGAAGAAAAGGAAAACAAATCGAGAGAAATAGAGGCAGAAAGTAAGAAGGAGAACAAACCCTAACACAGACTTTTAAATAGCAGGGTAGGGTAAACAGAAAAGTAAATAACTTTTATTTTTATGCGCTACCAGGGTACACCCGTTGCGCATATAAACAAATAACTGAGAGCTGCCGATTTTTAGGTTACTAAAAGATTTTGTGCGTTGAAAGAGCCGAAGAGGGTACATTTTGGTTTGAATTAGAATTTTTGGGATAACAATGGTTGATGAAGTAGATTTACAATTACCATCATGCTACATCTTAGGTTGTGATCCCGATTTTTGGATCACAATTCATATACTAGATGACCGTGCTAGCGATAGAAAAGTAATGGGTGAGATAATTAAGCGTAGCCAAATGAATAATTTAACCGAATCCATAGACATTTACAAAAACATAAGCAACACCAGGGCATTCAATTTGGCTCCATGGATTACATTACGGAAAATGGGTCATTTGTCCCAATAAATTTAAAACATGGTTCAAATGGACGAGTAAAAATTATTATGGGTGAAATGGACACAAAAAAAATAGCAAGGATGAAATTGGATTCATCGACTTAAACTTAGAAAAATAGCGACGATGAAACTGGATGCATCCTGATGTAAATTAAAAATAAGAAAAAGAATTTAAAAATGGGTAGGATGAAACTGATTACATCCTGACTATTTTATATTTTTGTCCATTTAAACAGTATCAAAATCTAAATGTCTTTTTCTCCGGTGAATTATTAATTTTGGTCTTTTAAACTAATTTTGTGTTTAAATTATAACTACTAGTAAGGCCACATGTGCGATGCACATGCTTGAATTGGATTCTTTTAACAATACCAAATTTGATAATAATGGAAAAAAAAATCTTAAATTTTTTTTTTAATATCCTTGTTTGTACTCATTATGTAGATAATTTAAAGAGCTTTCCAAATATATTAATTTTGCAAAAATCCGATGTGTATTTTTAAAGATGTCTAAGTTTTAAATTTTTTGATCTATTTTTAAAACAATGGCATTCCTTTAAATATACAAATATTAACTAAAATCTTAGTTAATGGGGGTATTATTGTCATGTGAAAAGGCTTCACCAAACAATTACCTCTTTTCTTTAGATTAGTAAGATAAGAAAGATAGTGACATGGACTATGAATTTATATACCTTGTAGTAGCAGGAAATCCCACACTACACCCCTTACTCAATTTTGCTTAATTAATCCATTGAAAGATGTAAGATCAAGAATATTTATTGATTGAATCCATGAAATGTTTACTGGGAAAATAGAATTACACTTTGAAATTAAAACACTCTTAAACTTTCTCTCTCCTATTGACTTGCTTAACCATTCCAAAGAGATCTCTCCCCACAACAGATTCACTTAGCCCTTTATATAGGGTAATACATAGTGGATGATGACTAAGCTATCCTTTATTTTCGGGAATGTCATGAAGTGTCGCAAATGCACAAACATTCGTTCTCGCGACACTCCTCAACCCCTCGCCGGAGTTTCACGTCTTCTTTATGTTTTACTTGTCGTTATTCATTGCGTCATTTATTTTAGCTATCTCTGCGACTTTTCGCGACATCGTCGTTTATTAATCCCGCGAGCCCTGTACGTTGCGATATTATGATCCTACATCTTGCCTCTTTTTCCTTGAATATTGCTTGAAGAGCGATCTTGAAGGAAAAACACATTGTTGTAGTAATCTTTGGTCTTTCTTTGATGAAGGAACGAGCGAGAAGAATACTTGTACTTGAAAAATACGTACTTGCCTCTATTCTTTTGCGAAGTTCAAGCTTCATATACGAAGTGTCATTTCTTGCCTCATGTGTTACGAGAGAATAATCAATTTCGCAATCTCTTCTCGCCTATTAGGAAATATGTCGTATATTTGGATTCTACTAAAGTTCCTTTTCGTCAAGTTTCCTTGGATTTAGTAGTGACCGATTTACACGTGTCTATATTTACCTCTTTTACCGGTGCATTTAAGCGTTTATCCGGTCATAACATTTTTCTCATCTATTTATAGGAGCATCCCACGTGAAGAATTTTCCTTTTCCTTTTCATCTTCTTCATCGTCGCAAGTGTTCTTCTTCTTCATCGTTCGCAAGTGTTCTTCTTCTTCATCACTTTAGCTATTCCTTTCGGTTGTTACTCTCATGGCGTCCAGGTTTGTTAATTTTGCCATATCTCGGGCTGATTTTGCGGTTGATTAAATTTGAGATTGACTTTTCTTGTTGAAATCACCGGTATGATTAACTTTGTGGTTCTTTTTCTGCCATTGTTGTTTAGCAAGAACCAATCCAGAACTAAATTTACCGTGAAGGACCCTCTTCTTTCTTTGGGCTCGCCATCGAAATCTACTTCACAACAAGAATCCCTCACGCAACCAAAGCCCACTTCGCGAGCAAAATCTACGGTTACAAAAAGACAGTCATGAAAGTGACAAGGTATTTAAGAGACATTTGTTTTTATTAACAATGCGTTGTTGCCTCATTTCTTATTTAATTTGTCATTCGCAGGATGATAAAACTACTGGTCATACTCCCAAAAGGTCTCGCTACTCTAAACCTGTTACCCCGACGTTCCATTTCCTTCATTCACTTCGTCTCTTGCTGCGAAATCTTCGCAAGATAATTTTGTGCCTCTTTCTTGGGTAACATTACCAGCGACAATATTTCTATACCTCAACTCCTCATAGACCAAGTTCCTTATAATTGTCCTACTACAAACGATCTTATACCTCCTCCCGCTATCAATGTCCCTGCTATTTCTCCAATCACCTCTCCCCGAAACCTCCTCTTCTCATGAGGTTCCTTTGACAAAAGGACGACTCGTCTTCTTTATTTGAACAAATTCCTCTAAGCTGAGAAAATTTGGAGGGGATAGATGTGGCCTTTAAGGTTCTTTCCGATCTCGTGAACGATGCCAAAAAGACTTCTGCTGATCCTATCAAATCCAATGTCATGAGATTTTAAGTAAGCACCTTGGTCCCGATAGGATCTCGCAAGCATCTTTAGTTCAAGAGATTAATAAGTCAAGGATGATCTCCAAGTTATGGCTGTGAAGTGCAATAATCTCCACCTTGAAAATCAAAAATTTCTCAATGTTTCACTAGATCGTGATAATCTTCGCAAGAAGAATGAAGAATTAAAAGGTATGCTCTCGCCACCCCCTCTTTTTTTTTTTTACAACTCAAACCCTTGCTCGTCCTCCAAGTATTAAACCAGAAACGAATAATGGAGATATATCAGACGGAGTCTATCGTTGAAGAGGTTCGAGGTGAAAGAGATGCTTGGATGGAGCAATATAATCTCTTAGATAATCTTCATACCTATGCAAATTTGATCAAATAAATAACTTGTCTAAAGAGAATTTTGATTTATCGCAAAAGCAAGTCTCATTAAGTAATGACTTATCTCGCCTCTCTTATTTTTTGACTAAAACTAATTTGGAGTTGGAAACTTTATCAGATGAGAATCGAACTCTTTCTCAAGAGAAACGTTCTCTGTTGAATAAGATGGCGAGCTACTCGCGTGATATAATGCTTGTCAAAAGTTATGTGAAGAACAAGAGCAAGCTAAACATACTTTGAAAAACCAACTTGAAGAAATTATCGCCGAGAGAGATAAACTTATTCAAGGTAGAATAACTTTGAGCGTAAAAGCGAAGCAATTCCAAGAACAATGTGCCAAATTAGAAAAATCCAACTCTACTCTTGCGACCGAAAATTCCATACTTGTTTCCAATGAAAAGAATTTGCGATCTCGATTGAAAGGCTTAGTTGGTGATTCATTTGATGATGCCATGGACTGTTTGGGAATAACTTCGCAGCTTTAATTCAACATCTTACTTTTCAAAGGAAGGTAGTCAAACTATTTGACTATCTTAATTTATTTATTTATTCCATGAATGCTTTATTACCCTAAAAAAAATGCCAATAATGTTCGATAAGAATTTTCTTTGATCTTGTGTATTTGTTATGCGGACCTCGAGAAAGCTTCGCTCCACTATCTCCACCCTCGGGTCCGATTATTCTAAAATTCGCAAGGAAAACGGACTACTCGCGCGTCTCTTGCTCGTTCTCGCGACCGTGCAGAGCGAAGGTTTGATTATGTGTCTTATTGTAAGGACATTGAGAGTAAAAATATTCAAAAGGCAAATGCTTCAGCCAATTCCCTCTTAAAGCGGAAGTTCTTGTGAATGATATTTTGCTGTTAAGTCTCTTGATCCTATTCATGTCGATCCCTTGGATGTAAGTGATGATGAAGTCCCTAATTCTCCGGATAGTGATTATGAATATGAAAGCTGCGAAGATCTCCCCCGATAAGGAAGTTATCGATGAAGATCCAAATAGAAAGACTCCTGATGAAAATCCAGTAATTAGCGAGAACGAAGGTGATAAAAACATTTCTAATGAAAATCCACCAACTGAAGGAGGCGAAGCTGATAAAGGCGCAGAAAAGTCTCAACCACCCTCTGTATTTGATAATGCTGATGTAGAGAGTTAAATTCTCTTTGTAACTTGCCAGAATTCCTTTTTGTGTGAATGAGTTAACTCTTTGATTGAGTAATTCACATATTTCTTTCTTCCTTTCTTAGTTAAGACAACCTTGCGAGCATGTTCGCTCATTGAATTTTTTATTAAGTGAAACCATCCCAATCAGGGATTTGATTTTAATTCTTCTTACTGCGACAAGGTCGCAGGCCGCCTTTACATTTTCATGCAATGGCCCATTGACCTTGTCTTATCAATTTTGTGTGGTCTTCCAAGTTAGACCTCCCTAATTAGAGGTCTTCCCCTGCCACCTTTTATCGCGACAAAATCGCAGGACGTCTTTACACTTGTATGTAAAGACCCATTGATCTTGCCTTATCATTTTCCAAGTATTTTTGCCCTAGGATGTTTTAGTTGCGACAATATGACAGGCCTAGATATCCTTGCGAACATAAAGCCCCATGACATTGCCGTCGTGCGACGAAATCGCAGGACGTCCGTACACTTTCATGTAAAGACCCATTGATCTCGCCTTACCCTCGCGTTAGTATTATTGCCTCTGCAGGATCATTGCACAAAATGACGAGCCTAAATTCTCTTGCGAAAACATAGCCTTATGACATTTTGCGTCTATTTTGACACTCCCCTAATGGAGAGCGTCGCCCTTATCATCTCCCCGGTTGCCCCTTCAAGGAGGCGAAACATCGGCCATACAAGACTAGCTCCTCCCATCCGGTCTTAACAACAACGAGTTGTTTCGCAGCCTCTTATCCCTTATACCTATAGGGTTTATGGTTACGAGACTGCACCCTAAGTGGAGTTTTCTTGGGCGGAGTGCAACATATGCCAAGACTTGCCAAGAATGGCCGGGGTAGGTTCATCCATCCAGGGCACTCGGGCTCAACCGTGTACCTCGGCGCCTTGAGCATACTGACTCCTTGGAAGAGACCCTCGGTCGCCCAACTTTTAGGGTATAACCTTATATATATAGTTGGGAATCCAAGGTATCTCTCCTGGGATAGGCTTTCATGGGCCCCAAATTTCCATGACTCGGGCTTCGGGAGCGGTGTAACCTTCCCCTGAGCCATGTCGAGAGATTCCCCCTTATATGACGCACTTTAGGTCTTACATTTGCCTCTTACGAAATGTTATTCGCGAACTAGGGTGTACGCCATAAAGGTTCGTCCCATTCTTTTATTCGTTCGTTTTTGTTAAGCCATTCATGACTCTTTGTTATTCTTGTCGCGAGATCTTCGCGGATTTTCTCTGCATTTTATTGAATGTCGCAAATATTTTGTAAAGAAGTACTTCCTCTTGATTCATTTTCCTTTCCCGTGTTTACGGGTAATATTTCTTTAGATATAATCTATTCCATGGTCTATCCAATTTTTGTCCCACATCTTTTCCTTCGGGATCCATCAATCTATATGCTCCTGTACCAACTACCTCTTTGATGATATAAGGTCCATCCCATTTTTCGCCAACTTGCCCCCACTTTCACGTTGATATGTTGGGGTTTCTCGCAACACCAAGTCTCTGGTTGGAACTCACGTATTTTTACACGCTTGTTATATTCTCTAGCTTGGTCTTCGCTGATAATTCTCCATGTGTCGCAATGCCTTTTCTCGTTTTTCTTCCAATTCATCCAACTTGATTAGAATGTTTCTGCGCTAAGATTTTTCTCCCAAGCCTCTTTTTGGTTGTCGGAATCACGACCTCCGTTGGGAGTACTTTGCTTCGACTCCGTAAGTTAAGCAAAAAAAGGGGACATTCTGTGGCTTCTCTTCTAGTTGTATTATAAGCCCATACTTTGCATTGGGTACTTGTTCGCACCATCCCCTATTGTGTCCTTCCAACTTTTTCTTCAATATATCGGCAATTGTTTTGTTTGTTGCCTCCGCTTGGCCATTAGCTTGTGGATATAATGGAGTTGATTTTCCACATCTTATCTGAAATGCATTGAGCAGCAGCTCTATATTTTGTCCTTCAAACTGCTTCCCATTATCAGATACCAACCAATGGGGATCCCAAATCGCATATAATATTTTCAAATATGAAAGTAAAAACATCCTTATCGCGAATGTCTTTGGACCGCTTTCACCTCTTGCCCATTTTGTGAAATAGTCCGTTGCGACAATTAAGTACCTTCTTTGTCCTTTCTGGTAAAAATGGTCCCACAATATCTAAACCCCATTTTCCAAAAGGCCACACACTTCTCGAAGAATTTAATAGTGCTCTGGTGCATGTATCTTCTTCCCATGTCTTTGACAATCTTCGCAGCGTGCTCGGATATCGCTCTCGCGTCCTCGTGCATATATGGCCAATAATATCCTTGCGTCTTTGCCTTATATGCCAAAGATCTCCATGCATTGTGATTTCCGGCATCCCCACTATGCAAAAGCATCTTCAATATGGTTTCCCCTTCTTTCCTTGTTAGACATCGAAGCAAAGGCCCCTCAAAAGATCGCCGATAAAGCACGCCATCTCGTAATTCATAATTTGTTGCCCGACTCTTTAACTTGTGTGCTTCAATCTATTTCTTGGTACCTCTCCTTTCATTAAGTACGCATGAAGTTCTATTCTCCAGTCTTCCTCACGACATTGCATTTCATCTACCACCATCATTATATCTCGCTTCTTGTCCTTCCTCTTTATTAATTGATGGCGCCCAATGGCGTCGTATTTTGATATTCCTCGCATGATCGGGTCTGTCATCATACTTGATATAAAGGCAAAAGCGTCATGAGTCTATTATCTCTCCTTGATATGTGCCTCCATTTTATTTTAGGTATCTCGTGCCTTGACAATTCTTCGACATGTTTCTTATACTTTTTCAAAGATGGATTATTTGTAGTGTATTTCTCTGTTACTTGGTGAATTGCTAGTTGCGAATCACTGGTAATCCTTATATTCTCAATTTCATTTCTATTGCAAGTCGCAGAGCATGTATTATAGCTTCATACTGTTTCATTATTCGTGGATTCAAATTCCAATCTAAAAGAGAAAGCTAATTTATTGCCTTCAGCGAAATCATAACAATTCCCACTCCATTTCCTTCTCCATTTGATGATCCATCTACTAATATTTCCCACCTATCCAGCTTCAGTTAGCGGTCTTTCGGGTCTCCATACTTCTTCTACATCCATCATCTCATCTATCGCTTCGTCTTCTTCCAGGGAAAGTACAAAAAATCTGCGACAACTTGTGATTTAGTTGAGGATAATATCTCATATTTGAGCTTACAATGGCTTATTTGAGCATTCCATCTTTCAACTCTTCCCGATCTTTTGAGTGTTTCATCATCGACTCGATTGGTATTTTCGTTACTACTTTAATAGTATGCGCTTGAAAATATATCACGAAGCTTGAGCGTTGCATAAACTAATGCCGTGGATTAATTTTTCGATCTTGAATAATTTCTTTCTGCTGGCATTAAAAGTTTCTTTGATATAATAGATGGGTTTCTCTACTCTGCGTCCGATTCGCGTGAGAACCGCACTTAAAGCATGCGAAGTTGTCGCGAGGTATATTAATAATTCCTCTCCGGTTCTGCATTCGCATAATGGATATATCCATTAAATGCTCTTTGATCCCTTGTAAAGCCTTTTCACATTCGTCTGTCCACTTAAATTTCGATCCTTTTTCAAAACACTTGAAAAAAAGTGTTTACACTTATCAGATGACCGCGAGATGAACCTTCCTAGTGATGCTAACAATCCATTCAACTTTTGAACATCCTTTTTTGTCGCAGTGTCGGCATATCGCTGACTCTTTTTACTTTTCCGGTCAACATGTATTCCTTCCTTTGATACAATGTAACCCAAGAACTTCCCGACGCAACTCCGAAGGTACATTTTTCTGGATTTACTTTGATGTTAAAACGCCTCATTTGCTCAAAAATTTCTTTTAGATCTCGCACGTGATCTTCGCTCGCTTCTTACTTTTTAAAGATGTCATCTACGTATACCTCTAGTGTTTTATGTATCCATTCTGCGAATACCTCTTCTACCATCCTTTGATACGTTGCTCGGCATTTCGCAAAACCAAACGCGGCATTTTAGTATAGCGGTATAATCCTCTTGGAGCGAAGAAATTATGCTCTTGATCTTCCTCGGCAAGTGGAATGCAGTTTGTAACCTTTGTACCCGTCCGAGATGATACTCTTTCATTCCCGGGCCGATTCGACTAGTTGTGGAATATCGGCAATGGAAAACTGTCTTTAGGGCACGCTTTATTTAAATCGGTGAAATCAATGCAAATCCTTATTCCCTTGTTTTTCTTCGAACTATAACCATATTCGCTATCCATTCAGGATATTTTGCTTGTCGATAATCCCCGCATCCAAGCCATCTTGCAGTTCTTCTTCTATCGAGGGTGATATCTTTGTTGCTATCTTTCTAATTCTTTGTTTAAATGGCTTCACATTTTTATCAATTTCTAACTTGTGAAAAGCTATCGACGGATCTATACCGGGCATTTCATCCATATCCCACGCGAAGATGTCTTTATAATCTCGCAATGGATCGATGATTCTTTTTCTTCATCCGCTCCCATGTTAGTTCCAATCTTTAGCATCTTGGGTTTTTCCTTAGTTCCAATATTCACTTCTTTGGTTTTTCCGCTCGCACGTAATCGGCCTTTGGTTCTCCCATGGGGGTTGGTCCTTTTGGTTCTTTCAAGATCATTTTCTTCTCCAGAGGTCTCGCTAGGTATGCCTTTTCCTTCATTTGCTCTTATCATGTAAACTTTGAATTCTTCTTCTTTCTTAGCCGCCCTCGCCATCTTTTTGCGGTGCTTAGATATATTCTTTTGCTTGTTTACTTGTTCCTCGCGACACTTTACTTCATTTTGATAATATATTCTTCCTTTAGCAAGTATCCCCTTTGATCGCCTATTCCATTGGTGTAGGAAACTTGATACATTGATGAAGCGTCGACGCCACGGACTTTTATTGCATGTACCCATGGTCTTCCTAGTAATAAGTTATACGGTGATTCCATATCTACTACGCTCAATGTCACCTTGTGTTTCGATTCTTCCTAATGGAATACGTATTTTTATCTCCCCTCTAACTTTTGTTATGGATTTACCAAAACCTTGAATATTGTATACATGAAAGTCATATCTTCGTCTTTATATCCCATCTTTTTGTAAGCGTGATAGAACATGATGTTCACCAGACTCCCTGTATCAATTAAAACTCCATTCACCACCCATGTTTTCACCGTGTTCTCCGATTCCTCTCCTTCCTTACACGCGTTAATAGCGATCACCAATGGAGATGTGTGATCCAAATTTTCTTTGGATATTTCCCCCGCCGTGAATGTTATCTCTTGCTTTTCCCAATCCTTTAAAGGTGATGTTATTTATCTATCCGTAATCTTCTTTCCTTCAAAATCTCGTTTGTGTATTCTTCCTCTGATATTTTCATGAAATTCGCTAACCATTACTCTTGTATCTGTGCTGTATGCCATATCTTTTTCATCCGATTTAAAATTTTCCTTTCTCATTTTCCTGATTCAAACAACTTTAATTGCAATCTTCTCTCTTTTACCAACGATCTTCCCTGTTTCTAGCGCATATGTAGTAGCAGGAAATCCCACACTACACCCCTTACTCAATTTTGCTTAATTAATCCATTGAAAGATGTAAGATCAAGAATATTTATTGATTGAATCCATGAAATGTTTACACAGGAAAATAGAATTACACTTTGAAATTAAAACACTCTTAAACTTTCTCTCTCCTATTGACTTGCTTAACCATTCCAAAGAGATCTCTCCCTACAACAGATTCACTTAATTAGCCCTTTATATAGGGTAATACATAGTGGATGACAGCTAAGCTATCCTTTATTTTCGGGAATGTCCCGCGAAGTGTCGCAAAATGCACAAACATTCGTTCTCGCGACACTCCTCAACCTCGCCAGGTTTCACGTCTTCTTTATGTTTTACTTGTCGTTATTCATTGCGTCGTTTATTTTAGCTATCTCTGCGGCGCCTCGCGACATCGTCGTTTATTAATCCGCGAGCCCCGTACGTTGCGATATTATGATCCTACATACCTAAATTAGGAGGTGGAAGCGGCCACTGACCGGCCTAAACCGGTTGTGGCAATATGACCCGATCGATGGTGGCAATATGGCCTCGCTTGCCAAAGAAAGCGAAGGTAAACAATAGGAGGATGACTAGGACGTCTATAACCAAACTTTGGTCAACAATTAGGACAAGTCATAAAATTTGTGAGCCGTTCAATCTAATATTGAGAAGAGAACAGATCAACGACTACAATCTAACCCTAATTTGAACAGGCTAGCTCTAAACCATATAAATAGAATATTTGCCCTCGTTTCTTTCTCTCCTCATCCATCTAGCTGCGGGCAGAAAAGAAATCCAAACATAACCCTAAAAATCAACAACTCTCGTGTTCTTGTTCTCGATCCATCGATGAAAGCGAAACATCAAACACAACAATGAATTCCTCACACAATGAATTTTCCTCTCAAAAAACTATGATATCATCAACGGTGAAGCTTACCATTTTTATAGACTTTTTTTCTCGACGCGTCATGGTAATCAGTAAACAAATCGCTGGTTCCTACTTCTTTGAGGGCTCTCTAAGGTTTGAATCTTTTAAGGAAGCAACATGACAATTATCAACACTCTTAGTTTTCCTCGGGGCATTAACACTAGATCTGAATTTGTGGCTTGGAATTCCATAATGATTCCTAGGGTTTTGAAAGGAGGATTTTTTTAATGGACCGCCTCTTTTCTTGCTACGCATCCGGGTTTTGAAGATTTAATTTTTGTATTCGATGATCTATTTTTCTATCTTCGTAAAAAGATCCTTTCAATTTGTATATGATGATCATCTTATTGACCAATAATTAGGATTAATTTAAGTCTATCTATGGTTTGTTCTAATAAATTTATGGTTGTTTTTTTCCTTAACATATGTTAAAATGCTACTACAAATCTGGGTTTTGAAGATTTAATTTTTGTATCTGTTAATCTATTTTAGATAGCTACTGTTCTCATCCTCTAAAGATCCTTATGCGTAGATCAATTTATTGAGTAATTATAATTTAAGTTTGTTATCTACGTGTAATATTTTTTTTTTTAAATTTGATGATTTGATTTAGATCTCATTTATAAAAATATGTGCATATGGGATTACAACTCAACAGAAACTGACAATTACAACTCAACTGTTAATCTAAAACACCGTTTTATTCTAGAAATCTCTCATTTAAAATTGAATCCCATTGGTGCTGCTGTAACTTTTTTCCTGCTCTAATTTTTGACTAGTTTGTTCATACTCGCTGCAACTCTCTCGATTCAAATGTAACAAGGAAAAAATTCAAACAATTAACAACTTCATTAAACTCTTAAGAAATTTTGATGGAGGTTTATGCGGCGGTTCTCAATTTCAAACCCTATGATCTTGAAAAAACTCATGTATTGTAAATGAGATTTCCATGGCCATGGTTACAATTTTTTTTCAATAGTGGAGCAACACATATTTGGAGACCAGAGTACAACTCATCGAAAACAAATCATGGATGCAAAATAACCACAACTTAAATTAGTCTTACATTATAATTACTCATTAACTTCGATTTTCACACAATAACTGAAAGCATCTCAAACTTTTTCTCGTTTCCCATGTCAACATTGGGTACAAATGAAATTGTGTATAATGCACTACTTTGTTGTCATAACGCTTCCAAAGACACTTAGCTTCGTGTGATCTCCAAAATCAATCTTTGTAGATGTATAAAGCTGATGTATAAAATGAAGCAGGTCATCGGAGTTCAACACTTATATCTTTGGTAATTGAAGGTGAATTTTCTGCATCACTGGTAATATATGCTAAAAAAAAATTGTTAACTATTATCGGACTAGTTTAACTTAACATCGTCCAAAGGTTTCACAAAAAACATGAGAGAGAAGCAGTCGAACAACCAAGAAAACAACTTTGAAACTTCAGTAAAAAAGATCATCAATACCCAAGATAACAATAAACTATTGCAACCAACACTTATTCAATCATCAAATATCAAAGTCATAAATCACCTCTAGACTGTAGAACAACAAAGATTAATCAAATCTGGAGTAAACCTTCATACTCAGAAACCAGAACAAATACTACTCATGCATACTCAATCTCTACAAGACCAGAACCCATTAATAAACTGCATAGAAAGCTTCCAAGGTGCAATAACCTCCTCCCATGGAAAAGAAAAGACACAACAAATCTCCCTCAAGTCCTTTTTCCCATCTTTCGTTTATTTGATCCTAATACATCAACTCCAACTTTCCTCAACCCTTTCCCTTTATCTTCCTTCAAACCCCCTTCCTAATTGTTATTTTTCCCGTTCTCTGTGGAGATGAAAAAGTTGTTGGTTTCCAAATCTATTTCCTCCTGCCTTCTTGCTTCTGACGTCCCTAAAGTTGGCCAAGGCACTAGGAAAATTACACCATCTGAGTGTGCAAGCATGTCAATCCCCTCTGCCGGAACCCATGTTTTAAAGAAAGGAACTGTATATCTGGGTTTATTGAAATATACATATCGTGGTTTCTTGTCACCTGCCACCTCCTTCACCATGCAACCTCTTTACTTTGAATTTTTCTTATGCTTGGAATGTGAATTTGTTTCTGAAAAGCTCTTTAAAATTGATTTTATAGACTCTCAATTGAAACTTCACTTAAGTTTTTCATTAAATTCAATCCTAAATTTGATTAAAATTGTTTCGGTCATGGACTGTCTATAAATAGGCAAGTCCCGATCAGTTGTAAGGCATCCAAAACTCAAGTGAGTAAACAAGAGTAAGAGTAGAGTGAGAGCTAAAGTTAATAAGAGCCAAAGTGACTCTTTGTAAACATAGTGAGCCAAAGAGCTACACTAAATCTCCTTGTAAACATTTTCATTTCCAAAATTAATCAAAACCTCACTTTTCAATTAACCAACCTTTTTCCCAAATTCTTTTCCTAATCTCCTTGCCAACAATTATAAATAGCCTCTACATGAGCTGAATGGCTAAACAGAGTTTCAACATGTGCGTCAAGACATACAGATAAGACCATCAATGAGGGTGTTGAACTCATTAAACCATCTAGTATGTGTTTTATTTGGTGGTTTCTTTTTGGGATGTATCATTTTCACTGAAATTTTACTACTTATCATATCTTACGAAATTATACTACTTATCACACTATTGAACCATCAACCCATATATTGGATGACTGTATTTGGTATTTAGTAATGCATGCATTGAGTAAATGAAACTTATATAGTAAAATGCCATCAATTGGTGAACTTTAGAGGAAAAAAACAAACCTGAATAGAGAGAAGTCTTTTCCAACACCACCGGCACAAGAGTTTTCATGATGGATTATTTCTAACCATTAGAGCGGGCAAAAAATGGAAGACAATAAATATACTGAAGTATGTAGTAAAATGAATTTTCCTCGGCAAAATCGTAGCCTAAAATAACTAATCATACATTCCTTTTTTAATTCTTAATATGATGAAATCATTCATCAATCTACTATTATCCAAATAGACAGTACAAGCAATGTAAAACACAAGAACAAACTTTACATACTTTTATAGCCAAAAATGTGAGTTGCTAGCTTTTAACAATGAGGATTTGTCTCATGATGACTATTCATCAGCTCTGAAAGGGCTTCGTTCCTTCAGTTTATCCTTCGGGAAAGTCCAACACTACCCTGAGCTTCACTATAAATTACCAAATACTTTGCTGGAAACTATTTAAGATGTTCAATTGCAAGAAAATGATTATAGCTTAGCAAGTAAAATGGATGTCTGTATAATTCATCTTATCCAAGGACTGTAGGGAACGGAGAAATCATGTAATACATTTAAGACCATAATTCAGAAGCCAATAAAACAAAGAACCCAAAATAAATCAACATTAAAAACAAAAGTCTTATATTTTCTTGGAATAATTAAACATACTACAAATTAGGGTTCTGATACAAGTTAAATTAACCCTTGAAATCGGTAAGAACAAGTTTCTGAATAACCAACTTCAACTTCATTGTTTGATGCGTGGCTTGGCTTACTTAGTCGGATGTATAGTTGTTTATGGGTAAAAATCGTTTCCGCCGATTTCGGTAAATTCGGTAGGTGAGTGAGAAACTGGTTCAAACCCTAAACAAATGTGCTGCACGTGAGCACTTTATAAATTCGAGAGATCAATCTGTACAAGTCGGCCTAAACCAAGAAATGGCCGTTCCGGACTTGCTTCGGTCACAAAGTGGAGGAGAAGGGTTGATTTGGGGAGGAAGCAAAGAAAGGTGTTGAGGAGAGTAGTATCTCGACTTGTATCAAAAAGTGAAAGCTTAGGAAGCTTGCAAGAGGTGGAAGCTTTTGGGAGAGCTTGCAAAGTTGCCTTTCTGAGAGTGTAGTATTTTTCTCCTGACCGAGACTTGTGGTCTGGTGGAAATAGGTAAGACCTATTTATACAAGTCGAGATTGAAACGGACCCTGGCCTCATGAAGGAAGAGAGTAAAGGGTGAAATAATGGGAGGAGGTGGTAATCGCATGGTTTAATGGGTGAAAACATTTTTCACCATTATTTCCTCTTTTATTTGACCGCTTTATTCCTTTTCACGCTTTCTTAATGTGAGCGTAGTGTACGCCGCATCTTTGTGATGCCAAAACCAAAACCCTAAAGAAGCATCCCCAGTTTGTGTCGATGTCTCGAGTGTTGGTTGCATCTTGAGTGCAAGTGGCGCTGCTAGTGGCGCATGTGGCATGTGCCAATGGCATGTGCGGAATGCCTTGGCGGTAGGTCGCACGGTTTGCAAGTTAGGCTACCAGCGTGTGTGTTTGGCATGTGCGGAATGCCATGGTGGTAGGTTGCACGGTTTGCAAGTTAGGCTGGCGTGTGTGTTTGGCATGTGCCAATGGCATGTGCGGAATGCCTTGGTGGTAGGTTGCACGGGTTTGCAAGTTTAGGTTACCGACGTGTGTGTTTGGCATGTGCGGAATGCCTTGGTGGTAGGTCACACGGTTTGCAAGTTAGGCTACCAGCGCGTGTGTTTGGCATGTGCCAATTGCATGTGCGGAATGTTGACCTAGTTGCAAGTCTTGCGAGCCTAGGGCGCTATATTTGGCGTGGGCCAAAGGCATAGCGACTTGGAAATATGGCTTGCGACACGTGTTGGCATGTGCCAATGGCACGTGCAGCCATGTTGACCTAGTTGCAAGTCTTGCAAACCTAGGGCGCTATATTTGGCGTGGGCCAAAGGCATAGCGGCTTGGAAATATGGCTTGCGACACGTGTTGGCATGTGCCAATGACACGTGCGGCCATGTAGACCTATTTGCAAGTATTGCAAGCCTAGGGTGCTATATTTGGCGTGGGCCAAAGGCATAGCGGCTTGGAAATATGGCTTGCGACACGTGTTGGCATGTGCCAATGGCACGTGCGGCCATGTTGACCTAGTTGCAAGTCTTGCAAGCCTAGGGCGCTATATTTGGCGTGGGTCAAAGGCATAGCGGCTTGGAAATATGGCTTGCGACACGTGTTGGCATGTGCCAATGGCACGTGCGGCCATGTTGACCTAGTTGCAAGTCTTGCAAGCCTAGGGCGCTATATTTGGCGTGGGCCAAAGGCATAGCGGCTTGGAAATATGGCTTGCGACACGTGTTGGCATGTGCCAATGGCACGTGCGGCCATGTAGACCTAGTTGCAATTCTTGCAAGCCTAGGGCGCTATATTTGGCGTGGGCCAAAGGCATAGCGGCTTGGAAATATGGCTTGCGACACGTGTTGGCATGTGCCAATGGCACGTGCGGCCATGTTGACCTAGTTGCAAGTCTTGCAAGCCTAGGGCGCTATATTGGCGTGGGCCAAAGGCATAGCGGCTTGGAAATATGGCTTGCGACACGTGTTGGCATGTGCCAATGGCATGTGCGGCCATGTTGACCTAGTTGCAAGTCTTGCAAACCTAGGGCGCTATATTTGGCGTGGGCCAAAGGCATAGCGGCTTGGAAATATGGCTTGCGACACGTGTTGGCATGTGCCAATGGCATGTGCGGCCATGTTTACCCTGGTTGCCATGGTGCGCGTTGTGGTGCGCTTGGTTTGGCATTGTTGCCATGGTGCGTTAGGGTGCGACTTGGTTTGGCATTGTTGCCATGGTGCGCGATATGCGGCTTGGTTTGGAATTGGGGCCATGGTGCGCAGTATGCGGCTTGGTTTGGCATTGTTGCCATGGTGCGTGAGTCTGCGGCTTGGTTTGGCATTGTTGCCATGGTCGCGTGAGTATGCGGCTTGGTTTGGCATTGTTGCCATGGTGCGCAGATATGCGGCTTGGTTTGGCATTGTTGCCATGGTGCGCGGGGTGCGGCTTGGTTTGGCATTGTTGCCATGGTGCGCGATATGCGGCTTGGTTTGGCATTGTTGCCATGGTGCTGATCTGCGGCTTGGTTTGGAATTAGGGTTACGTGTTGAAAACCCTAATCGGTATTTTGAAAAAATACCCCTATTAATTATTTACACATGAGTTAAATGCTCTTAGTTAATGTGTTGGGTAACACTAGGTCATGGGGTTTTACGATTTTACCCCTTGTCTAAAAACCACCATCAACATTAAGTCCCCTGCTTAGTTCGGAACAGTGGGGTTTGTTTCGAGGTAAGCATAAGATGGTGACAAACTATCAACACAGAATAGTAAAGAGAATTGAGGAGGCTTGTCGACCTTTTATAAATAGGATTTCGAATCCTTGCCTCGGTAGTTTTGCACAAATCGGGAGGCGGCATAATTGGTGGGGCGGTGCGGCTTGGGCGACGTTGGGAAGTTGGCATGAGTTGGGAACTGAGTGTGCTAGCTGGTGGGACGGGCGCAAGGTGTAGAAGCTTTGCGTGCTTGCAGGCGTGACTTAGGCGGCCATTGGGAAGTCGGTGCAATTGGTGGCCGGTGCAACTTGGGCGACGTTGGGAAGTTAGGCGTGCTAGTTTGGTGGGACCGGCGCAAGGTTGGGAAGGCTGTGCATGCTTGCCGACGTGACTTAGGCGGTCATTGGGAAGTTGGCGTGAGTTGGGAACCGAGTGTGCTAGTGGTGGGCCCAGGCGCAAGGTGTGGAAGGCTGTGCGTGCTTGCGGGCGTGACTTGGGGCGGCCATTGGGATCGGTGTGAACAAGGAGGGAGTAGGTGTTTCTACGGATAGCAAAGTTTCCTTATTTTTCCTTTCCTTCATGCGCGGCTTCGATTAGGGCATCGTTCATGCCAAAAAATGCAGGCGTTATGTGACAGTACAAACCTTTTTCTCGGGTTTAACTAAACCCCATTAGTTGAGTTCTTCACTTATAAAGACTAAAACTATGATATTCAAGTGTTGTAAACACTTTCAGGTTGCCTGAATAATAATTATTAGTGCCGAAATAGGAAGTCTGCTTATGTAAAAAAAAACCATGGGTGCCTAAATAACTTTGCATGGAGCTAGACACATGTCTACACTTTCCCTTAATTTTCAACGCGTGGCTTAGCGTTTGAGTCATGCAAATTGTGCTTGGTTTAAACACGAAAAGTTGAAGAAAAGAGGGGAGGGGAAATTTTTCTGTTTTCTCCGTTCATCTGTATTAGGAGTTCACAAAACAAATTAATTTTCTTACCAAAGTAGAGCCATTAGTTAATCAACTCATTGACTCCTACGAAATCAACATCACATGAATTTTGATAGTGATTTGGGTAGGAGTTGAGCTCAAGCAAAGAATTGGATTGGATTTGTTGTCGTGTTTTAGATGATTGGGTGGAATTTAGTGAGATTTTGAATCCTGGTTTGTTTAGGAAGAATGGGTTTGCATAGAATTTGATTTTTAAGCAAGTCATGAGACGATTTTTGGAGAGTTTCAAAGCTAGAAAATAGCTAAAGATGAGATGAGTATTATAACATTGAAGGGTGTTTAGGATTTGGGTTGTTTGTTAATTTGAGTTAGCAGAGAAGGAGAATTATTAGAGGGTGGATACACTACAACAAACTCATCTCTTCACCAACATGAAGACGCCTACCAACCGTTTGAAAAGAGTTCTGAAAGAAATATTGATTTGGGTCTGGACCCATTCACTTCAATGAGAGGTAAGTACCGTGAATCAATACCCTTATGCGTCTTAAATTGTATATATATTATGGATGAAATGGAGACGTTAAAATTACCCACATGTTCATATATATGAATGGTGGATGATGAAATCTTGTTGTCAATGAATGTAATGTGGGTTGTATGTAAAGGAAGGCCTATGAATGGTCATTTGATAGCATTGTGATCTCTGTAGGATACCCACTTGAAGCATTTGTATATTTAGTGTCCTTATACTTGCTTTAGTTTTATTATCTCTGGAAGAAAGTAAAAAGGGAGTAGAGTTTCCTAGTCCAGCAGTTCCTCTTCTCGTAGAGCAACTTATATTCACCAGAATACTCACTGTGAGTTAGCTTTGTTTCTTATAGCTAGTTGTACTACTCTCGGATATATTTTTGTTTCCTCGAATTTAATCTATGGATGCCTGTATAAGCTACGTCTTGAACTAAATTAAGGTTGCTGACTACTTGTTGTTATGGGTGTGATCCTAAGTCAAACATAACTATCTTTTAATGCTAAGGGATTTACTTATTCGGTTTTAAATGTGTAACTGGTAGACGGTTATAAATACTAAATAAAATGAAATAGGGGTGGCTATAAACTAGAATTGCTATGTTTTCGTGCTGCTTTTGTACTTAAATTGATATACGAGTTTAGCTTTGTTTTTGTGGGCTTTGATGTTCATTTTAATGCTTGGTGTAGAGAAAAAAAAAAAGGTTTGGCTGTAGAGAGTTGGAGCCCCTTTGGTGCTGATACGGAGATGAATACGTACTTGTTACTGAATTTAATTTCAGTTTTATCTTGCCGTTATGGATTACTTTATCAGCTACTTACTTGAATAGTTAGATAAGTAGGTTACTACTTAATCTTGATAATGAGGAGATGATTTAAGTAGTGAATCAATAGGGTCTTGGTGCTAATTTTCTTTTGTTGCTGGTACTGATGGACATCTTCAAATTTACTAGGTACAGGCTTAAAAGTGTAGCATTAAGTCATTTAAAGCCAAGATACGTTTAGAAGTTTAGCTATATCTTAAGATCCGACCGTTGGAATACTGTGATTTTTGGATATGTTTTAGTGAGACGAGTAAGAAGGCTACTGTACAAATTTCAGGATGATCGGGTAAGATTAGCTGCTGAAAAACTTTGATGAACTGGGACTGCATTGTGTAAAAACGGAAATCCTTCACAGCCTCACTCATCCGTCGTTATCTCGCTAAATGGTCATATGATTTGATTGAAACTTCTGTAATTTGTTTTCTGTGATGTTGTAGATGTAAAATTGAATTCTAAGGGCGATGAGTCCTAAAACTACTCAACCTGTCCATAAAATTTCTAGGATGAATGGTCCTTGTTTACGGATGCGTATTAGTTCTTTGCTTCACACAGTACATGAATTGCTTAACTCTCATTCGAACCTCATGAATAGTTGATATTGTTCCGTTTCTTGATTATTGGACTAAAGTCACTAATACTCTATGTAAATGAAGACTTTCTAAATACCAGATTGAGTGACGATAGTTAGCATGGCTGAAATTATGGTCTTTTCAGGTATTAGTGCTACTACCATTTCAGGCATTTGAAGAGTTCATTGTTAAGAGTCCATTGTTAGTTTAGTATACCCACCGATCCCTATTTATACGAATAGGCTGTAGGTTAATAAGTAGGTAGGTCGGAATGAAATATCGCAACACAGGTATCGTGACTGGTGGCTGACTGAATTGCTTTTGATCATATTATGTATATCTGCATTAAATTGTTTGTGCAATAACTAGCGATCATAGTTCTTGTAAAATGTTGAAGATGTGAATGGAGGATTAACACATTGATTTGGAATCCTTGCTTGTTGCCCTATAATTTTAGCTATATTGGTACACACTTGGCTGTTTCTTTATGGGTACTACAGATGGGTAATTTTGGGTCTCCTATTTTCCTACCAGGCTCAATATTTCTTGTTGGGATTATATAAGATGGTCAAATTAGGAATATTTCTAGGAGTTGACATGTATCCAGATTGTACAATTCCTATTACATCTTTTGAAATATCTATATGCATAGTAGAATGAGAATGTTAGGCCACAGCTAAAAGATGCATAACATCTTATGGAATTCAGGTATTATGAATGCTTCAATGGCAGGAAATCGTGGGTGTGGACAATGTGAGAATTTAGGGATAGTTATTGCAATGCAATTCATACTATCCAATGTCAGAGATGATTACTGCAAAAGATGATTGATATTCAAAGTAGTTCATGTCATATGATGGGAGATAATTGATATTAAAAGTAGTCCATCTGACCCGCAACTACAAGTGCTGCGACCTTAGAATATCCATTTTATTTCATCCCATGTGCCATATCTAGTTCTTTAGGAGTTATCCATGTAAGTGCTTTGATTTAGTTAATAATTGGAGGAGTCGAATGACGGTAAATGCATCTCTCTTAATTTTTCTAGTCAGTTTTGAGATTCTTACTACGAAATGTAATTTTCTTAAATTTATTACTCTAGTGATGGAACTGTTTATCATTTAATTAAGAGATAGTTGTTATCATTTTGGTAATTCATACTATCTAACTAAAGAGCGACGAACTACGGTCGTGCTTGATCCCTTCGAGCAACGAGAGGGTACGTAGGCAGCCGCCATGCGGTTCAAAGACAACTCGTAAGGGTGTTCATATCATACGAAAAGATTGGTTGCTGTTTTGTGATTCATACCATGTATTCGGAGATGATTGCAACCTTGTCATTGAACCAAATGGCCACGGAAATCTTAGTAGTGGCAGCCATGGCCATGAGAGTTATTTTGGTGGCAAATCGCCATGGAAATCTTGGTAGTGGCAATTTGGCCATGGAAATCTTAGTAGTGGCAAATGGCCATGAGAGTTATTAGTAATCTTAGTAGTGGTGGCGGCCATGGAATCTTAGAATTGCAGCCCGGCCATATAAGTCTATTATTTTTGGCTTGGGCCATCTCTCATTTTGACAACGGTCGTTCTCATAATTGGAGAATAAATACTAAGTGTGCTTGCTTATAATGCGGTTTGGGTGATTCAAATTCGAGTTGCTCGGGAAGAATTTGAAGGTCCGGTTACTTGAGTGGCGTATCGGAGAGTCGGAGTTTGCTAAGCGGGCCGAAACCCGGTTCGCTGGAAGTCTAGATTTTTCTGATCCGTCACACGTTATGTCCCTCATTGCTTCCTTTCCTTTTTAAAGGTTCGTATTCAAACCTTGATTGCATCATCTCCCTCGTTTGAGAAAAGGTTCTTCTTGTTGAATTTCCCTCTTTGTCATGTCACATGATTGAATCATCTTTAACTTGATAAGAGTTCTCCGGATGAAGCGCGAGGTCGACTCTTGCATGAATATCCCAACAAAGGTTATTCGGGTTAAGAAAATCATACCGATATGTTTTCTTCTTCTTTGTGAACTATCGTACACTTTACCGCCGCTTGTTGTATAAATGGAAAATTTCCCTTTTGTGCAGAGATATCCTGTTGGAGCATGCATCACTGTTATCGACGAGGATGACCTAGTCGTTCCTCTTCCTTCGAATCCGTCCTTGTTGACTGCTGCGAGGACTTGGAGGACGCTGATTTAGGGCTCCCATCTTACGAAATGGGATGCGGCGAGAAGTCCCCGGTCATACTTCGGTTTGATATGATGGAATGGATGAATACGTGAATGTAACCTTCAGCGTGCTTTTGCAGTTTCGGTGCACATGTACGGATTCATGTTGAGAAATTCCGCGGCTCGTAAAACCTCGATAGTGATGATGTTGAAATCGGTAATAACCTGGTTGGGGGAGTGAAAGCATCTCACGCTGGTAGTCCCCATGCATGACCTACTTTCATTATATCGCCTTGAACCCCCCCTCCACGGGATTTGATATAAGCCTATCGTACTCTTCTGGATGTGACACTGGGATGCTCAAAAATTACATGATGACATATTCTGGATAGTGCGGGCTCGGGATCCTCCGCGGCCTCGTAAAGTGTTGAAGGCGTCTTCTAGACAGAGGAGAGGTGATGATGTTCTTGTTGCACCCTTGAAGAGTAGAGGACCTTGTTGTGGGTACAGATTTTTGGTGGGTATTTCTTCGTACCTTTGAGTGAAGAAGGATCCGTGTATATCTTAGTTCTCAAGTATGTTTTACGTGTTTCCATCTTTGTAGTAATTGCTGCTGCGGTGAAGCTACAGCTAGTATCAACGAATGAGGGCAACAGTTCTTGGTAGCAGATGTAATCGGGAGAAACTACATTGTCGTGGTAACAAAGTAGGTTGGGTGATATTCTATGGGTTTAGTGGACGTGAAAGGATTGTTTGGATGCGTAAGCGAGCAAACTATCCATGATCACGAGTTTTGGCGAGATGGATTAAAGGTGTCCATGACTACGAATATTGGCTGGTTGTGACTATGTTCCTTGATATGGGGAGTGTGGCGGCATGACCCTTTGCTGGAAGGAGTGGCATTGAAGCGAACGTTGAAGCGAAGCGCTGCTGGAGAACGTTGATACGTAGCTACTTACGGAGAGAACGTTGATGCGGAGCTACTACGGAGAGAACGTTGAAACGACATCTTGCAACTCTTAGAGCCTTGACGGCTACTATTTTGAAGTCGGAGGCCGCGTCACGTTCTGTCAAACTGGACATCCCTCAAGAGAAAAGAGGTTAGGAGTCCCAGTTACATCTGTCGATCGTGCTTTCTAGGAGTAGTTGGGGTTTGGGAACGGCTTCCCTGGCTGGAAACCTTTGCTTTCACGATGCGGTGCGGTTGAGAGATGCAAATATTTCTTGATGCTATACCTTGGATAAATATAGAATCTCACATAACTGTTTCATCATAGACTGACTTTGTGGGCGAAGTTCCAATTATGAGGGTCCCGACAGAAGAAGGGTCTCCGTGAACTCAGGAGAGTTGTTGATTTCCATTGCTTTCGATTTTGGAGAAGTCCTTCCTGATCTTCACGTGTGACGGGGTGGATTGTTTATCCCCTTCTACTGGGCGTTCAAGAGCAACGCGAGCCTCTTCATCTATAACGCACGTCTGCTGAAGTATCTTTCGTCTTTTTCATCGAATCAACAGTGCTAAAAGAGGTCGGCTTCTTAGGATCTTCCAGTATCTTGCCACGATGGTGGAGTAGCGCGTCTGGTGACGGTTGGAGCTTTCATGCTTGAAGAACCGTTGGGGTGGCGGAAGTGGCTTTGGTTGCAGTGATCGTAAGTGTATCGTGCAGAGATGACACGGTTTGATCACGAAGTCTTTGGAGCCATGGCGGCTGTTTCGAAGGGCGAGGATAGTGCTGGAAGGGCGCAAGATGTTAGCGCTGGAAGGATGCAAGCTGTTAGCACAAAGTGTGGTCTGCCGGGCCGGCATGCGCGTGCGGCATGTGCACTGGTAGCAACGTCTGGCAAGCGCCACGGAAACGCTTACGGCAGCCCGGCATGCGCGTCTAGCAAGCGCATCAGGTAAGCGCATCTGGGAAACGCGTCTGGTAGGCGCTGGATCGTCTTGGAATGGGCGCTGACTTGGATTTGGTATGGTGTGGACCATTGGCTTGGCACGGTCTGGCTTGGACTTGTTCCTGGGCCGATTGCCTCTTCCCATACGTAGCTCAAGCAGGAAATCCTTTCCTTATTCAAATTCAAAAAGTGTTATGCTTATGAAATGGGTTGGCTCCCCTTTTTACCTCGTATCTTTGTTATCACGTCATGTTGTTAGCGGTAAGCTGGTAGTGATAAAGTGGGCAAGCATATCCCACTATGTACTCCGGCGTTTCTCTTTCAATTTGTTTTATTGTTTTCTTGTATTGGTGTAAACCGTAGCCATAGGTATGCCTTTCATAAACTTGTGGAAATACTTCATCATAAATAATTCTTCAAATGTCACTGTAGTAACGTCTGCTAATAGTGACATGTAATTATTATTATGCAAAGTAGGTATGTACGGGTAGGTGAAATTTTTTTTTTTTTTTTTTTTGAAAGGCAAACAAAGCGCACAGGTTTATGGTTTTTGTCTTCTGGATTTCTTGGGTTGATAGATAAATGTTAGCTTTTGAGGATATTTGATTATTTCTGGGATGAATGGTTTTGATAATGTAACTCTGATTATGTTTTGGGAAAGTAATATTGCTTTTATGAAAGTGTGTGCTAGCGATAGGCACAAGACTCAGTAGTATAACGGTTTTACTAAGAACCTAAAAGCGGATCGTATATCTTGCGCGAGTCTTAATTTACTCACTTCATAGGTTTTTGCGAACATGCCCCTCTCCATGTAAAGGCGGTTTTGCTGGTAGCATTGCCAGCAAGTCCCCAATCGCTGGTAGCATCTTCGGCGAGTCCCCAGTTTTCTCGTGTAGTTTTTACAACTAGGAACTGGGTCATATGGTAGTTGCGTCGGATTGAGTCGCCTTCCCCTACCATCTTGACATCCGGGTCGAAGAACGAGATCGATAGTCCGACATTGTAGCCGATAGATCAATCCTCATTGTGGTCGCCAATTGTTTATGGGTAAAAATCGTTTCCGCCGATTTCGGTAAATTCGGTAGGTGAGTGGCTGGTTCAAACCCTAAACAAATGTGCTGCACGTGAGCACTTTATAGATTCGAGAGATCAACCGTACAAGTCCGGCCTAACCAAGAAATGGCCGTTCCAGGACTTGCTTCGGTCGCAAAGTGGAGGAGAAGGGTTGATTTGGGGAGGAAGCAAATAAAGGTGTTGAGGAGAGTAGTATCTCGACTTGTATCGAGAAAGTGAAAGCTTAGGAAGCTTGCAAGAGGTGGAAGCTTTTGGGAGAGCTTGCAAAGTTGCCTTTCGAGAGTGTAGTATTTTCTCTGGCCGAGACTTGTTGTCTGGTGGAAATAGGTAAGACCTATTTATACAAATCGAGATTGAAACGTACCACGGCCTCATGAAGGAAGAGAGTAAAGGGTGAAATAATGGGAGGAGGTGGTAACCGCATGGTTTAATGGGTGAAAACGTTTTTCACTATTATTTCCTCTTTTATTTGATAGCTTTATTCCTTTTCACGCTTTCTTAATGTGAGCGTAGTGTACATTGCATCTTGTGACCGCCAAACCAAAACCCTAAAGAAGCATCCCTAGTTTGTGTCGATGTCTCGAGTGTCGGTTGCATCTTGAGTGCAAGTGGCATTCGCTAGTGGCGCGTGTGGCATGTGCCAATGGCATGTGCGGAATGCCTTGGTGGTAGGTTGCACGGTTTGCAAGTTAGGCTACCAGTGTGTGTGTTTGGTATGTGCCAATGGCATGTGCGGAATGCCTTGGTGGTAGGTTGCACGGTTTGCAAGTTAGGCTACCAGCGTGTGTGTTTGGCATGTGCCAATGGCATGTGCGGAATGCCTTGGTGGTAGGTTGCACGGTTTGCAAGTTTAGGTTACCAGCGTGTGTGTTTGGCATGTGCCAATGGCATGTGCGGAATGCCTTGGTGGTAGGTCGCACGGTTTGCAAGTTAGGCTACCCGGCGCGTGTGTTTGGCATGTGCCAATGGCATGTGCGGAATGTTGACCTAGTTGCAAGTCTTGCGAGCCTAGGCGCTATATTTGGCGTGGGCCAAAGGCATATCGACTTGGAAATATGGCTTGCGACACGTGTTGGCATGTGCCAATGGCACGTGCGGCCATGTTGACCTAGTTGCAAGTCTTGCAAGCCTAGGGTGCTATATTTGGCGTGGGACAAAGGCATAGCGGCTTGGAAATATGGCTTGCGACATGTGTTGGCATGTGCCAATGACACGTGCGGCCATGTAGACCTAGTTGCAAGTCTTGCAAGCCTAGGGTGCTATATTTGGCGTGGGCCAAAGGCATAGCGGCTTGGAAATATGGCTTGCGACACGTGTTGGCATGTGCCAATGGCACGTGCGGCCATGTTGACCTAGTTGCAAGTCTTACAAGCCTGGGCGCTATATTTGGCGTGGGCCAAAGGCATAGCGGCTTGGAAATATGGCTTGCGACACGTGTTGGCATGTGCCAATGGCACGTGCGGCCATGTTGACCTAGTTGCAAGTCTTGCAAGCCTAGGGCGTTATATTTGGCGTGGGCCAAAGGCATAGCGGCTTGGAAATATGGCTTGCGACACGTGTTGGCATGTGCCAATGGCACGTGCGGCCATGTAGACCTAGTTGCAAGTCTTGCAAGCCTAGGGCGCTATATTTGGCGTGGGCCAAAGGCATAGCGGCTTGGAAATATGGCTTGCGACACGTGTTGGCATGTGCCAATGGCACGTGCGGCCATGTTGACCTAGTTGCAAGTCTTGCAAGCCTAGGGCGCTATATTTGGCGTGGGCCAAAGGCATAGCGGCTTGGAAATATGGCTTGCGACACGTGTTGGCATGTGCCAATGGCATGTGCGGCCATGTTGACCTAGTTGCAAGTCTTGCAAGCCTAGGGCGCTATATTT
The DNA here is from genome assembly GCA_023531295.1 of Papaver armeniacum. Taxonomy (NCBI): domain Eukaryota; kingdom Viridiplantae; phylum Streptophyta; class Magnoliopsida; order Ranunculales; family Papaveraceae; genus Papaver; species Papaver armeniacum. The sequence goes on from JAJJWW010017575.1 coordinate 125,172, forward strand.
GGCGTGGGCCAAAGGCATAGCGGCTTGGAAATATGGCTTGCGACACGTGTTGGCATGTGCCGATGGAATGTGCGGCCATGTTGACCTAGTTGCAAGTCTTGCATGCCTAGGGCGCTATATTTGGCGTGGGCCAAAGGCATAGCGGCTTGGAAATTTGGCATTGTTGCCATGGTGCGCAGGGTGCGGCTTGGTTTGGCATTGTTGCCATGGTGCGCAGGGTGCGGCTTGGTTTGGCATTGTTGCCATGGTGCGCAATATGCGGCTTGGTTTGGCATTGTTGCCATGGTGCTTGATATGCGGCTTGGTTTGGCATTGTTGCCATGGTGCGCGATATATGCGGCTTAGTTTGGCATTGTTGCCATGGTGCGCAGATATGCGGCTTGGTTTGGCATTGTTGCCATGGTGCGCGGGTGCGGATTGGTTTGGCATTGTTGCCATGGTGCGCAATATGCGGCTTGGTTTGGCATTGTTGCCATGGTGCGAAATCTGCGGCTTGGTTTGGAATTAGGGTTACGTATTTGAAAACCCTAATCTGGTATTTTGAAAAAATACCCTATTAATTATTTACACTGAGTTAAATGCTCTTAGTTAATGTGTTACTTGGGTAACACTAGGTCATGGGGTTTTACGATTTTACCCCTTGTCTAAAAACCACCATCAACAATAGTAAATGCAAAATTAGGTAGTAATACAAACTGATACCGAAAAACTGACAAGAAACAACTCCAAGATGGTGATTGATGGGAAATATTTGAGAGGAAAAATCACCATTCTAGTTGTTTTCTTTGATGGTGTACATAGATTCAGAGGATCCTCCCAGTAATCCATTTCATAAACCAGAGTGAAATCTAAATGAAAAGAGTTTCGGAGGATTAGAGATCGGAAACGTTGGGGACGAAGACGGCTGCGTTTATGTAGTAGTTACTAGTTAGAGAATAGCAGCTATTGATGTGGCTAGTTTATTTATAGGTACATGCTATACCCTAACGTGTGCCCTTATCAAGGGTAAGAACCCCAATGTAGCACAAGAGGCCCAAATAATTAACCGAATGGATATAATCCAAGTTGACAGCCCACGTAATTCTGGCCATGAAGAAATTTGCTAATGATCCAAAAACCGGTCTAGTAGTTATGCTATAGTCCAGTGGGAGAAAAAGTTTATCCGCTGGTCCAAAAAAGGTATAAAAAGTTAAAATTACCTGGCTAACCTTAACAAACACGCGTGTCAGGGAGTCGCACGCATATTCAGTTTCTCTTCGGTTTCTCCACCTCTTTCGGTTTCTTCCTTTTCTCTTCAGTTTCAGAGAAAAACTGTTTTCATTTTCATTCTTCTTCTTCTTCAGTTTCAAACAAAATCTAGGTCAGTTTCATCTTCATTTTTCAGAGAAAACAAAATCTAGGTCAGTTTCATCTTAGTCTAAAGGTTGATGCATATCTGCTAAAAACAACATCGACAACGTAAGAAGAAAAGAGGGGATTAACGTCGATGTTGGTAGCGCAAAAGAAATTAGGTTTAATGCAACAAGGAGGAAGATATACAAACAAGTAATTTGTTGATGTATTTTAGTTTGATTTGGTTGGGTTAATTTGTTGATGTATTTTAATTTGATTTGGTTGGGTTAGATTTTTTTTTTAGAGTTTATTGAAATTACTCTGTCTCTAAATGATAGGCAGGTTTATGTGTAAATTTACACACAAACTTGCCTATCTTTTAGAAGACGGATGGAAATATTAGGGTTGAGGGATGATGAAGAGTTAAATTGGATTTATATGGTGATTTTTGCTGGTTGTAGCAACATATTAGGGCTCATTTTGTTGGAATTTGTAGCAACATATTAGAGGAAGAGATTGAGGGTTTGGAGATGGCAAGAGTGAGAGCAACAAAACCTAACTCACTCAATTGGATGCTCGACGTGAATCCATTCGGACATATTTAGGAACAATAATCAGCTTCAGAAGTCGAAGGTATTAAACTCCCAATTTTTTTTTTTATTTTTTAAAGCATTCTCAGTACTAAGTGCAACAGGAACTTTCATAGCAGCTCTAAAGTTAAACACATGCATCTGAAGTTAATGGAACCTTGTCAAAGAGAAACAATATAGGGTGATCAAAATTTGATATGGCAGTAACAACCATACCAGTGAAATAGATTCCAATGCACTACTATGCAATAATGATTCTCAAAAGACACCTACCATCATGCAAATCCTTGAATATGCCTGAAACAGGGATGACAAGTGGATATGTAGTAGTTCTTTTGGGATTTCCACTCAATACCAAACCAAGTAATGTTCACCTCAAACTCAAATGTTAGCATACACCTAAGAATGTCATCATTCTAAAGACTTAGAATAGAACATTCCCAAATTCACCTAAACATCAAATTCTAGTCACAGTTGTCCCCCCAGCGAGAACTTTTAGCCTCGCCACTGTAGATAAGTGGAGTAAGGAATTAAGGATCCACATCGCAGAGGCCCCAAACTTATTTCAAATAGTTTTAGCATTTTATGCCAAGAGTTTGGGATTCACTCAGTAAGGCAAAAAAAAATGGTACATGCAATTAGAAAAAAAATTGGGCTCAGTTCTTTTTTTTCGAAAAAGGCAAAGTTCAAATAAATAAGAAATGGAGCCAAGATAGCACCGTCGAAGATACAAGAAGAGTTGAGCAAGGTGCTTAGAGAGCTTTACTTAAAACTACTCTCTAAACAAACTTGCCCAATCAAAAAAAAAAAAAATCATCCAACTTGATATTTTTAAATGAATCCATATTAATTGACCAACTAAGAAGCAACACTTTGATGTCTACAATAAGAGAGTTTAAATGCTTTCTAACTTGTTTCTTAGCAATGATAATATCATTCCTTTCCAAACACACAACCCACCATATAGCAAACAACAAACAATATCTCAAGAGGTTTGATAGATACCTTCAATTTCCACTTCCATAAGAACTCGAAAACGAACGTCGGATGAACCCAAGCAATGCCTAACTGATGAAGAAAGTGTTCCAAAATCTCCCAAACGAAAGGACAATGGAGGAAAAGGTGTTCCAATGACTACTCATTGTTATTGCAAAAAGAACACATATTCACCACTGCCATTCCTCTTCTCCGTAACATGGAAAGAGTTGTCACGACTCTATGTGCTGCTGCCCAAACCAGAAACTAATTTTTGGAGGAATTGTTTTATTCCATATGTAGTCAGATGGAAACTTAGTTGGTGCAGTTCGTCCCTGATCATGTATAAGCCAAGTATAACAAGAACTAACCAAGAACATACCTTGCGAGTTGGAAGTCCATTTGTGTTTATCGGTTACAGCAAGAATCCCTTGATTGTCTAAAATTCTAGAGAACTCCATCACCTCTTGAATTTCCTGCTCTTCAAGCCTTGTACAAGGATCTATGTTCCAACACGGCATTGCTACATTTCCATATAATATTCACCTCTTCAACTAATGCTTCTTTCTTCCAACTTACTTTCCACAACTCTTTAAGAGTTTTTCGTGACACCAAACATCCTCCCAAAATTTAGTTTTATTACCTCTTCCTAATGAAATCTTTGACCCGTTTTAAGGATGGAAGATTGGGTGAGAATACCTCGCCAAAACCCCCACACATAAGTTATCTTCGAATCTTTAGGAACCCAAGCATCTTCAACACCACCAAATTTCTCATAAATCAATTTCCTCCATAAGCTAGCTTTCTCTTCTCCATATCTCCACAACCATTTGGTTAACAAAGCATCGTTCAGTGGTCTTCAAATTCCTTATACCCAGCACACCTTCACTCTTCGGGATATTAACTTTTTCCAAGACCTCCAATATAACCTTTTCTTCTCTATAGTATCTACCCAAAGAAAATTGCGCATAAGTATCTCTAACTTCTTTCCCACTGAAGCCGGAATATGAAAAGTGGAGTAAGGAATTAACGCTAATTTGGGCTCAGTTCTCAATCTTAACAACAAAATCAAGATCGAGTACTATCGCATGAGGGGAACCAGAATAAACGGAATATGATAATGATGTTAAACATATGAATTTTTTTTAGCTTAGTTGTACAAGTGCTTTCACACGAGACCATAAATAGGAGTCAAAATGTGCCCTAAAATTATTGTCAGTCATCAAATTCGTGTTAGCCGTTAACATATCAACAACAACAATTAAACCCTAATTTTAAGGGGCTAGATCGATCTGTAAACCTTATAAGTAGAATAGTTGCCCTCGGCCTCGTTTCTCCTCCGCCTTCATCTAGCTGTGCAGAGTGGAAAAAATATCCAAAACCTAATACTAAGTAATCAATTGCACAAAACCCTCAATGTTCGTCTTGTTAGCCATCCATCAATGGAAAAAGAAACATCAAATACATATCCATCAACTTCACCACACAATGATTTTTCCTCTCTAAAAACTATGATCTTTTCAGAGTCTGCTTTTACCATTTTTTTTAGATTCTCTTCTAGTTGTTGTCGGTCTCTCTTCTAACTTCCGTTGGTCTCTCTTCTAATTGTTGTTGGTCTCCGTAAACAAATTGTTGTTTCCCCTTATTATTTCTTTTGGGTTTTTTACCACTATCAGTTGATATATAGGGTCAAATTCGATGATAGAAATTTATTCACACAGTTCAATCCGTGGATGTCAATTGAGCGACGAGAATTTTTAATGGATAGCCTTTTTTATTACCATAAAATGCCACTACATATCTGGTTTTGAGGATTTAATTTTGGTATTTGTTAATCCAAGCTAGTGTTCTTCCTTTTCAATTGAAGATCCTTTCAGCTTGTACTTGAAAATCAAGTTAATGAGTAATTATTATTTAAGACTAATTTAAGTTTTGCTATTTTTTTTTCTATATGGTTTTTATTCTGGTTGATCTATGAATAGTTTGAACGGTTATATGTATGAACTACATTGTAACCGCTAACATGAGTTGTTTCAGGAGCATAGGGATGCAAAAAGTGGAATCCATTTGCAAGTCCAAATTGAAACCGAGAATGACAATTTAACCGTCATCAATATAAAACTTCTTAAGGAAACTAGATTTTGGCATTCGAAGAACTAAGCAAATGAATTCGGCTTTGCTAAAGAAATGGTGGTGGCGTTTTGGGTTAGAGAAAGATGCTTTATGGAGGAAGATTATGGTTGAAAAATTTGGTGAAACATCCACCGGATGGGAAACTCTCCAACCCAAGGGATCAAAAGGAGGTAGTTTGTGGTGTAATATCTACAAAGAGCTAGAAGATTTCAACAAGAATATTAGATTCAAAATTGGGGCGGGTATGGAAACTAGATTTTCGGAAGACTTTTGGCTAAGGGATGGAAGATTATGTGATATGTTTCCTTTGGCGTATGAAGCTTCAAGGACCAAAGAGTTTGTGGTGGCTACTATGTATGAAGTTAGGGATTGTGGTATAAGGTGGAATTTTATGTCTAGAGAAAGATACCCTCAAATCATATCAAATGAAGTTTCCACAATATCAAATCTTCTCTCTTCCGTGTCCATTCAAGAAGGTATTTTGGATAGTCGAATTTGGATTGAAGTGAACATGGTCACTTTACGGTGAAGGATGGTATAAAGAACGAAGGAGAACAAGATGAGCCAACATTTCCAATCGATGTTGTTTGGAGTCGTGAGTATCCTTGTAAAATAAATTTCTTTCTTTGGCTCCTTTCTCATGATAAGGTAATGACGGCGGATAAACTTATAGGAAGGGGCATGGATATTTCATGTGTTTGTTGTTTTTGCGAGGAAAATGATGAAACTAGCTCGCACTTATTCTATGATTGTTGGAGGACCCGAAGAATATGGGATTACTTTGTTGAAGGATGTCAATTTCGGTGGACTTATGATTCAAATGTCACCACAACGGTGAAATCTTGGAAGTTTAATTGGGGAGATGAAAGACTTAGTAGAATATGGAATAATATCCCGGTTGCAATATGGTGATGTATATGGAATGAGCGAAATGCAAGAGTCTTTGAAAGGAAAAAGAAAATTTGGTTAGCCTAATTAGAAATGTTAAACTCCAAGCGTTCTTTTTGGCGGAGTGAACACAAGGATGTTAGGTCTAACGGCAAATACGGTGATAGCACTTTGGGACTCTTTATTCCGACCTTCGTGATCTTGGTTTGTTTTTGTTTTGGGTTGCCGAATCTCCTTTCGGCTCCCTTTTCTTATTGCTCTTGATGTATTCATTGGGTTGAGGTACCCCTCTTAAGTACCTCCTTTTCAATGAATTTCCTCTTTGATCGATCAAAAAAAAAAAATATAAAACTTCTTAAGAGTTGGATGAAGTTGTTACTTGTTTCATTTTCATACAACGAGATCTACTTTTACTGAATCTTACATTTTAATTTGAGGGTTGCAGTGAGTAGGACAACATACATTCACAAAAAATATAAGCAGCATAGTGATTCAATTCGGCTCCGTGGATTCATACCATATTACAGCACACAAAAAGTTGAACACAGCAATTTCACTGATGTAATAAATTGAATTTCCTTTGGCAAAACAGTAGCCTAAATTACTTATGAGATTCATTTTTTAGTTTTTATTGTGATGGAGATCAAAATTCATCCATCTACTAAGTTAATTAGCCAAATTGAAAGAACAAACTTTACATAATTTTAGAGTCAAGACTGTAAGCTGCATTTAACTCTAGGGTTAAGTGGTAAAATGCCCCAAAATGGACCCCCTAGTTGTGAAAATGCCCCGGACGTTAGGGAAAAGATTAAAATGCCCCATTCCGTTAGATTTTCCGTTAGGGAGAGTTAAGTGGTCGAAATTGCCCTTCAGGGTACATTGTTCATAATTCAGGGTTCATTGTTTAAAATTCAGGGTTCATGGCTTAGGGTTCAGGGTTTGGGTTCAGGGTTTAGGGTTCAGGATTTAGGATTTAGGTGGTGGTGGTGGTGGTGCGGTGGTATTGGTGGTGGCATCAATGGTGATAGTGGCGGTGGTGGTTGCGATGGTGGTGGTGGTGGCAGTGGTAGTGGTGGTGGCAATGATGGTGATAGTGGCGGTGGTGGTGGCGGTGATGGTGGTGGTGGAGGAGGGGTAGTGGTAGAGGTGGCGGTGGTGGTGGTGGTGGTGGAGGAGGCGGTAGTGGTAGAGGTGGCGGTGGTGTTGGTGGTGGTTGTTTTAGTGGTAGTGGTGGTGGCGGTGGTGGGGATGGTGGTGGTAGTGATGGCGGTGGTGGTGGTGGTGGCAGCGATGGTGGTTGTTCGTCTGGTGGTGGCGGTGGTAGTGGCGGATTGGAGCGTTTTGATTAAGAAGGATAAAAATGGAATTTCAAAACCCCTTTGACCGGTCAAGATGCTCAATTTTGATCAAAATGCCCCAAAACTAACGGAATGGGGCATTTTAATCTTTTCCCTAACGTCCGGGGCATTTTCACAACTAGGGGGTCCATTTTGGGGCATTTTGTCACTTAACCCTTAACTCTAAAACAACCTCAACACCGAAGAGGATATCTGCAAATGGAAATGTGATGATTTCACTGTCTCTATTCAAACACATGGGTGCTCCCTTTCTCCCTGCCCCTGAACATCATACCCATTCAGCCATTTGTTGGTTTAGATACCTATCATCGTATTTTTATAAAAGTTTAATTTGTTTATCAAATGACAGTAAATGAAGCACTGAGATTAGTATATTGACTTGCACTTGTACAGTATTTCTCTAGCTTCGGGAATGACATTAACGATGCATGTATATATAGAAGTTTTACCATATAGTAAAATGAATTCCACATTGTTTACTAGAGATGTGTGCTGGTGAAAGATAAGAACCTATTACAAATTCAAATAACTCAGTTGTGTAATACTCCCTCCGTCCCTAATTAAATGAGCTATTTGGTTTTTTAGTTTTGTCCACAAATAGATGTGCTATTTCACTAATCAAGGGGATATTTCTAAAACTACCCTTTTAATTGATTATTTTTTCTATAAGAAATATGTATAATTTGATAGTCATGTTTATATTCGTTGCGTAGGTGTTTTAAAATTCTTTTCAACCAAGTTTATAAAAAACCGTGGTATAGTTTAAGAGATAAATCGTTTCTAAATTTTACTAATTATTGCCCATAAGGGTATAATTGTAAAAAATACTAAAATATACTTCACTTTCCTCCTTGCCTTAAAATTTGTGCAAACCACAAGTAGCTCATCTAATTAGGGACGGAGGGAGTAGATATCTATTCTATGTGGCATGATCTCTCACAATTGATAAAGACTTACTGTGGTGTTGTCCAACTTTTCTCTAGGTGGAGAAAAATGAGAACATAGTTTGCCATCAGCGTTTGCACCAAGATGTAGTCAAATAATTTAACCTACCTACCCACCGTGTCTATAATCTCAGTCGTTATAAAACATATCACAGCAGTCTATATAAACCTTATAAGTAGAATAGTAGCCCTCAGTTCTTCTAAATTTATAATCTTCCATCTAACCCTACAAAAATATCCAAAGTCCAACCCTAAAAATCAACAACAACAGACTCTCATAATTTTTCTTCTTGTTCATGAACCATAAGTGAAAGCAAAAACATCAATAGGTGGACATCAACAACAATAATTTCCCCGCACAATGATTTCTCCTCTCAAAAAACTAATATCTCTCTGCATCCAATTTCTACAATTTTTTTAAATCTTTTTTTAGCTGTTGTTCAAAACCACAATGACTTCTGTTGGTTTTACCATGGATTTTTTTTTTAACTTCTATCAGTTATTATGGATGGTTAAGAGGGTCTCCTATTGTAGAGAACAGCTGAATCGGTATATTTGAGTTGAATGAGGAATTTTTTAGGACAACTACTTTTACCATAAAATGCCACTACATTTCTGGATTTTGAAGATTTAATTTATGTATTAGCTAATCCATTTTAGCTAGCTAGTGTTCTCCTTTTTAGTTAAGATCCTTTCAGTTTGTTTGAGAAAATCTATGTTAATGAGTAATTATAATGTAAGACTAATATAAATTCTGGTTATTCTGCATCTATCATGTGTTTTCGATGAGTTGTATTCTGGTCTCTGAATATGTATTAATTGTGCCCTATGACTGGAATTTATTTTGCAACCACGGCCATGGAAATTGCATTTATAAATAATGAGTTTTTTCAGGATCATACGGTTTGAAACTAATAACCACTTCTTAAGAGTTAAATGAAGTTGTTAATTGTTTGAATTTTTCCTTGTTACATTTGAATCTGAGAGAGTTGAAGCTAGTATGAACAAACTGGTGAAAATAGTGAGAGTAACCAACTAAAATGCAAATGAAGTAGGCAAATGATATATGGCGAGAAAAATTAGAGCAGGCAAAAAATTACAGCAGCATCAATTGGATTCAATTCGGCTACATGGTTCATTTCAAACCATATTACAACAGGAAAAAAATGGATTCAAATGAATTTCCTCAGCAACATCGCAGCCTAAATTAACAGTTTACATTCCTTTTTTTGTTCTTAATGTGATGGAATCAAAATTTATCTACCTACTAAGATAAATTTTTCCTATACCATCAAGTCACAAATTACCGTTGGCATGGTGCCAATTACCGTTAGTTGCTAACACCATTGGAGAATGCTTTGCAGTAGGTCAGATACGGGATCCGTGCTCCAAATCAGGCTGGAATCAGTGATTCGGCATTGAATTGATGCTAATGAAATTAGTGCATAGTGTGACTGCTAAGACAAACATTGATATTGCTCATTCATAATTTAGGACTTTTATGATACCCCAGATGAAAAAGTTTAAAATTCTATCTTCAAACTAGTAAAATTTAGGGGTAATGATCCGGTTTTTATTAGTCTTAGAAGACTTCGAACGGAGCTTGACATTCACACTAGAAAGAAACGCATTGTCACATAAATTAACTAATTTCAGATGGATTGATTATCAAGCATTCACATTAGAGTATCACTTACATAAAATCAAATAAATTAAGCATTCACATTAGTTCCAGTGACAAATTTAATTAGGGGTAACGGTCGGATTTTATGCCACAACTTATTATGGTTCATCAAGTAGATTTTCGTAGATTTTAGCTTGCAATGCTGATTTTGAATCACAATGTAGATGTCCAAGATACCGTGGACTGTTTAGGTCATGAGATATATTAAGTGACAAGACATACTCCAGTATTTCTTAAGGTTTGGGGATAGCGAACATACTTCTTGGTGGCCGAACAAGGTAGCCTTTATGTGGACTTGCTAGTTTTTGAAAATCAGAAATGCTGCAGTGCCGAGTCATCGGACCTCTCTCCAAGTGGCACTAGATCAGTGAGAACGATAGTTTGATCTACGTGTTGGCCATCAGCATTTGCAGTAATTTTGGGTGCTCTTACAGGTATGCCCCTTGACATGAGGCCATAAACTTTCTTAGTGATGTGCCCTAAAATTTTGTTGATCTATTTTTCTATCTTCGTTAAAATCCTTTCAATTTGTATGTGAAGATAACATATTGAGTTATAATAAAAATTAATTTAATCGCATCTATGGTTTGTTCTAATAAATCTATGGTTGTATGAACAGACTTTGAAAAAAATGTTGTAACTACGACCCTAAAAATTTCATTTCTAAAACATGATGGCAAACATTAGATTCCATTTGCATGTCCGAAATGTAACTGAGAATGTTAGCTTAAAACTAAAACCTTGTTACGTTGTTTCCTTTACATATAACGAGATCTGACATTTGCAGTGATTATGAACAAACTTGGAGAGGCAAATCAAATAGGCACTAACCGGTGAGAAAAATGAGAGTAATTAAATGAATAATTTGACCAAAACTATCGACATTTACAAAAACATAAGCAACATCAGCGGATTCAATTCGGCTCCATGGAACACAATAAATATACCGAAGTATTTTATCGACTATTTATACATTCTTTTTTTAGTTCTTAATGTGATGGAATCAAAATTCATGGAAGCAAAGTTTGTCTCTTGATGACTAATCAACTTCCATATCTAGAAGGGCTTCGTTCAGAATTTATTAAAGTTCCCAAGTCCAACAAAACCCTGAAAAATATTACGAAATGCAAATAAACGTTAAAACTTCTACATGAGCTAAATGGTTAAACAAAGTTTCGTCATTAACGTCCCAGCCATACAGATAAGACCACCAAAGAGGGTTAGAACCTATTGAACCATCTAGCATTTGTTGGTTCCTTATGGGATGGATCGTTCCCCCCAAAATTATACTACTTATATATCACAACAACCGAAATTATACCTATTGAACCATCAACCGAAAAATTGGATGACTGTATTTGGTAATGCATGCATCGAGTAAATGAAACTTAATACTAAAAGGCCATGATGAACTTTCCTCTAAAATGCGAAGTGTGATGAATTAGTTGTAATGACTTTGACAATGTATATAAGTTTTGCCAAATGGTTTGAACGAGTTACAAATGCAAATAACTAGGTTCCCTAATATATTTATCTATATTTTAGAATCCAAGATCTCCTGGAGAAATCTCTAATAAATTATGGGTATCGAGGGATCATAGATCGATTGGAAAGACGAAGATTAAAGTGGTTCGGCACTAACGCCTACGTCCACTGACAAACCCCTTAGGGTGAAATAGATTATTGATCTCCAGATAGATGATTCTGGGATAGTGTTACAGTTACACGATGAGTCCTATTTATAGGATTATTGAATCAAAAGTAAACCTAGAGTAGCAAAATACATTGACTAGGTAAACTAACTTATCCAGCTAGAATAAAGGAGTTACTAGCCAGAATGCGTAATCCTATGCATGACTTGGTCTTGTAATTATCTTCTCCACACGTCCGTTGAATGCTGACCACCTCGATCACCTCGGTGGCTAATATGTGTGCCATATAATCCAACACCCCCCTCAAGTTGGACAGAGAGAAATGAAGTGTGCAACTTGGACAATATCTTGAAAAGAAACCTTGTAAACTAAACTTTGTATGACGTACTTCGACCATGGCATGGATGCTTCATTCATGTACTTTGACGTGGCAGTTGAACTTTATGAGCTGACTGTTTTTCTTTTACGCCAGCAACTTGATTTAGGCTCCTTTGTCTTCTTTTCTTTTCCACGGTCTTCATTTAGCAGCACCATTTTGGTATTGTCCATTGTAGACAAGACATCTTGTTTTTCTTTATGCCAGCAACTTGACTTGATCAGGAAAATGATGATCTTAGAAGAGGAAACTCCTGATATTGAGGGAGATTTCCGCGTGATATTGGCCATACTGTTGACGGAAGAATGCAACAACTTAAAGGTTGTGTATGATGCATGTGCATAATAAGATCATGAATAACAAAAGCATACTGCCAAGGATCATGGCATCTGCTATGGTTAATGATTGATATAGCGGACAAGAAGATCATGATAGCTTCCTGCCTGAATGAGTTAAGATAAAGACTGGTTTGTCAATGGGAAAACAATCTTTCATTGACCAAAAAATAACCACTGCAATGGCTATAGATACGAACCATCGCGGATCTATGGTGGAAGAAAAGTAATTGATACTGATAGTTCAACGTGTTAGCTTGCGAAGAACACCAAAAAAATAAATTTGCTATGAGTTTCACCGAAGGAAACTTATGTTTTCCAGAAACATAAAAAAGAAGAAGAGAATATTATTGTAACAAAATGATGTTACCAAATCTTAGATGAGATAATATTTTCCTTAAATATTCGGAAATAAAGGATGGATATCTCGTAAAAGATGGAAAATATGGAAACGTCCATAATTAATGAATTGATTCGCCGGATTTTGGCAAGAATTTCGGAAACGGAAATATTTTCGGGATTGAATTCTTCTTGGCAAAGAAAAACCAAGGAAAAGTAAATAGTAAATTACAGGGGATGTATACTTGATCATCCACACTGTGCTTGATTGAAATACCCATAATAACCATAAAAGCTTAAAGGTATAGAGTATTTGATATTAAGAGAAATGTGTTGCTGTGAATAATGGCAAGATTTTGATAGAATATCATGTGCACTGTATCGACATGACATAGCGAAAGAATAGATTAGCCCATAGTTTGAACTATTGAATGAAACCATATAGATTGGAGAATCCAACTGAGTACATGAAAATATTAGGTCTTGGTAAAAGCAAAACCTCAATAAGATAAACTTGTTAAAAGCGATAACAAGATATACGAAAAAAATGGAATACTCTTCGGAAATGATTGAGTTACCATGAATCTTGGCGACAAGAGCAGGAAAAGGAAAAAAAAAAAATCATAAAACTACCATCTTCTGCACAAAGTCATGAAACTATGATCGATATCCATAGTCATAAAAATATGAGAAGGAATTCATGATGATAAGAGAGATCGATGAAGTTGAGAAAATGAACCAAGTTGGAGCAGCAAACAATAGTATTATTTTACTGATCAACATAAAAAGACGGTCATTTCATAAAACAATTTCTTTAATGTGAACAGAGGAAAGCCTATACGACTATAGGTCTTAGACTTGAATAGAATTCATAAAAATGATGATTATGAATTTAAATCTTCTGGACTAATATTGAAGACTAGCCAGAGAAAGAAAAAAATATTGAAAGCGGAAGCAATCTGAGCGGATCTCCCCGCTCTGATACCATAATAAATTATGGGTATCGAGGGATCATAGATCGATTGGAAAAAGACGAAGATTAAAGTGGTTCGGCACTAACGCCTCGTCCTGTGACAAACCCCTTAGGGTGAAATAGATTATTGATCTCAGATAGATGATTGCAGGATAGTGTTACTGATTACGATGAGTCCTATTTATAGGATTATTGAATCAAAAAGTAAACCTAGAGTAGCAAAATACATTGACTAGGTAAACTAACTTATCCAGCTAGAATAAAGGAGTTACTAGCCAGAATGCGTAATCCTATGCATGACTTGGTCTTGTAATTATCTTCTCCACACGTCCGTTGAATGCTGACCACCTCGATCACCTCGGTGGCTAATATGTGTGCCATATAATCCAACAATCTCTCACCATAAACACTTACTATGGTATTACCGAACGTCTCTCCAAGTGGAACTAGATCAATGAGAATGATAATTTGTTCTAGCTGTTGGCCATCAGAGTTTGCGCCCATGATACGATTTAACTTGACTTGGCTAGTTATGAAACCAATGGGGAAAATGTTTTTAATGCAACACCAAGACGTTTGTTACCCTGGTTGCCCTAAAATCTCCCCTCGACGCCTTGCCCCATAATTAGTTTACACGAGTCGAATGATTTACGCTCACATTTGTTTGAGCCGTTAAATCTAATACTGTTGAAAACATATTGACGACAACAATTTAACCCTAATCTGAACGGTCTAGATTGATTTCTAAATCATATAAGTATGATAGTTGCCTCATTTCTTACTCCGCAACGCCAACATTTAGCCGCTGGGCAGAGAGAAAAATAAATCTGAAACTTAACCCTAAAAATCAACAGCAGACTCTCATGTTCACGATCCATAAATGGAAGCAGAAACATCAAATACACAAGGTCATCAACAACAACTTTCCCACACAATGATTTCTCCTCTCAAAAACTTAAAATCTTTTGGGCTTTAAATGCTATAATTTCTTTAGATCATTTTCTCGCTGTTCAGCTTCTCGGCAAATAAATTGTTGGTTTCTCCTTCCGACGGAACTTGGTTCCTATCAGATTATGGTGGATGACAGGGTCTCAAATTCAAACACCTAAATCGGTAGATTTCAATTGAGCTAGAATTTTTTAAAAATGGACAGCCTCTTTTGCCATAAATTTCGACATATCAGGGTTTTGAAGATTTAGTTTATGTATTTGCTGAGCAATTTTAGAAAGCTAGTGTTACCGTATAGATTAAAAATCCCTTCAGTTTGTATCTCAAAATTTATTAAGTAATTAATGTAGTTTGTTATATACATCCATTTTTTGTTTTGTATATGTGGTGTATTCTGGTCTCTGAATAGTTTCAATGGTTGTGTTGCTTCCTATGAGTATGAACAGACACTAGAAATCTCATTTATAAACTATCTAGAGTTGTTTCAGGAGCATACGGCAGCAAAAACTGAGAATGACAACTTAACTGTTAATCTAAAACCTACATCGTAGACTGAGCATAGTTGTTTCGGTGAGAGTTACAATTAGTATGATGAACTTGGTCTGGCAAATGAACTAGGAACAGCATACATTTACAAAAACGTAGGGCTCCATATGGCAGCCGGAAAAAAATGATAAATTCACTGAAGTAGTTAAAGTAATTTCCTAAGCAAAATCGCACCCTAAATTAAGTATTTGCACTTTCCATTCCTTTTTTGTTTTTAATGTGATGGAGATCAAATTTCATTTATCAATTAAGTTAATTAGCCAAACAGTAAACAAACTTTGCGTAATTTTTGAGTCAAAAAATGGTTGTGCTTAAAATTTGGATGAGCTAAGAGAGTACACAGATTGACAGGGAAGAACACTTGGAAAACTTAAACACTTCTACACTTGATACAAGTCGAGACACTACTCTGCATTATTATTGGTCTCAACACCTTTTTTTGCTTCCCTCCCCAAATCAACCCTTCTCCTCCACTTTGTGACCGAAGCAAGTCTGGAATGACCATTTCTTGGTTTAGGCCTGACTTGTAAAGATTGATCTCTCGAATCTAGAAAGTGCTCACGTGCAGCACATTTGTTTAGGGTTTAAACCAGTTTCTCACTCACCTACCGAATTTACCAAAATCGGCGGAAACGATTTTTACCCATAAACATGAGGTTATTGTGCAACAATGTTGGGGCTCTACTCCTTGTAGATGGATTGTGTTAAATTCTTATGGAAGATCGGGAGAAATTTTATTGATATGGAATTTGGATATGATTGAAATTGACGATTTTCTTGAAGGCATTTTTACTATAAGTAAATCATGTCGTAACTTGGAGGATAAATTTCGTTGGGTTTTAGTTGGTGTCTACGGTCCTTACAACGTGAATGAAAAGAAAGAATTTTTCATGGAGTTAGCTACATTACGTGGTTATTGGGAGGCATGCCTTTATGCTTCGGTGGAGACTTCAATGAGATAAAATTTATGGCGGAAAGAAGAGGTTGTCGTAGAGTATCAAACTCAATGAATTTCTTTAATGACCTATGTAATGAACTTTATCTTGTGGATTTGCCTCTTTCAGGTGCGAAGTACACTTGGAGTAGACCGCTTGATAGGAAGAGCAACATCGAGAACGTTTTCTTTTCTCTTGGGATTGGGAAGATCATTTTCCAAATATCCACTTCAAGTGCCTTGCAAGACCTTTCTCGGATCACTTTCCTATTGAGTTATGTTCGTCAGACTCGGATTGGGGTCCTTGCCCTTATCGTTTCCAATTAGCTTGGCTTGAAGGCACTAACTTAATGCATCGGTCAAGCATCTCTACTAGGAATTCTCTTCCACCATGTTGTCATCTCGCTTAAGATCCTTCACAACCACGCTTGTCCCATCACAATGCATACACGGCTTGAAGAAGTAAGGATGAAACAATCACATATCTTGTTGCACATGTTCATGAAAAATCTGTCGAATCCTCTCATTTTACTTCAAATAATGCAATTGAAATCGATGTGTCCAATAAATCTTTGAAAGATTTATACTCGCGCCTGCGTTGGCATGTCAATTATTTACTTAAGGCAGCAGGTTGCGCATTTGAGAAGAAGCAGATAGGCAACAATCGCTATATGGATACAATTTATGGAATCTTAATATGCCACCCCAGTCAAGTGGAGCAGTTTCCTTGTCTAGTCTAGAGTAAACATAAGAATCATTTTTTCAGGCAACAGAAAGAAAACATGTAATAACCAATAGGAGGGCAGAATGACATAATGAATCGAGCATATTCATACTTGGGAATTGGAATTACGGACCGTGAAAGAGTTAGAGATGTGCTCTAAAATCTTCCCACGAGTCAAATAATTTAAACATCAGTCATAAAATTTGTGAGCCGTTAAATAGAAAACATATCAACGATCACCATTTAACCCTAATTTGAAAGGCTTATAAGCAGAATAGTTGTCCTCATACGTTCTCAGCCTCCATCTATCCAGCCGCACAGAGAAAAAAAAAGATCCAAATTCTAAACCTAAAGAGCAACAACAGCGGAATTCATGATCCATCAATGGAAGCAGAAACATCAACAACAACTTCCCCACACAATGATTTTTCCTCTCAAAAAAAACTATCATCTTTTGAACTCTTGCCATTTTTTTATATTCTGTTCTTTCCAGTAGCGGTTAACATTTTCTTCTTTTTCTTTTTGAACAATCACAAACCGGTAGATTTCAATCGAGCGAGAAGTTTTTTTACCATAAAATGTAAATGCCATTTTGAAGATTTTATTGTTCTGTATATGTTAATCCAAGCTAATGTGTTCTCCTTTTTCAAGTGAAGATCCTTTCAGCTTGTACTTAAAAATCAAGTTAACGAGTAATTATAATTTAAGACTAATTTAAGTTTAGTTATTTGTTTTCTATATGGTTTGTATTCTGGTCTCTTTATAGTATGAATGAACAAACTATATGGAACCATATAATAGTATGAATTGTTTTCTATATGGTTTGTTTTCAATTTGGCTTCGTGGATTATTACAGCAGGCAAAGAATGGAACACAGCAAATTCACTGAAGTAGTAAAATTAATTTTCTAGGCAAAACAACCCTTTTTTAGTTTTTAATGTGACGGTTATCAAAATTCATCCATCCACTAAGTTACTTAGCCAAACGGAAGAACAAACTTTACATAATTTTGGAGTCAGAAGTGTAAGTAGCTCTAGCTTTTAACAATGAGGTCTTGATGACCATTCATCAACTGAATCTGAAATGGCTTCATTTAGAATTTGGTAAAGTTTCATTCGCAAGTACAATACAACCCTCCAGTTCATTATTTAAGAAATTCAGATAATCTTCATACATGAGCTGAATGGCTATACGGAGTTGTCATTCACAGCCGTCTTATGGCTAAACAGAGCTGAATTCCTAAAATTTTCCCACCAGAAACAAATTAATCTGTGTACATATTCAATCAATTTTTCAAAACCAAAGAAATTACAAATACTACTAGAAATTACAAATCTTCGTGAACTCGGCCAGTGCATTTTCCATCTCTACTCTATTTTACTCTATCAACCTCTTCTACAGAAAGACTTCATAATTAAAAGCTTCAAAAAACGGGACAGACAGAAACCGGAACTTGGTTGAGAGGAGAAATCATTATGATGGATGTTGTGTTATTGTTGTTGATCATCCAGATCAGAATCCATTACTTGTTGTGGTTTTGTTTTGAGGCGGCGTGAAGAAGATAAGAAGACAAGGGTAAGAACGAACGAAAAGTGAGAACAACTAACCCTAGCGCACGTTTATATAGTAGGATAAACATGCTGATAAGTAAATTATTGATTACACTATGTTTAACCCTAGCGCACGTTTATGACAACATTTCTCTTTTCAGCTGTAATTGCATAGGGTGGAAAAATGCACACTCTCACTTTTCCCATAAATCGTGTTTTGATGTGCTAGTCTTCCTCCTCGAAATAGAGAAAAACTACTGTACTGGAACCATAGTTTTGAGTGCTATTACCAGGGACGGACCCAGAAAACTTTCATGAGTAGGGATAGAATGTAACTAATTTATGCGACAATTTTTTTGAGACGAATAGCGTAAAGCAATTTTGTGTTCACGAAAAGAATACCATATTGAGAGAAAACTAAAAGTTGAAACGAACAAGATCTATAACTAAAAAATGACCACATAAAGAAATTTATAATTTGCGCAAGAAAAATGAGTGATAATTTTATTGAGTAAGGAAATTCTTGTAATTTAGTGTAAGAACCTACATTAAGTTGCCTAAAACTTATCTCATAAGTGGACTGATTAGAACTAGTTAAGTTGACCAAAACTTATCTCATAAGTGGACTTATTATAACTAGCTTAGAAATCAAGTTATATGAGTGGGAAAAACATACATTAAGTACGCAAGAGTGTTAGATATAACTGGGATAAAGAAAGAAAAAGTTTCAGAAGTTTTACGTGTAAAAAAACTGTTTGGCTAAAATCAGGGACGGGCTATAGCCCAAGTTAACCCCTTGCTAGGCCCGTCCCTAGCTCTTATGTGTATGCCCTTTGACAGGTGACCATAAATTGGAGTTAAAATGTGCCCTAAATTACTGTGAGTCACCAAATTCGTGTAAGCCGTTAAATCCAAAACATATCAACGGTTACAATTTAACCTTAAATTGAAGGGATCTCTAAACCTTGTAAGTAAAATAGTTGCCCTCGTTTCTCCTCCGCCTTTATCATCTAGCTGCAGCTGCCCAGATATTAAAAAAGAAAAGAAAAATCCTAAACCTAACCCTAAAAATCAACAGAAGCAAACCCTCAATGTTGTTCTTGTTCACGATCCATCAATGGAAACAGAAACATGAAATACAATAACTTTCCCACACAATAATTTTTCCTCTCTAAAAACTATGATCTTTTTTGTTGACTGTCTACCATTTTTTAGATTCTCTTCTACTTGGTGATGGTCACGCTAAACAAATTATTGGTTTCTCCTTCTTACCCAACCTTTCTGCTTTTGGGCATTTTACCACCAGATGGGGACAGAGTCTCCTGTTGTAGAATTTTTTTCAAATAGTTGATTAATGGATAGCCTCTTTAACCATAACATGCTACTACAGATCTGGGTTTGGAAGATTTAATTTTTGTATTTTTAATCTATTTAAGCTTTGCTAGACTGTTCTCCTCATTATTGAAGACCCTTCAGTTTGTATATAAAAATCAAGTTATTGAGTAATTTTGTAACTAATTTATTTGCATCCATGGTTTGTTTTCTATTATGGGTTGTGTTCTTTGTCTGAATATAGTTTCATTAGTTCTATGTTTTGTGCAATACGAGTATGATTAGACTAAAAAATATTATAACCACTTATAACATGAATTGTTTCAGGAGCATTGTTGCAAAAAGTGGACTCCATTTGCAATTCCAAACTGAAACTTAACAACTAAACCATTTGCAATTCCATTTGCCTCTCAAACGACACTTATTTTTATTTATTTAAACCCTATTGCCAAAATCAAGCTTTACATGGATTTCAGGTTTGTCCGGTTCATTAATTTTTTTATTTTTTTTGATAAAGATTAAGATAGATTAATAAGGTGCCGAGGAGGCATAAAGGATGCAATTGCAATACATAAGGATCGATAGAGTAAAAAAAAAAAAGGAGAAGGCTTATTCGTAAAGCATTAGTCAGGTTTAATACTTGAATATACACTCATTGTATGCCTGTATTTCAAGCGGGTATATGGATCTTGAATATACATCTCAGATGTTAATATTCACCCTAAGAGTCGTCATTCTAAAGACTTACATAGAACATTGCCAAATTCACCTAAGCCTGGAATTCTAATTAGAGTATCACTTACAATATCGGGAGAAATTAAACACATACAATTCTTACATTATTGGCTGAAATTCATTCACTACAAGAAAAACTAGATTAAGCAAGCAGTCGATTTTTGTTGCAAGAGCCCGTTTTAGGTCGCTCAAGGGGTTTGACCAACTTAAAGTGGCACTCGCTCCGTAATTGCAAGAGGTGGGATCTCTATAGACTTGCAGCAGCTATGCAATCGCTTTAGATATGTTTCAACTTCATACAGCGACCAAATATGGTCATTGGTCTAAATCTACTCCAACCAACTTTGAGCGAGTAATAGGGTCATTGGTCTAAATTTAGTCCCACCATCCTTGAGCGAGTAATAAGGTCATTGGTCTAGTCCTTAAGCGAGTAACATGTTTAGAGCTACATTGAACGACTAGTCTGTAGTTACTTGCTCAAAATATTTTCCGGTATGACAAAAGTGCTTCCGATATCACCGATTCAGATGAACAATAAAACAAAAATCAAAATCAATATTCAATATAAACCAAATATGATAAACCAAGATAAAACAGAGTAAATCAATCAGGGAAATTATTATTATTACATTCAATTTACATAATCACTTTTTTACAAGAAAAAATAAAATATATTATAATCCCATTTTCACAAAAATAAAATACAATCCCATTTACAAGAAAATACAATCTCCATCTCTTAAAATTAAAATAAATTACAATCCCATCTAAACCCATGGATACAACTGCATCAATCTTAACGCACCACAACAAGATTACAAGATTACAACAAGATTCATACTGATTCGTATTTTAGCTTTGATTTTGAGATCAATAGAGTACTGATTCCAGATCTGGTTCCTCCCACAAAAATATGAATTTGGGTCCTGCATTTAATTACAAACAAATACAAAGATCAGAGCTAACTCATAATAAAAAATCAAATTGTCAACTTTTTACCAAAAAAAAATCTAAGTCCAGCAAAAAAAAAAAAAAATCAAAATCTACTGCACAACCTACCCAATAAATTGAATCTAAGATTTAGACTCAACAGAGTAAAAAAAAAAAATGATAAATGAAGAAGAAAATATTGGCATCTGGATACTCTGACCCTGAATCAAATTAGATCATCTTCAAATCACGAATAACATAACTATTAGAAACAAATCATTTTCCTGTTCATCTTAATTACTAACAATCTATTCCAGCACAAATTTCCCTTTATCATTAATTCCTCTTCTGTCTTTTATTTTTAATAATAATCTTCCAACCTAGAAATACAAACACAATAATATGAGATCATTAAAAAAGGTTTACACCTCTGATGAACAAAAAAAGTTTCTCCCTCAGATGTCTAATAAGCTATATATCTTCACATAGAGAGGTGGAAAATGGGTAATAATAGTTTTGGTGGTGATGGTTGAGTGAGAGACTGGGAGAAAAAGGAGGCTGTGGTCTCCGTTAAAGATGGGTGTTTAGCAGAGAGAAAGTGTAAGGGAGAAAGGGAGGCGGAGAAGAGAATAGAAGAAGAAGGTTAAGGGTAAGGTTAGGGTTTTCCTTCTCTTTTGAGATGAGGCATCGATCTCGAGATGATCGGACGTTCAAGACGGTATCTGATTTTTTAAGTTACGGTGCAACACGGCTAGACGAATATTAACTCCAACGCTCATTTGGTTGGTGGATCGGGATCTAATGTTTTTAACTTTATGCCACGTGTAGATGCCCCAGAGTATCTAAAGGCTGATATGGCTAGTGCATCTTGATGGCTTTTCAGTGATCATTTTTTAAATTATTTAAAATCTTAATTTTTCAATTTTTCATTTTAACTAAATTTTTGTTTTCTCTATTAAAAATAGTATTTTATTATTATTATTATTATTATTATAATTAAAAAAAATTATTATTATTATTATTATTGAAGAGTGCCTTTAGCGGCTTTTATTTAAGAAAATCAAATATCAGTTTGTACATGAATGGATGGGAGTCGAGCAACAAGCGTGCCCTAACTCCTTTTGGATAGACCTACCCTATGAAATAAGAAGCTTTTATTTATTGTTAGCGTCGTAATTAACTAAGCAGTTCTTTAGCCTCTTCAAGAGAACAATCATATCATCTCAGAGTTCACCTAGAGTTGTGAAAGCCAAGACTCAGAAAGCATACCCATGGGATCTACATATCTCCGAGATACTTGTGACGTTTGCGACTCATGGGTGCGGTGATTGCATGTCCCAGTGTAAAAGCCACGTAAACCAGGCCCAGGAAGGCGAGACTCTGTGACATCAAAACATGTATCAACTCCGTTCTCACTATGCACAAGTATGTCCGCCGGCTTTAGAGCCACCCCGCCAAGAGGCCTAGAGATGCTTCCTTCAGAGACGCCACTCCGGCCCCGATAGCAAATATCCATAATCACATCTCGCACCAAGTCATGTCGGAATTTGAGGCCTACCTCGCTAGCGCAATGGAGTGCATGATCTCCGAAAACGTCCATATCGCGTTTACAACATGTACATACGCTGTCTTCCGGAAAAAGTGGTATGCCATAGCGGTATTGGGCGACTGCTCTGAATTGTCGAGGTCGATGGTTTGGTTTAATAATAAACCGCCTATTTTATTATTATTATTATTATTATCATCGTGTCCTTGTTTACTTATAAAGATCAATTTTGAAATCGTGTCCTTGTTTACTTATAAAGATCAATTTTGAAAGGTCAAAATTTTTAAATAGAATGAGTCAATCTTTGGTGGAACGAAGGAAGTGTTATCGATAGTGGCAAGATCGCTGTTTAAATGAACGAATTCATTTAATTAGGAATAAATTTATCTAAATACTTGGATGAATGTGTTTCGTATGGTTATGGTTTGGGTGTTTTAGCTTTCACTACTTCGGGAGAGCTTAGCGAAGACACTATTTATTTTTAAGCATCTGAAAAACTGTTTAGTTAATAATGATCTTGGTAATGGTCTAAGTGCTTTTATTTTTATAGATTGGGTGTTTCTATTCAAAAGGGGTTGGTGCCAGCTTGTCGCTCGGATACCAACTAAAACCTCTTAGTGTAAAAGTATTAATATAAAGCTTTAATGTAAATTTATATAAAATTATATATTAATTATAAATAAAAAAAAAAAAAAAGAAAAAAAAAGGTGAAGCTGGATCGGGAATAACGAAATTTCTTTGTGAGAAATAGATCCATTTTGCAAGTACATTATTACGTGTAGTTCCTACAAAGGATCGAACTAATGATCGTGATACAATACTTGAATTTAAGTTTATATGCTACACATAATAACATCGAACGAAATCTGGAACGGATATATTTTTATTGGAATTGAACTGTGTAAGCTTACTTGGAATCAAGTTATTTAAGTATATCAATTTGATCGAACGAACTTTAGAGTCGGATAAGTTTATATAAGAATAAACTCATGTAAGATTCTAAGATATCAAATTAGGTCCGAATACATGGATGAAACTAGGTTATTTCACTTCTCTTAGATTTCATCAATTTTTTCGATTATCTGTCAATTACACTAAAAGTCGATTTACCTCACTAAATTTTACTCTTTATTTATCAATTATATTCGATATAGCTCGATCTCACCGATTTCTCTTGGATTCCATGATTTTTAATGGTTATCTGTCAATTAAAATCGATTTTTGATCGACTTCGCATAAATTCACTTGTTTTCCGTCAATCCTATGCAAAGTCGTTCGACCTCACCCAAATTATGTAGGATTCCATTCCATATGTTTTTCATATTATCCATCATTAAACGAATGTCAATGACCTTACACAATTTTACTTGTTATATATCAATCTTATCAAATATCGGTCGACCTCACTTGATTTTTCTCGGAATCCATGGGTTAATTTATTACCTACAAATTCAAGCCAAATTTTTATTGTCTTCACTTAATTTTGCTTGTTATACATAAATCTTACCCAAGTTCGGTCAGTCTCACTTAATTTATGTAAGATTTTATTGGTTTTTCTAGTTATCCATTGTTTTAACCGAATACCCATTGACTTTAGTCAATATATATCAATTTTACCAAATATCGCTCGACCTCACTTGATTTCTCCTGAAAACCATGGGTTTATTTATTACTCCCTTTGCCTCCTTTAACAAGGAGAATTTGACAATGGGCTATGATTCAAAATCCAGATCATAACATCTTCCTTACTGAGATCAATGTACAACCTTTGAATCATATTGGACGTTTCATTGTCAAATAATTGATTCAGAATATTTACATTACATGTATTAGAATTAGGAATGAACAATTCATACACAAATTCATAAAATCTATATAAATCATTGACTGGATTAGGGGGTTCAGTCATACCTGGAATCCATCTGTCACTCCATATTCTAGTTTTGACACCATTATTGACTTCCATGAAATAGTTTTCCTGGATAATATGCATACCTTTGGTGATACCATTCCAAGTGTAGGAGACACTTTTGATTTCAATATGCTGGTGAAGAATATCTCCATTTTGAAATATTTACCCTTATCACCTCAACCATTAAGTTATCGGATTGATGCAAATTCTCCAAGCAAGCTTTGTCAGAAGAGCTAGATTAAGTTTTTCAAGATCTCTAATGGCAAGGCCTCCTTGTTCCTTAGGTTTGCATACTTTGTGCCAGCCAATTGGGTTCATCCCTCTGCTAGTGTTGTAGCCCCAAAAAAACTTTATTTCAATGGAAGTAAGCTTGTTGAGAAGATTGTTAGGCAGCTTAAAAGTTCCCATCTGATACACTGGTACTGAGTTGAGGACATGTTTAACCATAGTTAATCTTCCAGCTTGAGACAATGAAGAAAGAATTCCAAGAAGAATACCTGTGTTCCAAAATTTACGGCGTGAATTGATAAATACCTTAACCAGATAAAATCTTTATAGATTCATGGGACAAAGTGATGAGAAAGAATTGAAAACCATGATTCCTATGATTTAAATGAAATCGATCTGAATGTTATGAAAACCTTGAAATTTTTATATTTGTATCTTTGATTACTTGATAATTTTTTTAGTATTAGTGGAACTCGCTAATTTTGACGATTAATCATTTGTTCTTTATCTTCGGTAATGAAGAAAAAAAACACGCTTATCCAAAGTGATGGAGAATTGCCGCCCAACTCAATGCAATCGCCTCAATTCAAAATGATAAATTTTCAATTTCTCCACATTTACTCGA
>JAJJWW010017577.1:0-321287 GCA_023531295.1 Papaver armeniacum
GAAAACCTCCCTTTTATAGCCTTTCTCTCCTTCCAAAATTAGGTCAAGTCTTCAAAGTCCATTAGGTAAAATCCACCAAGCCCATAAGAGTGAGAAAACCAGTGTAGAAAATACGACCCAAAAATCGTCCGAATTCTCGACATTGTGGGGAAATCGGCCCAGGAAAGTCGCTGAAATCGCTCGGTGTGGGCAAAGTCCGCCCTGCCACCGGTCAACGAGTTGGATCGGGCTGGTCAACGGGTCGGAGCAGTCGACTCCGAGTTGGGCCGGGTCAATCGAGGTTGGATGAGTCGGGTCCAGTCAAGCACCGAGTCGGATGCTTTGTGTCTAACTGGCCGACTTGTCTTGGTCTTCGAGCCATTGCAGAGGCCAAACTCAGCAAAGACAATCATTGTGCTTCACCACTTCACCGCATCATGGCCCCGGCTGCCAATACTTACTCTCATAATCACGGACCATTACCACCTTCCCCGTTGCTTTGTTTTCATTCCTCACATTCATCTAAACCCCGCAACTCGCCTCCATTCTCAAAGATCTTAGCAATGTCCATTGCCAAACCACAGTAAAGACTGTTTCCATCATCATATTACAGGCTCACATATGAACTATCCTTGCCATTCCAAGACCACAAAGACTGGGCCTCTCGGATAACCTTGTATTGACAACAAAGAACTCAATGCATTCCTCATTCCAGACTCCATCAATTCTTAGCCGTAACCACCACCGTAAGTCCATTCACTACTTCAACTACCACCAACATCAATTGAGACACCTTCTCAGCTCAGTCAATTTCAACATCCCAGCTGCCACTCACCAGCTGCACTTCAATCATCTACATTATTCTCGAGCCAACACAGCACTATAGTCATGCCAACACAAAGCTTGACTGCAACCTGTATTCTTCTCATACATGAGCAGCTCCCTTCTCTGAGTTCCACAGCCATTCTCAGGCCACTGTATCATTTCATAGCACCAACACCTTCAACTCCATCTCTTGCCTCAGCTGCACAACATCATAAAACACCTGCAACACCACCACAGCTTTCTCATCTTCCGTTACAAATTCAGCAGCTCAGAACCCCATCTAGTCATCACTAAAGCCATCTCCATTACTCTGCCATCTCAAGTCTTGTTCCCTGACAAACTCTTCACTGTAACTCCGGCAGCTCAGTACTTGAGCCATAACTCTATACCACCAACATCTTAAGCCACCGCTCCATCCACTACCCATTCTCATCATCTCAAGATCCAACAATCATCATCTCAAAGAGCAACAATCATCACGGCCTCAAAACCACAATCCTTGTAGCCTGTAATCCAATTCACCTCCTGTGTTGTAGCTCACTTGAGCTGAACCTGCAAATCACATCCCACTTGCTCCCAGCCAACAACAATGCCCCCAGAGTCCTCGCCTTTACCAGTTGCAACTGCAACAGCTCCTTTAGCTCAACTCAGGCCACCACTCTTCTCTATATCCACAGCTCAGTTCACAGCTCCACAGACTCAAGCACATCTCCATTACAGCATAACACAACCTGCTGTACCAATTCCTTCACTTCAGATCCCTTCATTCAAACACCAGCCTGCATTGCCATTGCGTGGCTGCCTTGGCTTCACCACCAACAGAGCCACTGCTTTACCAAACACAAACTCAACAACCATCCATCTGCTCTTCTCTGATCTCAACAGATTCACCATGGAAGCAGCACATGAACCACAATCTCTTCCATTCATAGTCAATCGACAATCCCATGATAAACCCCATCAACTGCAACCACAGAATCTACCCATCTCCTACTCCTTTGAGCTGAGTTCGAGATCCCTCTTCAAAATCAAATTGATTGAAACCCATTTTGAACCTTGCCCTAATTCTTCATCAATCGAACCCAATTCCATTCTTCTCCCATCCGACTTGATATTCTTCTTTGATTCTCGATCTGTAAAAACAGTGACAATCCCATGAGCATCGATTCCATTTCCCTCACTCTCTGAGAATTCAATCCCATGGCTCTTCTCTCCTTGCCCTGAGTTGGATAATACACAGCCTCTATTTCTCCTTCCCTCTATCATGGCACAACCTCTCGATCTCTCTGTGTTCTTCGATCTTCACAGCGAAACCCATCTCTTCCGTTCTTCAATTTTTTTTCTGATTAACAACAGCACACAGCAGCCATAGTTCTCTCTCAGTTTCAGGTGAAAGCAATAATTGAGAAATGAAATCGAACTTGATTTCGACCTAGGGTGTAGTAACGGGAGTGGCTAATCCCACTCAAATGAAATAGATAAGGGGTTACCCAGTCATGACTCTAGGCACCCAGTTGTTCCCGTTAAGGGCTGACTAGCTCAACAATGGCCTGTCGGTTTCATGTATCCGACAAGCTCATCCATAGGTTTTGCTCGTAACTTTCTCAGACGCAGTCGGATTGACTTCAAGCTTTCGCCGTTAGCTCCATATTTCCGTTTTCGCTCCCAATGAACATTTTCTCCTTCTTTTGCTCCCAAAGACTCCATTGCACCTATAAACTCAAAAGCACGCGTAAAGTACGTAATTCACAAGAAAACTAGCAAAGAAAGCATAAACTCTAGATAGTAAATACGGTGTATTCTACACCTATCAGTGTGATGGTATAATTTGAGGAGTAATGGAGGAAAGCTAAGATGCAGAACAAGATGGATTTAGGTATTCAATCTTTGTTGAACAAGGATGAACAATGATGCAACAAGTAATGGAATTTGAGTTGAGAAGGCACTGTAGCTGTTGGATGGTTAGGGTTGCAGTCTTGAGGCTAAGAAGAAGCTAATGGTGCTGTTGCTTGCAAGGAGTCTGTGTATGTTGGCATGAGTGTAAATTGAAGTGATTGGCAAGGCAGATGGCTTAAGCTTATTCAGGGTGAGATGCAGGTTTGCTCAGGTTGATGCTGGGTGTATTTGTCTGGCATTAGATGGAAGAATATGTGATGATGGTGGCATTGTTGAGATGTTGGCATGAGGCTAGGGTCCTGGTGCTAGGATGGCTTGAGCTCTGAGCAACTCAGGTTGGTTAAGCTGCTGTGCTAGGAGCTTCTGCAGTGAGGAATGTTGCAGGATTGAAGGCTGTGCTGGTGCTGTGTGTGCCTATGACAGGTAAATGGTGGAAATTGCTAGGCCAAAGTACAGAGATGGCTTGAATTTGTGGTTCTTGGCCTGTGGCAGTGGTGGTGGCAGCTCAACTTGAACTGAGATTACTAGGGAGTTTTGCCAGTGAGCTGGAACTGGTGCTGTTGGGATTATGCTGTGTAATGGAAGGTTGCAGCTGGTTGTGAGGTGATTGCAGCTAGTGTTAGACAATGTGTTAAGCTGCAGGGCTGTTTCAGTGAGATGGTTTGAGGCTGTGGGATTGAGTATGAGTTGGCTTTCGAGTTGAGAATGGTGGCTAAGATGGAGCTATTTGATACTTTGAGGAATTGCTATGAGAATGTAGGCAAGAGGCTGTACACAACAGAACCTGAGCCAGATGGTGCTTAGACTTGAGCTGGAGTTGAGTGAGAAAATGGGTTGTGAGCTAATGGATCTGGTGGAGCTGCAATTGAGCTGGAGCAGTGGCTAGCATTGATGGGTAGCCGAGTTAGCAGGCGGATTACAGCGCAAGGAGTAATTGGAATTCCTGGTGCTGGTTGGTAGAGTTGAGACTGCAGAGTATATGAAGCTGAATTGCTTGAGTTTGAGTCCAAGTTGGTAATGCAAGGAGCTACAGATGGCTGGGGTGGAGTAATTCTGGTTCTGGCAGTGAAGGAGAAATGGCAGGCATGAAGCCATAATGCATGATCATAGTGCATCAGGGTTCAGGTTGTGCAATGGCCTGGCCTGGCTTGGCCATTCAGCTCACTCAGCTGATCCAGGCCTGACTCATCAGGGCACACCTTGACCCGATCCGACTCGCCGAGTTGACCCGATTCGACCCGTTTGACCGGTGACCGGGCGGACTTTGCCGGTCACCGGAGCCGATTTCCGGCGACTTTCCGGCCGATTTCCGGCCACAATACCAGATTTCTGGCGGCGTTTTCGGGCGTATTTTCTACACAGGTTTCTCATTCTCAGGCTTGGTGGATTCTCACCTAATGGACTTTGAAGACTAGACCTAATTTTAGAAGTTGGAGAAAAGCTATAAAAGGAGGTTTTCTACAACACATGATATATCTTTTTCTTGGAATTCTTTTGGAGAGCCACTTTTGTTTACGCTTCTAGGGTTTGGTTTTGTTCTTCTTCTTTGTTTATTATTGAATATTGATGATGATGAACTCCATAGCTATGAGTAGCTAAACTTATTATTGGTTATGGGATAAAAGTTGATTTCTCAACATGCTTTTGATTCAATGAATTAGTTTTGTCTCGGTAATTATTGTTTGTGATTCACAATTAATAGTGTTATAAGATTTGAAAACTTGTTAGGTTGAGTCCTAATCAATCCGATGTGTGTTCATCTCTAGAGCTATATTAGGGTTTTCAATACGAAAACGTTGTTTATCCCTGATTCTAAGTAGCATAATTGTGATTAGTGCTTATAGTGATACATCCTATTAGTCACAAGTGAATCATAACTTTTGTTAAAACGTTTAGTGCTTTTACACATTCGTTTACATTGATGAGTCTTATTCCATAAATCTTAATGCTTTTAGGGAGTTAAACTTAATTGTGCTTTTACACTTTAGGTTGCTTTACGAAGAATTCACATATGCATCTTTTAATGTGGTTGTGATGAAAACGAGGAATTAACGGGTTATACTTACGATCAAGATATCCTAGGACTTTTAATAAATACGAGATTAAATACCAATTCTAATCATTGATGAAAATACATGTTTGTGAATGATACTATCCCTTGACCAATATTCTCTCTCCTTATTGATAATTCCAATTACTTATTTTGCTTTTAATTACCGTTATTTGTTTACATACAACAATCATACCTCGGGTTATTCTAGAAGCGAAAGTTTATAACAACAAACGCCTCCTGTGGATACGAACTCTTTCTTATCGCTTACTATATTTATATTTAGTGGATCGAGAAAGTGAAATTATATTTGTCGGCTGACAACCGGTCAGCGAGAAATAAGGCGAAATTCACCCGTAGTAAATGTTAATGGAAATACTGGAGGGGAAATACAGAATCCAAACGAAGAATATCGTGAAAGAAGAGAAATGATTGAAGATCGCTATGTCCCACCTGGCGAAATTCTCCAAAATGGACAAAATGATAGAAATCAGGGGAATGGACAACCTCAAGAGCAAAATAATCAAGATGATGAAGAAAATCAGGAAGAAGGAAGGAGAATATTACACGGAAGATATATTCAAAGGAATCAGCGAACAATTGAAGAAGAAATAGAGAGGCATTATACTGAACAAGCACGTCTAGCTTGCGAAAGAGAGAGGTTGAGAGCAGAAATATAGGAAAAAGAGCTCTTAGGGGCAGTTCGCCAAAACAATCATGACAATCGAGAAAGAAGGCGTTTACAAAATCGCAACAATGGTAATATCAATGAAGAATATGATAGCATACAAAAGAGAGCTGAAAGGCAGCGAATAAGAGAAAGTGAGAGATATAATGGTGTGCGAATTCATGAAAGAGAAGATCTCAGGGAAAGACAAGAAGAAAATGATGAACGAGAAAATCAAGGTAGAGAGGAACGCAGAAGAAGGGAAATAAAGGCCCATGGATCCAAATTCTGGTGTAAATGAGCAAATGTTAAGATAGCTAGCGGAGATGAGAGGAATGTTAAACAATAAAAAAGAAGGAGGCAGGAGATAATTGGATGAAGCCATAGAAGAAGCTGCGAAGACTCCATTTACACGGGAAGTACAATTAGGAGGAATACCACCAAAGTGCAATCTACCAGCACTAACTAGCATTTTTGACGTAAAAACTTGTGTCGTTCAACACATCAAAGCTTATGTGAGATGTATGTTACAATGGGAAAATTATGATGCTGTGTTATGCAAATATTTTGCATCAAGTTTAACAGGAGAAGCTTTAAAATGGTTTGAAGGTTTACCCAAGAATACCATAACATCATTCAACCATTTGGAGAGTATATTCTTAGGAGCATATATAAGTAACAATTCCTCACGGCATGGCATTGAAGATGTATTTGGATTAAAACAGAGGATTGGCGAAAGTTTAAAGCATCTAACCATGAGGTGGAAGACAATGTGTAGTGACATGGCTGGTCGAGTTGATGAGAAATATCTCATCCTATCGTTTATTAACGCTAGGTTCGCGACAAACTTGTTATACATTCAAATCTTCAGGATCAAGAATACAATCGCAATGACTGAGTTGCGAGAATTGCAGGAGGAATACATTGCACTTGAAGAAAAACAAAATGAGATGGAATCATACCCAATTGCGAACACAAGTTCAAAAGCAGCGAATGCAAGCTTGTTACCTAAGTTGGTAAATACAGTGGCGAGCACCTCGCAAGGACAACAAAAGAAGATAATGGGCGATAATCAGTAGAAACTAGTAGCTATGGGGAATCATGATCAAGAAGAATTCGAGAGAGAGAGAGAGAGAAATTTCTATAACCATGGTGGAAATAACAAAGTCCAAAGACTTAATCAGCCACAAGAAACTTATGGAGGCCAGAG
Organism: Papaver armeniacum; assembly: GCA_023531295.1. NCBI lineage: Eukaryota > Viridiplantae > Streptophyta > Magnoliopsida > Ranunculales > Papaveraceae > Papaver > Papaver armeniacum. Next base: position 6,628 of record JAJJWW010017577.1, read on the forward strand.
ACAAAATTACAACAGAGGACATCGAAATCATAGAGTAGTATGGGAAGAAATCAAAATGCCACTTTTGAACACTAGTGTGGAGAATATATGGGAAGCTATAATTGTGATGGAAAACATACCCGCACCATGGAACATGGGAAGTGAACCACCTCCAAGCTTCAGAAGTAATGAATTGTATTCTTATCATCGTTTCCATGGACATACAACGAATGATTGCAGAAATATAAAGAGAATCATTCTCAGGATGATAGATCAGGGAAAATTAAGTCACTTTCTGGTAGGGCAAACTCAACCTCAAGCATTACCACTTCCACCGGATATTCGCAGGACAAATACAGCAAAGGAAAGAGAAACATTTGTGATAGAAGTTAGAATAAAAGCAAAGAATATGTTTTGTAACTCTATTGTTCATTCGTACAAAACGATTGAAGACTTTCACGATAATGTTCTCAGCAGGGTTTTCGCAAGAGACGCATAAGATAGAGAAATAATGAACATTGCGAAGACATCGCCACTGAAAGAATGGCAAAAGCAGACTATTTCTTTTACCGCGGAAGAAGTACCTGAAGGTGGAGAAATACATGACAACCCACTAGTGGTAAGATTGGAGATTAACCCAAAACCTAATGATGATGAAGATGACGAAGCTGAGAATTCATGGGCAATCAACAGGATTTTAATTGACACCGGAAGTTCCGTGAATATCCTTTTTTATCATACTTACAAAACTATGGGAGGGAAAGATGAAGATCTAATACCTTCAACTTACAAAATCTATGGTTTCAACGGTACTGCCAATAAGCCTAAAGGAGAAGCTTATATGCGAATTCCACTAAAAGGATTGTCAACTGAAATTTTGTTCTGTATAGTTGATGTGGAATCACCTTATAAAGCGTTGATTGGGCGACCTTGGTTACATGAGATTTTATGTGTAGCATCTACTTTCCACCAATGTATCAAGTTTCCTCATCCCAGTGGTGTTGGTATCATAAAAGGAGATTGGATTGAAGGAAAAAAATGCTATGAAATTGATGTGGATTGAAGAAAGAGCTGCGAAGAAGAAGAATTGGAAACAAAACATCAAAGAAAAAGCAAAAGGTGAAAGATTGATGGCAAATGCAATAGAAAAGAGAGAAGAAAATATGTAGCAAAACAGATGCAATAAAGAAGAAATGACGAAGATTTCACAAAAGGGAAGAAAGTAGCCGGAAATTTGAATAATGCAGAAGCAGAAAGTAGCATAAGTAAGAGATGTAAGGAGTGAATGATTGGTTTTAGGATTGCGAAAAATGTGTGACTGGTAAAAAAAAAAAAGAGTAACAAAGATATGATGAAGACACAAAGACTGTGATACTCGAAGAAACAATACGTGAAAATTTCGCAAAGATAATGACAAGAGATAATCAAAATTCAATGACAAAGAAAGGGGCGAACCTGCTATGGCGTACACCCTAGTTCGCGAAATCAAAATTTCGCAAGAGGCAAATGTAAGACCTAAAGTGCGTCATAAAAGGGGGTACCTGCTGACATGGCTCAGGGGAAAGGTTACACCGCCCCTGGAACCTGAGTCATGGATATTTGGGGTCAATAAAGCCCATCCAGGAGAGGTACCTTGGATTTTCAACCTAAGCTTATGACTTGGGTTGGACGACCGAGGGTCTCTTCTAAGGAGTCAGCATATGATCAAGGCACCGAGGTACACGGTTGAGCCAATAGTGCCTGGGGCATTTGAAGTGTCTCGGCCATTCTTGGCAAGTCTTGGCGTATGCTGCACTCGGCCCGAAGAAAACTCCACTTAGGGTGCAGTCTCGCAACCATAAGCCCTATAGGCAAAAGGGATAAGAAGCTGCGAAAACAACTGGTTGTTGTTAAGACCGGATGGGAGGAGCTAGTCTTGTATGGCCGATGTACTCCTCCTTGAAGGGGCAACCAGGGGGAAGATAAGGGTGGAACCCTCCATTAGGGAGTTGATAAGTGTCTTAAGACGCAAATGTCACGAGGCTTTATTTTCGCAAGAAAATTTAGGCTTGTCATATTTGTGCGGCAATCCTGAAGAGGCAATAATACAAAACAGAAAGATAAGACGAGATCAATGGGTCAATACATGAAAGTGTAAGGACGTCCTGCGATTTCGTTGCAAGACGGCAATATCATGGGGCTTTATGTTCGCAAGATTTTTTAGGACTGTCATTTCGCAACAAAAATATCCTGCAGAGGCAACAATACTAAAGAAATGATAAGACAAGATCAAGGGGTCAATACATGAAAGTGTAACGACGTCCTGCGATCTTGTCGCAATGACAATAGGTGGCATAATAAGACCTTTAACTAGGAAGGAAAAATAAGACCACATAAGAGAAAAAGAAAAGATGAAATCTTGGAAAAAACCAAGAAATATTAACTTGCGAAAATTCAGCGGCCACAGCTGCGATATTGAGGAATGAGTACATATCACTATTTGAAAATAACTTACTTAATCTTTCATCTGAATACAAATAACAGAGGCAAGTATGGGAATGTATAGAATAAAAACATGTTATTTTTCTTCATATGATAGATTTATGCATTCATAAAATGAAAGGTTGATAATATATTGATTAATTATATTGCAAAAAAAGAATTGCTCTTTTAACATGTGCAGAAAGGAACAACAAAGGTAGAGCTTGTATATGAAGATCCAAGAAACTCGCAGCAAAAGATTACAAAAATAGAAGATTAAAAGAATGAATGTACAAATATTACAAAAAGAGAAAGAAGAAAACAGAACTATTTCTTGTTTGATTCTTCTTCTTCATCTTCTTCATCAGATCCTTCTACTTCTTCATCAGATCCTTCTACTTCTTCATCAGATTCCTCTCCTTCGCTAGCATCACTATCAGAGATATCCAGAGGAGGTACATTCTGGGGGATTTCTTCTAGAAGACAAGGATATTGATGAGTGCCAAATAGTGCATATTTATACACCTTTTTATTGGCATTTTACTCATCTTTTGCGCTCAGAAATCAGATATTATCCCAAATTCTGTGTTTTCTTTGTTTTCAAGAATAAATATTTGTATTAATTAATTTTGTGTTTTTAGGTAATAAATAAAGCTCGGAGAATCTGAGGAGCCAAAGGAGCAGAAAAGTGGAGTCGAGCATCTATGGAGCAGAAAGCCGAAGCCCGTGCGCGCAACAGTTGCAACCCAACAAGTAGCAACTCATCTACAAGACATGGGCTCGAGCTATCCATCTCAGACCCACGACCCGGATCCAAGCCCATCATTTCTGAGCCGTTGAGATCTCCCTCAGCTACATCCTACGGTCGCTCAGCTTTGCATATCATTACTCGATGCTCCCGCTCCACACCAGATCACTCCGAGCCTCCCCTCAGCCGTTCAGATCGTACCCGCTTCATCCAACGCTCGCTGAGGCCTCTTCATCAAACCATGATGTGCCCGCTCAATAGCGAAACTCCCCATACCCTATACCCTAGTCGACCAACTCACTTCCTCTCTTCTTCTTCTCTTTCTTCTCTTCTCCTCTCCACCCGACAGAGCAGAGCTCTGCTCTTCTCCATCTCCTCCCTCTCCCTGACAAACCACCAACTCACCACCTCTCCTGTCGCCATCACCACTAGCTCTATCAACCACATCCGCACCCTCTCTAGTTTCACTTATCTCTCGCCTAGCCTCTCTCGTAACCCTAGAGGCTATGTAAGAGATAATTGGGGCTAGGGTTTCTCTTACATCAAATCAAGAGCAAGGAAGTCTCAGAACCGCAGGAGTAGAGCCAACAACAAATTCAGAGAGTATGGGTACCCTGATTTACGTTTAATTTCTATTTTAAATTAAATCTAGGGTTTGGTATTTGGGGATATTTTTGCATGTATAAATAGAACTTGATGGGTGTGTAGAAAAGCATGCCTGGGTTAGCCAGAGCACCACTTTAGTTCAATTTGTGTTATATTGCTTTTATAATGCTTTAATTTAATTATCCAGGGTGTTAATGAAACCCCTGAATTTCATGTCAAGCTCATATATTCTTGGTTGTGTTTTTGCTAAATTACAACATGATTAGTATTACTAATTAGTTGATGAAACTCATTAGCCTGTGATGAGCTATACTGTAAGAAGATAGCTCATACTAGGGGTTAGTTAGAAAATTCAGTTAATGAACATCCATTGTAGACCTTCATTAGAAGGCACAAGAAGATAGCTTAACAAATATGGCACGGGCATGAGATTAAGGGTGGATTGATCACCCTGGTGCTTTCTACTTTGTCACTGCTTTAATTTAGAGACACTTCCACTCAACCTCAGTCGTTTCGACAACCAAACCTACATCTGTGTTACATACTTGCTCGAATTCAGTTTAGCATAGCCCTTGATCAACCATAGCACCACAAGTCCTTGTGGGATTGACCCGTACTTACCGCGTCTCCGATAGACGCCGTGCACTTGCGATTATCACTCGTAGGCATAAATAGAAACCATTTCCAGGCCTATCAGATATACATAGTGAGGAATGTTGTTATCGTCAAAGACTGCCTTAATAGTCTAATTGCGAAAAAGAATAGCGTAATTCTTAAAATTCGCGACAGTAATCTGTAGTTGCTTCTTCAGTCTGGAATATTTATCATCTCGAGAAGAAAGATTCTTTGCGAGCTGCTCCTTCTCAGACTCAAGTTCTCCAATCCTCTTGTGAAATCTCTCTTCAGCCTCTGCAAACGTGTGACAATGAATTAACAATTTGATGACAATTTTATGAAAAACGAACAATTAAACAAAGAAGAACAATTAACAACCTTCTCTATCGGAACATATCCCTAACCAATGCCGTATGCTCAGCTTGAAGACTAACATTAACACCTAAGTTATTTCTGGCGTCATCTAGAATTTTCGCAGCCCAAGCGAATTCATCATCATTATTTATGAGAAGAAGGGAGCGAATTTGATTTTCTCTTTCACTAAGCATAGCATTTCTGCGATTAGATTCATCTAGTTCAATTTGAACTTCAAGAAGAATCTTTTGGACCTTGTCTAGCGATGCGATCTTTATCATCTATGAGATCACTGTTCTTCTTTCTCAAAGCATTAATATTCTCTTTAGAAGAAAGATAGAAACGTTTAAATTGGTTGGCTAAACCCAAACTGGATCTATGGTCAATTTCTAAGAGGCGAAGTTTGGATTGAAGTTCATTTATGGGGAAAGATTTAATCTTGTCATTGGAAAAACTATTCAGAGATTTATTGAGGTGTTCAAGAAGGGTATAATTATCCATAGAGTTAGGGAATGAGCGAAGGAGAGTTGCCTCATCAGAAATATTATAGACGTCTGCGAAAATGGTAAATCAGATGAGGGAAGATAATGAGAAAGCGGAGCAAAGGAAAAATAGAAAAGTTTCATACCATAAAGTTGTTGGTTGGCACTTTAAAGACTAGATATCTTATTCTTCTGAGTGGAAGAATCAACTTCTAGTTGCTTGGTTTTCTCGCGAAGGGTAGCAGCTTCAGCTTCCAATTCTTCATTTCTCTGGCGAAGTTGAAGATTCTTCTTTGCGAGAATACCATGCCTCTTCTCAAGGTCTGAGGCAACGACGAAGGAAGCTCTCCCGGTCTGTAAAAGAAAGTGAGGAAATTATCAAGATATAACTTAAAATTAAAATTATGAAGAAATAGAGGAACAAAGACATACCAAGACACCGAGCGAATTTAGAAAGCTGGGAGTCACTGATCTGGAGATCCCATGAAGAGAATCATCACCCTCTAGTAAAGGAGCATCAAAAATACTCGCGAGAGCTTTACACGTACTAGAGAGACGATCATCTCCAATCCCTTGCATGGAGTCAGAGAAGATGCTGGATAATTGTGCCATAGAAGATTCAGTTAGAGAATTCTCCTTTGCGAGAGAAGTGTCAACATCATCATTATCTTCATCATCAGAGCTTTCGCTGGATTAAGGATTTGACGGAAAAGGGGAACGAATCTTTCGTTTCTTTGAAGGTGGGGCAGCGGATTTCCCCTTGCGAAGAGGACCTTTACTCTTTCCTTTGGCCTTCGCAACCTCAGGACTTTCTTCATTTTCAACAACTTCGACACCGACCTTCGCACATGGATGAAGATAAGAAACAAAGGCAACAATATTGTTAAAAATAATAATTAAAAAAAAGAGTATTTCTTACTTCATCCATGATCGAACGGAGTGCTGCTAGAGTACTTGGCTTAGCATTCCTTTTGTAGCCTTTTCTCAGCTTGATAATCTGAAAATTTCGCAAGATTAATAGATATAAAAAGGAGTGGAGATCATAAGCTGAGCGAAATTTAAGAAGTGTACCTCTTTCGCTTTCTCGGGCCAGTTAAATACCCAAGGTTGATAATTGGCGAGATTCGCAGGGAGCACATTTGAACCTGAAATATAAGGTCCTTTCAAAGCTAGCGGAAAAACACACCACCTATCGTCCTTAGAGTGGCGAGGAATATTGTTTTTGTCAGAATGCCAATTGATGTCTTGCATAAGCATTTTATCGCTGTCAACATTTTCTTTCCTCTTCAAACGGGCACCCCAGCGAGTTCTATCATTCTTCATGTTTATTACCTCATAGTTTTCGAAAAAGCTCTCTACTGTATATTTTTCAGCGCATATCTCTAAGTCCACAAATTCAGGATCCATAACTTCTTTTGGGTAAAGAGACCCCTTACTAGCACCTCGGTTGGCGAATTCAAGCATTAAGCGGATACAATCCCTGCTCAATTGATAGATGGCTCGCGAGAATTTCGCATGAGCAAGAATTTCATAAAACAAGAGAAGATCAGGGTCATAGAGAGGAATGGGACGGCCAACGAGAATCTGACCCAGCGAAATTATGATTTCCTGATCATCACAATGATGATCAACAAACAATTTGGCAGAAAGAATGGACTTAGGTTCTTGATCGGGAATGGTGGATAATATGAAACCTTTCTCTTCAAAATATTTCTGAACTTTTTCTAGAAGACTTTCATATCTGCGACCAGCTGGAGCCATTTTAAGAGTACGGGAATGAAGAGAAAATAGAAGATCAAAGGAAGTAAAAAGAAGAAGATTTACAGTAGCAGGAGCGTAAGTTACAGAGAGATATTGAAGAATAGTTGCAGAGAAAGCAAGAGGGAAAGTAAAAGAGAAGAAGAGAGGAATGAGAAGAATATATATAGGAAGAAGAAATTCTCTAAAAGATAAACACATTTAATGTGAAGAGTAGACTGAACGGTTGAAAAGACGTGTCAAGAAATGGATGGAAGAAGAAATACATGTAATAAATTCTGTGTGAGAGTACAAGATCATGTCAATGCAGAAAAATATGGAAAAATGAACAGCTGCGACATTTTGAAGGTACTAGTTCTCATGAAATTCTCTTCTTCGCAGAGAAGACATGAGAAGAGGAAAGATGTAGGATCAGAATATCGCAACACCAACACCCTTGCGAAATCCATGAACGACATACTGCAAAGATGTCGCAGAGGGGTAATAAAAATGACGCAACGGATGACGACAGCCTGAACACGAGAAAGATGTGAAGATCTAGCGAGATTTAGGAGTGTTGCGAGAATTAACATTTTCACACTCGCGAGAATATCGCAAGCTAGATCCGAAAATAAAGGACAGCTTAGCTGTCATCCACCATGTAAGGCCCTATATAAAGAGCCGAACAGGCTTAAGGGAGGGAGAGATCTTTTTTGAGGGTGGAGAGAAAGTTTTGAGGAGAGAGAAAGTTTAGAGTAGCATTTACATTCTTGACTTCTTTCCCATCTTGTATAATTTCTAACTCAATTAATAAAAAGATTGATCGTTGATTTTAAAGATGGATTGAATATAATAAACTCTTGTGAGGGATGTATTGTAGGATTTCCTGCAACTACAGTTGCGTTCCTTACGTCTCTGATCCCATCAGGATACTACACACTTGATTCCCTTAGCTAATCATCTCACCCACAACCAAGAGTTGCTACGACCCGAAGTCGAAAACTCGATAAACAAATCTGTCTCACACAGAAAAGTCTATTGGTATAGATAAATTTGTCTCACATAAAAATACCTATGAGTTTTTGTTTCATCTTTTGATAAATCAAGGTGAATAGGAACCAATTGATAAACCGGTCTTATATTCCCGAAGAACAACCTAGTATTATCAATCACCTCATAATAATCTAAATCGTATGGAAGCGAAACTAGATATTGTGGAATCACAAATGATGAAACGAAGGTGTTTGTGATTACTTTTTATCTTGTCTATCGGAGATTAAATCTCGAGCAAATCTTAGAGAAGATAGTACTCAAACGATAGAACTGGGCAAGATCAGAACACGCAACTACAAAGAAAATAGTTGGGTCAGGCTTCACAATCCCAATGAAGTCTTTCAAGTCGTTAACCTACAAGGTCTCGAGAGAAACCTAAGGTTAAAGGAGAATCGACTCTAGCTATGCAACTAGTATCACACAGGAGGTGTGGGTATTAGGTTTCCCAGTTGCTATATTTCTCCTTTATATAGTTTTCAAATCAGGGTTTGCAATCTAAGTTACCTTGGTAACAAAGCATTCAATATTCACCGTTAGATGAAAACCTGATTAGACTCAAGATAATATCTTTCAACTGTTAGATCGAACTTAGCTTGTTATACACAAATGAGATGTACCTTCATTTAGGTTCATGTAACCGTACGTAAATGTGTACACCATGTTGGTTCAGCCGTAGTTAACCGAGGTTAGCTATATGAACACTCTCACATCAACCTTATTCATCATAACCATAACTAGTTCAAATGACTCAAATGAAACTATTTAAAGAGTTGTTCAATTGTTATATTCTCATAGAAGTATACAAGAACACAATCAAAGCAAAATCGGTTTGATTCACTTGAATCAATTCATGAACATTATAGCCACGGTTTGTAAAGATTGCATTCCTTATTATATAAATTTTTATGTTCATGTACATAACTGATTTTAGAACTTTAACCTTCAAGTATGCAAACGTGTACGCATACTTGAAATAACCGGACCAAGATTGGGTTTCTCCAGTACGCAAACGGGTACGCGAACTTTCAATCCCAGCAGAAATATCGGACATGAACCTGTACTGCATACTTAGGTTCCCGGATTTCTCAAGCCAACAGGTACACGAACGGGTGCGCATACTATGTTTCCCGGACATGGATTACGTATGTGCAATAGTACACAACATGACATATCCAATAATGGTTAAGTGTTCTAAAATCTTAAATCAATCATTGAAACTTTCTTATAGGATGACAATAGCCGTTTTCATACACTATTAGCATCAAAGGAATTTTCAAGTTATTGAAATAATCATAACGAAACATTCCAAGTCTACACCAAATGATTGTATCACACAAACCATGTAAGATGTTACATGACAATTTTCACATGATCATCTTTTGACTTGCGTCAAGAATATAAGATGAACTTGGTCGAAGTGAAAGCTTGCCAACACATATTCCGAGAAATATGTAAACGAGTTAAACTCAGCTCGAAATCTCAAATGTGTAAAATATAAAACTATATCGTAACACGAGTTATGTCTCAATATAGGAGATAAAGTAGAAATATACTTTCCAAGTGATAGATGAGTTTCAGTCTCCACATACATTTTGTCGATGAAGTTCCACAAGCTCTCCTTAGTAGTTCTTCGTCTTCAAATGATGAACGCCGTGAAGTCTAAGGCTCAACTACACAATCTATGTTCTATTCCGAGACATCTATAAGTAGACTAGAAATCAAGACTTATAGTTTTGATCACTAACATTGACAAACATGCTTGAGATGGAAACGCATGCGAGCTCGACCGAGCAGTGCTCTAACAATCTCCCCATTTGTCAATTTTATTGACAAAACTATCAATACATATGGATTAAAAAATAAATAAAAATTTGTAGCTTCTCATCCAAATGTTTGATCTCCTTGGCATCCTCAACACGACTCGAAATCTTCGTCACTTCCAAGTACTCCATGATTCTAAACGTGTTCAACTCAGCATCATAATTATTGAAGATCCGTAGCGATAACAATGAGAAAACAACTTCTCTCAATTATTGTTATACAATGTCATAGTATTATTACACATCATCAAAGTTCAATTGTATCACAACTTTGACAACAATACTATGGTGATATGTATCACTCCCCCTTAGTCAATACTTCATATCGACATGAAAACCACTCATCCTTACATAATGATCCGTAAACCATATGTATTTGTAGTACAAAACTACACATTAATTTTCCCCCTTTTTGTCAATATAAACAAAGGGAAGAAAACTAGTGGGATCCTCATGAAACGTTCATAGAGATACTTCATGACCAAAATAAATAACATACCACCTTATTTAGATGCAATCATATAGCCGAAGCTAAATGCATTGATCAAGGAGTTTATAAAGATACAAGATAACCCCTACAATATTCCACAGCTGCACTCCCCACAAAGATTTGGCAACTAAGAACAAGTTCAAAAAAAACTCTCCCCCGTAAAATGTCATTCCCGAAAGAACAACAAGAGCGACCTTACTTTTACGAGAAAAGAAGGATTTTCTTTGGACATAATCAAATCACATGAGAATCATGAATTTGTATCCAAAAATCATAATTGAATAAGCCATAAAAATGATCAATTCAATTGGCCATGCTCAACATAAGAGAACTTACGGAGCAACACAGTATATGCACAAAGATGTGGATCAGGGAAGGATCAATACTGCAGAATAAACAAAGATTCATTCTATTTTTTATCACTATTTGCACAATGACATATAATAGACTTAATCTTTTTAAACAAAAGTTTATCCTACTTCCATCAATAAAGACATAATAGGCTTAACTTTTGTAGTCAAAAGTTCATTTTATCTTTTATCAATACTTTCATATCAATATATAATAGAGATAAATTTTGAACGAATATGGGACAGTCAAGGTTCACTGACGTAAACAACATATCCCATAACAATTTGAAATATATATAATCATAAAGATTAATACTGCAAAAAGCACCTTCCAAATAACTTAGAATTTAAATAAATAAAGCTAAAAACATTGCAAGATGAAAAATCGTTGGAGATAGCTATGTGTACTCACAAAAATTGTTATTCCAAACTCTAGTAATCCTTCTCAAAAACAAGAATAAATAATTCTCATAAGAAATTTCCTAGACATCAAGACAAACTCGTAATGCACGTATAAGATGATTTGTCCTTAGAGGGTAAAATCAATCTTTTCACCCGGATTTACACCAATAATAGCTACCAAAGGCGTATAAAAAGATTTTCTTAACAAATAGGAACATACAAAGTCATTAACGACCATGCACCATAGTTCACATAAAATGATTGTGAACATTCAAGAATTCCATAGCAACGCATACTACTGCCCATTCTTGAACTTCCTTCTTTGTGATTCACCAATAACATTCTTGTAAAAGCTATAAATGAGCTTATAAGAGGATTAATCCAATAATCCAAGTGCCCAAGTCCAAGAGAAGTATAACAAGTGCGACGAAACGGAGAAAAACACTCAAAAACAAGAGACAGGGCAATGACCAATCTTAAATCATCCAAATTCAATAATTCTCATCTCCAATTTGAAGATAATTCAAAGAGGAAGAGATTGCAAAAATAATGAGGTCATTCCGAGTTCAGACGAAGAAGTTATGGCCAAAACAAGTTTACCGAACATCGACGTCTACAGGCCAGTATGCATACCGGTTTGCAAACGAATTTTCGTGACCTGGAGCAGTATGCAAATGGGTATGCGTACTAAAAATACTTCTTATTGGTAGAGAAACTTGCAGAATATGAAGCAAGGATTAACTCCCAGCAAACAAGTTTTGATGTCAGAGAAAGCGCTTATCTCGCTCGAGAAAAACGCCTGGAGGCCGACTTAGCTGCTGCTCTTGATAAAATCAAGATGTTCGAAGATGACTTGAAAAAGTTCAACACTAGTTCAAGCAAATTAACCACTATACTAGGAACAAGTAAAAATCATTGTGATACACGAGGATTGGGCTATAAGGGTATAGATGCTCCAAGTATTAGCAAAGAGGTAAAATTTGTCAAGGCTAGTGATTCTTCTCAACAAAAGGTTTCCACTGATGGAAAAAGTGAAATACCTTCACCGACAGTTAAGTTTCAAAAGAGCAAAGTATATCAACCTCCAAAGACAACACACACAGATCGAGGTAAGAACATTCCTTATGTTTGCCACTATTACGGAAATAAAGGTCACCTGGAAAGGAGATGTCGTTTCCGTATAAGGAATGAGAAACTTCATGATGTTCTTGTTTGGGCATAACAAGAAGTTGTGAAACCAAGATCATATATTGAGACTAATCCCCTTAATGTTACAGATTGTAACTGTTCAACCTTTAGGCAAAGGAATTAGTGCTGTGATAAACCTAGATTTGCCCATAAACGTCATACGAATCCTTTTTAAAATCATAATGGTTATCAAAAGGATAACCTCGTAAAGACGAAGAAAAGATCTGATGCTCCCAATTGGAGAAATACTAACTTGCAAAAGAATAGTCAATCCAATTATCTTCCGAGAAATCTTGAAGAGAACAATGGGAAGAAGGTTCCGGCTGTTCCTAAACGCACTCAGAAGTGGGTACCAAAGAAACCAATGATGCTTTGAGTGTGAAAAGGAATGATCTTCCAGAAAATTCCATGACTATGGAGAAGGCAGTATCCATGATGTTGGAACTTAACAAGTTCTTTGTAAAATTGGATTTGGATGTGGAAGGTTCAAAAAGCGATCTCTTTCATGATAATCCAAAAGTGAAACAGAATAAGCCAAAAACTATAGATGGTGAAAATTCCATAGTTACGGAAAATTCTGCTTCAGTCACTTGTGGTGAGCAAGACATTTTTCACCTCAACACAACTTGATTGTGTTGTAAGTGCATCCTCACCAAGTAATGCCCTGTAATGCATACGGTGAGGGAAGCACGAGAATTAAGGCGCACATATTATGTCTAGTAAGGCTATAGAATTCGATTGGATTCCTCAAAAAAGGTATGTCTATAAACTTGAGCAAGATTTGTGTTTTATTTGCTTAGATCACTTATAATGATCCATGTACCTTGCGTATCGTTCATTTCTACCTAACTTGATCCGTGTTTAAGGTTTTTAAGTGTTTAGGTTTGAAAATAGTAATTTGGGATGATTGGACTTCATGGTACACATACCAGGTATGTATACCATCATTTAAAATAAAAATCCAGGGATTTTAGTACGCATACCCGTTTGCATACTGCTCCAGGTCACGAAAATATGTTTGCAAACCGGTATGCATACCGGCTTGTAGACGTCGATGTTCGCTAAACTTGTTTTGGCCGTAACTTCTTCGTCCGAACTCGGAATGACCTCGTATTTTTGCATTCTCTTCCTCTTTGAATTATATTCAAATTGGAGATGATAATTCTTGAATTTGCATGAGTTAAGATTGGTCATTGTCCCGTCTCTTGTTTTTGAGTGTTTTGCTTCTTTTCGTCGCACATTTTCTACTTCTCTTGGACTTGGGCACTTGGATTATTAGAGTAATCATCCTTTAAGCTCATTTGTAGCTTTTAAAAGAATGATATTGGTGAATCACAAATAAGGAAGTTCAAGAATGGTCAGTAGTACGCATTGCTATGGAATTCTTGAAAGTTCACAATCATTTTATGTGAACTATGGGGCATGGTCGTTAATAACTTTGTATGTCTTCTTTGTTAAGAAAATCTTTTTATATGCCCTTGGTAGCTATTCTTGGTGTAAATCCGGGCGAAAAAGATTGATTCTACCCTCTAAGGACAAATCATCTTATATGTGCATTACGAGTTTGTCTTGATGTCTAGGAAACTTGTTATGAGAATTTATTCTTGTTTTTGAGAAGGATTACCAGAGTTTGGAATAGCAATTATTGTGAGTACACATAGCTATCTCCAACGATTTTTCATCTTGCAATGTTTTTAGAGTTATTTATTGAAATTCTAAAGTTGATTTGGAAGATGATTTTTGCAGTATTAATCTTTACGGTTTTATATATTGCAAATTTTTATGGGATATGTTGTTTACGTCCGTGAACCTTGACTATCCCATATTTGTTCAAAAGTTATCTCTATTATATGTCGGGATGAAAGTATTGATAAAAGATAAAATGAACTTTTGACTACAAAAGTTAATCCTTTATGTCATTATGCAAATATTGATGGAAGAAAAGATGAACTTTTGTTTACAAAGATTAAGTCTATTATATGTCATTGTGCAAATAGTGATGAAAAATAGAATGAATCTTTGATTATTCCGCAGTATTGGTCTTTCCGTGATCCACATATTTTTGTATATATTGTGTTGCTTCGTAAGTTCTCTTATGTTTGAGCATGTCAAATTGAATTGATCATTTTCCTTGTGGTTAATTCAATTGAGATTTTTGGATACAAATTCATATTCTTATGTGATTTGTTAATGTCCAAAGAAATCCTTCTTTTCTTGTGAAAGTAAGGTCGCTCTTGTTGTTCTTTCGGGAATGACATTTTATGGGGGAGAGTTCTTAATTGAACTTGTGCTTAATTGCCAAATCTTTGTGGGGAGTGCGGCTGTGGAATATTATAGGGGTTATCTTGTATCTTTATAAACTCCTCGATGAATGCATTTAGGTTCGGCTATATGACTGCATCTAAAAAAAGTTGATATGTGCTTTTCTTTTGGTCATGAAGTATCTCTATGGAAATTTCATTAGGACTCCACTAATTTTCGTACCTATGCTAATTTTATTGAAAAAAAGGGGGAGAATTAATGTGTAGTTCACAATAAAAATACATATGGTTTTCGGATCATTATGTAAGGGGGAGTGGTTTTCATGTGAGATGAAGTGTTGACTAAGGGGAGTGATACATATCACCACAGTATTGTTGTTGAAGTTGTGATACAAGTGAACTTTGATTCTGTATAATAATACTATGACACTGTATAACAATGATTGAGAGCTATTGTTGTTATGTCCACGGATCTTCAACAACGGTGATGCTGAACTGAACATCTTTAGAATCATTGGAGTACTTGGAAGTGACGAAGATTTTGAGTAATGTTGAAGAACCAAGGAGATCAAGCATTTGGATGAGAATCTACAAAGTTTATTTATTTTTTATTCCATATGTATTGATAGTTTTGTCACTAAAATTGAAAAAGGGGGAGATTGTTAGAGCATTTCTCGGTCGAACTCGCAAGCGTTTCTAACTCAAGCTTGTTTGTCAAGTTTAGTTGCCAAAACTATAAGTCTTGATTTCTAGTCTACTTATAGCTAAGTCTCGGATTTGGATAGTAAGTGTAGTTGAGCTCTAGACTCCACGATGTTCATCAAATGAAGACGAAGAACTACTCGAGGGAACTTGTGGAACTTCATCGACAAAAGGTATGTGGATACTTGAACTTATCTATCACTCAAAAGTCTATCTACTCTATCTCCTATTGATACAAAAGTCGTTTTGTGATATAGACTTCGATTATACACACTTGCTATTTCGAGCCGAGTTTATCTCGCTTATCTATTTCTCAAAATATGTGTTGGTAAGCTTTTGCTTTGGCCAAGTTCATCTTTACTCATGACGAAAGTCATATTGATTATTTCAATAACTTGAAAATCGCTTTGATGAAAAATAGTTTGTGAATAACAACTATATAACATCCCCTAAGAAAGTTTCAATGATTGAAATGAGAGTTTAGAATATATAACTATGATTGGATATAAAAATTTATGAGGACTCATACTTGTGTAAGTCCAAAATATTTGAACCAAAGTATGCGTACTTTACTGGTGTAGGATGTCCAGAGCTAAGTCCGCTTACCAGTACGCGTACTGTCGGAAGTTCACATCCCGTGAATTTCTGCTGGAGTTTGTGAACCAAAAACAAACTCAATCCGGGTACTTAAGTATGCGTACAAGTATGCGTACTTAAGTGGGTTATTTTCTAAAAACAGTTTACTCATGAACTAATACATTTATAAATTAAGGAATGCAATCTTTTGCAAACCGTGGCTATAATGTTCATGAATCAAAATTGTTTTTGCTTCAATTGTGTCTTGTATACTTCTATAAGATCTAAACAATTGAACAACTCTCTAACTAGTTCATTCGACTCATTTGAACTAGTTATGGTTTAGACTTTGCTAGTCCTCGAGCAAATCAAACAAAATAATTCTAAAACATACATACAACTCCGTGTCGTCGAGGCTACGGTCACACTTAGAACGTATAACAAGCCTTTGAACCCCTAGGTGTCCCTAGTGTACGAGTTATAGTCTCGTGAGGGCTTACTAGAGATATACCCACAAAACCTATATTTCCAACTTACTAGTTCTCCGTAATGATAGCACCCAACACGCTAAGAAGACATAGAGATTCTGCACACTAGTCATAAGAAGTTAGACACATATATGAACACAATCTCATCCTTAAAAGTTGAGAGAGAAATGACCATCCCTTATCGAAAGAAATTCGGGTTCGGAGTGATCAAAAGTATCGACTCTGCCTCACAAGAAAGGGTTTTATGAATTTGCGCTCAATAATAAACAACTTTTTTATGGGTCACACATGTGTCCAGGTAGGAGTGAAAAGAGAATCCCGCGACACGTCTAATGGTAGGAAGGCAAAAACCCTCCGAATTGTTTTGAAAACCCACATCTTTTATTGTTTTTGAAAACCCTTTTTCTGACGATCTCTAAAAAGGAAATCAACCACTTAACGAAGGTGGGAATATGCTTACATACCTCGTTATCCGTTCGATGTGCAACTAGCACCACTCTCACAACATCCATAGAAACATCTTCGGTCTTCAATCGGTGTCTTCATCTTCGTCTTCGGTCTTCAACTCTTGATGATAACTCTTGAACTTCGTAGAATCTTGACAATGTGATTCTTTCCTCTAATTCCTTGTTGCTTGAAACTTCATTGTAGATATTCCTTCTTTCCATTGGCTTTATTGAAAAAACAAAACTAAAAACAAACCAAAATATGATACAACCCATTTTTCTTGTCTCTCTTTTTTTTTTTTTTTTTTTTTTTTTTTTTTGTTATGATTTTTTTTATGAGACAAGAAAAATAAACAAATTCAAAACGAAACAAAACAATAAAACTAGTAATGAACCTAAAGAAATTTTCTCGTCTTTTTTTTTGATTTTTTTTAGACAAGAGAAAATAAAATACAAATAAGATAAAATAAAATAAAAATGTAAGTACAAAGGCCATGGTGTAAGTACTTTACCGCTTGATTCTTCACAACTTGTATGTCTTGATATCATAAACTTCTCGAACTCTCATCTTGATAATCTTCGTTCTTGTACAATAGTCTTCATCTTGTAAAAATTCTGCTAATTTATGTATTGTTGCTTGTAAACCTTGAACGTCTTCAACTTTCCTTCGAATTTGTGATGCTCCTCTTGTTGATGATGATGGTGTTTCTATGGACCTGTTGGTGTAGAGAGAGATAAAGTGGATGGTGCTAACTGCGAACAAGATTACAAGTGGTATGTAAGTTAGCAATTCGATGTCACCATCATGATTGATAAAATAGCACTCAAAAGATCAAAATAGTGCTTCTATTTGTGGGAGGTTGGGCAGCTCACCATTCTGCCCGGAATTTACGTACGATGACACACACTCTAAAAGCACAAATTTAGACAGGTACAAAGAATTGAAGGTCGGTGCCTCACATTATGTAACATGGGTAGTCTCCACTATAGGGGACCACAACTCTAATATCGAATTCAGTCTGCACCTTATTTGCCACTGGCATGGTTAAATCCAACTTTAACTCTCACACAAATAAGAAACCCGATCATGTTCTCTGTCATCTCTAAGTTCAGGCACTCTTATGAGAATTTCGATGTAATCTTAGCGACATGTATACTATGTGACTCTAAACTAACTACAAGTTGGAGTTTTCTTATTCACTAATTTACAAAAAAGTTGAAAATTTCATGAAAAATTTACAATGCAAATGCTTAACCACTCCCCCACACTTAAACTTCAAATTGTCCTCAATGTAAATTGAATCGTCCAAAGAAAGTCAAGATGGGAAATCTTATAATAATATGCGACAAGAAAAAATAAAAACAAGAAAAGAAAAATTAAAAGATAAGAGATACAAAACCTATGGGTTGCCTCCCATTTAGCGCTTGGTTTGAAGTCGTCATCCCGACTTGCAAGATCGATTCCCCATACACTAATAACCTGAAAAGTTGAGGATCCTTCCATAGAAACTGTTTTGCAAACACTAGCTTCACACAAATATTAGTAATATAAAACAGAAATGAAGTTATTAACCGATAAAAGTTTCCCCCACACTTATTCTTGTCCACACTTGGAAGTGTATAAAGAATATAGAAGTCGGGTACTTCCACGGGTTCTTGTTCCAAAACCTGCATAGTATGAGAATCAAGTATCTCTAATGGCGGAAATCGAGAAACAAAGTCATTCAACAATACTCTCGAAGCACATACATTCAAACCAATAAGAGGTAAAGGAGAAGAAATAATATGCAAAGGGTTAGACAAACCTTGCACAATCTCTTGTATCACGGAATCCTCTTCATCCTTGAAAAACTCAAGTGAATTATTCACCTCTTTTATATCATGGTCCTCTATCAAACCTTGCAACCATTCTTCTTCCGTTTCTGCCTTAACCAAAGTTTTGACATAAACATCATCATTACAATCATTTGCAAGCTCAATTGGGTCTTCCACAATATTGGTCAAACCGGTCTCATTCTCAACATACTCCTCTTCATTAGACTCAAACCTTGTTGCAAGGAAGTTTTGTAACACACTAGTTTCATCATACTCATGTACCTTTTGAATAGGTGTTTGATCATTATAAAAATCAAGAGTTGAGTCAACTACACTAATGTCATCAAATATTTCCAAAGGTTGGTCCTTTTAAACATAATCATCTTGATCGCAAAATGACTCCATTGTACACTCCTCGGGGATGTCACCATAAATTGGTTTAAGCGATGTATTTTCATAATAATCATCACTATCATAGTTAACATAAGATTGGAGACCACTTCCCAAAGATTGGTCTTTCGCAGAATTTTGCATGTCCTCTTTGTATTCTTCTTGAAGCTCTTGGAGTGATCCATCCAAATTTTGAAAATAGTGTTCCATTTGTTGGTAAAGCTCGTTCGACAAAGAAAAAGTAGAATTACTTACTTCAGTATTGCTAGGCCAATTATATTCCCTTTGAATGGGTGAATGATTATAATTACGATCAGAAATTGGGCCAAACATACTATGAGCACATTCGGTCGATGAAACTGGTTCCATGCTTGGTTGTCTACGAACTGACTCCATGCTTACCATAAATTGTTGCATTTCATCTACCAAACTAGATGAAATATTAATAGGAGCACAAGTATCATCCCCTCTTTGTGGTTGCTCACTTACATACCCACCGTAAGAAGGTTGGAATGTATGAGAACAACTAAAAGGGTACGTAGAGTATTGATCATAACCAAAGGATTGATTTTGATTGTACTCCTCGTAAGGGTGATAGTTGTTATAATGTTGCTGAGGTTGATAACCGTACCCATTGTTCCAATATGCTCCGTCCATAGAAATATGTACCTGAAACGAGAGTTCTCAAAACTATGTCAAAAACCAGAAATAATAAAACTAAAAACAAAAGCTAAAAACAAAAAAAAATAATAAGAAAACCAAAAACAAGTGACAACCGCTGCCTCCCCAGCAACGGCGCCAAAATTTGATCGATGTCGTAGGCGTCAAAAATAAATTACACTTTCTTACTACTCAAAATATATAATGAAGCAAGGGCAAGAAATGATCGTTCCCACAGAGAGGACTAGGTTGCAATATGTTTCGGTATCTTATAAGTAACACGGGGGGTTTTCTGATTTTTATAAACGAAAACAAAATAAAAGCAAAACAATAAAAAGTAAACACACAAATCAAGGATGTGAAATATTGGGTAAAGGTTTCATCTTCAATTGTAAACAAGTTTTTGAATGTATGAATAGAATTCGTATTTAATCTTGCTATCATCAAAAACCCTAGAATACCTTATTGCAAGAATACTCCGTAAATTTCCTAAGTCATCAACACACACATTAGAGCTGCGTATGTGAATTCTACCTAAAGAATAACCTAACGCCTTGCGCTAATTAAGTTCAATTCCCAGGAGCATTAAGTTTTAGAAATAGGCTAATCAATGCAATTGTCATACATTGCGCAATGACAATTCGGACAATGGTCAAACTCTACATATGATCACAAGAGTGTATCACTACAAACCGTAATCCTATTATGCTACTCGTATTCAAGGTTATCGCTCGATGATGAACCCTAAAATATCTATAGATATGGATGTATGTTCAATCAATTCTAGACTCAACCAAACAAACACTCAATCATATTGCAATACGTCAATCATGCAATTATTATAAACCGTAGAAAGTGAACGATAATATTGAGAGAAAACTAATTCATAAAAATCATAACTTGTTTTCAAAATCCAACTACATCTTTAACCAATAACAAAATCAACTACTTGGGTTTTTGGAAATCATCACAAAGAGTTTAGAAGAATCTATCATGTGAAACCCTAGAGAACAAGTAGAAGCCTCCCTAATGGAGAGATCTAGGTTTAGAGAAAGAGTTTTCTTTTTATATGCTTCTCCCATTCCAAAAGGATACTCTTTCCAAAATTAGGTCAAATCTTCTCAAAACCCATCTCCAAGTGGTCCACCAAGCCCATGAGTGAAAATAAGTCTCTGGAAATCTTGGGTCAAAAACTGGGTTGCCGGGTTGATGACGTCATCACCGGAATCCGGTCACCGGTCGCCGAAATCCGGTCGTCGGAAAACCGTCTCTGGCCGCTTTTGTCATCGGAAACTGTCGCCAGCAAATGCATACTCCCAGCAGCTCAACTTTACTTCTCCTCAATTCAAACATTCAAAAGAAGAACCATTTCAACCCATTCCTTGTTCTTGCAAAAACGTACCAAAAAGCGCGACTCGTAGCTCATATATCCGACCGTCGACTCTTGCATCTGACTCGAACCCCCTTCATGATTCAGTGAAACATTATGATTCATACTTTAACTTCCGAAATCCGACAACCGGAAGTAGCACCACCGGCTCGCCATTTCTACTCCGTTTTCGCAGTTTCTGCAGCTTCAAAACACTTCTACAAGCATATCCAGCTCCATACTCAGTTGTATCCTATTCAATTTCACTTCATAACCTGCAAACCCATTGCATCATACTTGCACATCTCCATTCACTTTATGCCATAACTAGCAGCAACATTCTGCGGCAGCAACATCCACTTGAGATTGATTTCCTGCAGTTCATGAACCTCAGGTCTCAGTAGCACCACCATCATATCCTTGTATTATCATAACGTCACCTTGTCTGATTCATTCTCAATTTCGAGACAATACCATCATCTGAGAACAAACACAGCATCATCATCACATGAAATTATAGCAATTCATTACCACCAACTGCAACTGCATTGCGTCCTCTTGGCCTTCCCTGTCTCAACAACTCAGCTCGTACTGCAACACCATCTGGCTTAGGTCATAGCTATCTCCATTATCATCCAGCAAGACTGCAATTCAAGCTCAGTCCATCACCTCAAGGCCAACTTCATAACCTGCGTTCCTGCACCAGTTCAACTTCCAATTGCAGTCTCATTTCAGCTCATCATCCATAGGCACCATAATTCAAAACCAACCCTGCAGCTGCAACTACTCTCTGCAACATTTCTTCCATGCTAGCAACTGCGCTTGTACTATTACCACCAACAGCTGCCATTCTGCTCATCTTACCCAGACTCAGACCACCGTTACATCATTCTCTGCATCTTCCTTCATTGCACCTCGGACTCGAGCTCTCAGTCCATATCAGCTCCTGTTATTCTTCAAACTCTTTTCATTGATCACCATTCAGCCATCAAACTCTTCACTTCTTCATCACTGCCATCAAAAGTAGCTCCACCAAACCTCATTATTGATAATCAATGGCAGCAACACATACTACCGATCATTGTAACCCCTTGTGTAACCAACGGTGGTGAAACACAGGTGGGCGAGCTAGTCATGATGGTTCGGACATCCTTTCGAACAGTTCATAGGCGTTTTGCTCACTGGTAAAGGTTGTGTGATGCTTGTATATTGGAGATCACACAACTCCTTCCCTGCAAATAATTGAATTCACATAACACACAAACCCATCAACCATTCAGAGCTCTAAGGACTTCATCGATCTTTATCATTCATCAGCACAAACCGAAAGGCAGCAGCTGCTCCTTCTAGTCTGCAGCACCACCAGTTTCTTACCCAAAATCATCATCCTTCCCCTGGATTTTTACTTCACCACCAAACCCTAACCAATTCAGTCGGAACCATCACAATCCACATCAGCAGATGCTCAATCAAATCAACATCAGAACCCATCTGTTTCATCCCCAAATTTCTTCTCAAACCACTAATTCATGGCTTCTCCCAAATCAAACCCATCTACTCTATTCTCAACAGCCGACTACTGTAACCCATCTTCAATCAATCTCGCTCATTCATCTCCATCAAATCCCCTTCTCAAATTCTGCTCAAACTCCACACAAATTCGTACCAATCTTCACAACGAACTCTAATCTTCTACAGTCTCAGACCAATTTCAATCATCAGTAGATCCCCTTTCTTCGTTTGATTCATCACAAAACCCTTAATTTCTTCTCTACAATCGACGACACAAGTCACCCATCTCTCGATCTCAAACTATCTTCAAATTCTATTCGATTTCATCTCTCAAAGCAGCAGAAAATCAGAAAGGGGTGGAAATGAGGAAGACTAGGTCTGTTCGACCTAATGTAGGACTAATGTCATACAGATAGGATTTAAACACCCCGACTGATGGATATGGGCCACCAAAATGGCAGCTTTACTCTGATATGCTTCAAAAGCTCACAACTTCTTCATACGGTGTCAGAATAATCTCATTCTTTCGCTACTATCTTCGTCTTTTCGTTCTCTTCAACATGATGAGAAGAAATCCTGGATTTGAGCTAGTTCCACTTCCTTTTTGCTCCAATGACTCCATTGCACCTAATAAACTCAAAAGCAAATGATAGGATCCGGAGATGCCTATATATATAAACCGTAATCGCACGGTGTCTAACTAGTAGACAGAGGCAAGTATGGGTCGTTCCCACGAAGAGCGGTGGAAATACTGTAATCAATATCTCTAATAAGAATAACCAACAATAATGTTTTTGAGTTTTTATAATTGAAAACTAAATAATAAAACTAAACTAATAAAATGAGACAAATGGAAAATTCGGTAACCAGGGTTTGTAGTATCCACCACTATTTCTATTCAATTACTGAAATGAAACATAACTCATGAATATTTATTTATCGTTGGTTCTATTGACATCACCTATTATATGTATTAGAGTCGTAAACATCACTGGGACACCCTAAGCATAGCACATCAAAAGATTAAACCCAAGCATGCACCATCAAATTGTATTAGTGAGAAATTATGCGAAACTAAAATATTGATTCACAAATATTATTTGGATCTTCTAAGCATAACCCATCAAAGAAATTAACCGAAGCATGGAATATCAAATAATGAGACAAAAATATTTATGAACCTAACAATTAGGCACAAAGGTTATATGAAACCGGTGAAGCAACAACTCATATTTCAATTAAATCAATAAACAATATCAAGAGTTAGTTTATTCAAATCATAATAGCCTCAAAACCATATATAATAAATTCGAAAGTGGTCTAATGCTCTAAGTGGTATCAACATAAAACCCTAAGTAAAAAGTTTAGCAACACATGGAAATGGATTTCTCAAAATCCATCAAAATGAATTAAAAGAGAAAGATAAATTAAACCGTTATTGCCGTGGTCACCCGGCAATCGATCCTCTTCTTCTTCCCTTCTTCCTTCTTGTCTGTTCTCAGTAGCCGCCTCTCCTCCCTTTTTGTTGAGCCTCTGTCGAAATATATAGGTGTTGCTGGTGAAGTCCAAGTAAGACCTAGTTGAGCTGCTAAGGCCCAGTCCAAGACTACTCCGATTTTCGAATTCAGACCCTTCAAAGTCCGAGTATTCCTTAAATCCGGCAGCAACTCCAGTTTCACTTTCTGCCGTGTAAACCACTGTAATCGAATAATAACCCCGAAACCTTAATGCCAAGCTCTTGCGTAGCTCCATCTCCTGCGAACAAATGCTTCTCAACCAACACCACTGGTCCGATTAAAACCAAAACTCTCATTCAATCTCCACCTTCCATTGTCCATCTATAATTCAGTTGTTTGAACGGCAGAATCAACATCTGATTCAGCTGTATTGGTCTCCAAACCACCACGTTGTAGTCACTCTACCACCAACAGTCGAGTTCAAGAACCTTTACGCATCACCAGTTCACTTGCGTTCAATCAGCCGAGATACGAAGAACAAAACGCCATGAACAACATCTTCATTTCCCTGCTCTTCCATTTCTTTTCTCATGTTTAGTTTTCTCGACTGAGAACTTCTCCAAATCACCAGCAAGGCAGGGCACCAATAACGCACTTCTCTTCTCAACTCAGTCAAAATACAAAACCACCACCGGCATCACGACCTTTATTCTCGAACTGCAACCAACTTCAGCCATCTTTCTTCCTCACTAATTTACCGGCACTTTAAGCACCTTCCATTCATTGTTCGGTATCCATTGCCTGCGAAGCAAATTACAGCACCAAACAACCCCATAGATCCACTATCGTTGCTGCTACTTCTCAATCATTTTCTTCTTGTATTTCGGTACAGCCAACACCCGACGAGAACCAATACAGTTTGACCACCATCACTAGCCACCACCATCAGCCAACACCCAACTTTTATCCTCTATTCGTCTAATCACAGCTCAGGCCACAACAGCGACTCATCTTCTCTCCTTGCCTGACTTGAATTCGTAAACCACCTCAAACATCAAGACAGCCCATATTACTCCGTAAAATCTTGGTAGACTGTCATATCCATTAACCTCCATGTCCACAGCCATGGCCATAAGCAACCATCCACTACACATCTGCCTTCTAAAGCCCTCGTCATCAACCATCACAATCATGGCAGCAACATCTTCTAAACTCCGACCACAACACCAACTCTGCCGGTAGCAAAAATTCTTCTTCCTGCATGCCGCAGCTGTCATTCTCTTCTGCTCTCACCGGCTTTCACAGCTCGTACATATCACCACTGCTGACTACACTAATTTTGGTCACAGAACCAGCTTCTTCTCTTCATCTCCGTTCACGTATGCATGTCTGTAAACAACCATCCAACACCAGCGACTGCAATATACAGTCCATCTCTGAATTCCGTTGTCTTCGCAGTATTTTCAACATCTTCTCGAATCAACCAGCTGAGCTAGCCATCGATCACAACAGCTGAACCAAGCTTGGCCACAGCTGCTTTCCCTACACTTCTAGCCGCACTTCCTTATAGAAAAGTTCGTCTCCACTGACTGCAACATCTACTGATTCAATCCATTTCAATTCGACCAAACTTCCCATCAAAGAAGATGTCAGCCATCAAACGAGCCTTAATGCCTTGTTGCTATTATTGAGAGCTTCCATTAAATCCGAGCCTAAATCAGATGAGAACTCCACTGTAGATATTGGGGAACAATCACCACTGCGACCATCTTCCATTCGATTCCAAAAGCCCATCCATGGCATCAAGACCACTACCGGACCATCTGAGCACCACCTCCTTTCAGACCAAATCAAAATGAGCACCATCTGCTTTCATTAGGAAATGAAAGTTTCTTTTGTTACGTAAAGAAATGAGATTCCAAGGAATTGTGATGATAGGAAGGCGACGTGCCACTTCTTGCACTTAGTGCGTTTAGGTGCTTGACACGGAATATAGGAGACAGGTTAAAATAACTGGGCTCTCTCTCTCTCTTGATTTGAGTAGTAGCACTGTAGATGTTTATGTTCCGTCTTTAGCTACCAATTTAGCTATTATTCTTTCGGGCTATCGAACTCGCTTGCTGGTAGGCTGGGAAAAGGTGTCTACAATTATAACTGCAAGTGCACATGGCGACAAGCAACACAGGACAAGCACAGGTCGATCCACGAGACTTGGAGGGTGTAAAACTAATTCTTTGGTCTAACTAAACTGATTCAAAGTGAGAGTAACACAAATGGGTTTTGTTTGCCGATACGGCTAGATGATTTTAAGTGACACGAAATAGAAAACAAGAATGCAAATTATAGAGCACTAGGGCAGTCGAATCCACCACCTAATCCTATGCTAAGGCAATACTTACTCAAATTATGTTCTTGATCCCTTCCAGGGAAGATTCTAAAGAATGAGTTATCAACTAATCTCACTAATTGATCGGTTGTCAGCCGACACAAAAATAATTCACTTTCCTACTCAATAATATATGAATGAAGTATATGATAAGAAAGAGTTCGTATCCACAGAGAGGCAATTGTAGTTATTTCGTAATCAATTTCTTAAAGTAACCGATTGGGGGGATGTCTGAATTCTAAGTAAGCAATAAAAGTAAATTAAAAGCAAGGTAGATTGTAGAAAATAATCAATGGAGAGAGATATTGGTCAAGGAATTCATCTTCAATCTTAGACATGTGCTTGCATATATGAATAGAATTACGATTTAATCTCTTGTGTTATCAAAAGCCTAGAGAATCAAGAAAGCAAGATAATCTATTAATTTCTCAAGTTCATCAACACACACATTAGGGTCACATATGTGAATTCTACCTAAAGAATAACCTAACGCCTTGCGCTAATCAAGTTCAATTCCTAGGAGCATTAAGTTTCAGAAATAGGCTAATCAATGCAATTGTCATGCGTTGCGCAAAACAATTCGAACAATGGTCAAACTCTACATATGATTACGAGAGTGTATCACTACAAACCGTAAACATATCATGCTACTTGTATTCAAGGTTATCGCTTGATGAAAAACCCTAAAATAGCTATGGACTAAGATGCAAGTTCAATTAATTGGCCACTTAACTAATCAAACACCATAATCCTATCACAATACTTCAATCATGTGATCATAGAAACCGCAGAGAATTGAACGATAAACAAGAGAGAAAACTAATACATAAAGCAAACACAAGTTTTAGAAATCGGACTACATCCTTAACTAATAATAGAGAATTTAGCTACTCATAGCTATGGAGTTCATCACAAAATATCAATGGAATAAAGAGGAAGATGAACAAAAGCAAACCCTAGTTGTGTAACCAAAAACGGCTCTCCAAAGTTCCAAGAATAAGATATGAGATCCCCCCAAAAGTTGTAGAATTCCTCTTTTTATAGCCTTTCCTCCCTTCCAAAATTAGGTCAAGCCTTCAAAGTCCATTAGGTGAGAATCCACCAAGCCCACAAGAGAGAGAAACCGTGTAGAAAATACGCCCAAAGTGGTCGCTGGGAAGTCTGGTATTGTGGCCGGAAATCTACCGAAAAGTCGCTGGAAAACAGACTCCGTGTGACGGCAAAAGTCCGCCGGATCAATGGCCAACTGGGTCAAATCGGTCGGGTCAACGGATCGGATCGGGTCAACTCGGTCAAGCACCGAGTCAGGGGGAGTCAGGATGAGTCAGGTCAGAGTCAGACCTGGATCAGCTGAGTGAGCTAAATGGCCAAGCCAGACCAGGTTTTTGCACAGGCTGAACTCTGTGAAGCACCATCCTTGTGCATCATAGCCGCCACTCCAGCCATTATGGCTATATCGCAAATAATAGCATCCTGCCCTGTAATCTTCACCAAATTCCTCTCAACAGCATCCCAGTAACAGCTAGCACCCTGAAAATCTCACCACCAGGATCACTGTGTCAACCATTTGCATTACTACTATCAACTCCTATTGCACCAGTTCATTCCCAGCTGTGATCCTTCTCTGTAGCCACATTTACAATTCTTCTCCTCCTATATAATCATCAGAACCCCTAACATACATCTATGCATTTCAGTAACATTTCAGTACCATGACCAAACCACCTGCTCAAAGCCACCATTCCAGTTTGCAAAGCACCGGGCCCTAATTATTTCAATCACCCGGTTCTAGCTTATGCCGGCACCACACCGCTATTCAGCCCCAACCACTCAGTCTCACCACTCCGACCCATCTCACGGTCGCAACTCTATCACCTGCTCCTCTAGTTCACACCTAGGCTTTCTTGCATTGCAGTGTCGACACGAGATCAATGGACACTTGCCATTCTCGCTAATTCCCCCCATCTGGGCTTAATCACGCAGCTTCATACCACCACCAAGAACACGAGACCAAACCACCAACTTCATGTCAGTTCAATTCAAGCTTATCTTTTAGCCTTCACACTCATCTCAGCCACTCGAACTGCAATTCTCAATAGCAAGACTTAACTTCAGTTTGCATTTGAGACTCAACAATATCACCCCCGCAATACATTGCCACAACCATGACCCATTACCCCTGGACATTAGGTCCCTGCAAAATCAAGCCATCAACTCATTCCCCAACAAAAGGTCAACCAGCATCAAACCATTACAGCTACAACATTATTTCTTGCACTCTGTCACAGCCATTGTGACCATGGCTAACACCTGCAACAACACAGCTCCAATTCAGCTGCAACCTAGCTCATCATCACCCCCAGCCACAACAGCTGCTCAAGTCACTGCGCCAATCACCACAACAGCTGCATCTCTCAGCACCAACAGCTCCTGCAGCTCACATTGATTCTTGCCAATTCCCTATTGTAACCCATAGCATCAGCACAACCCTAACTCTTCCAGCTGCAGCACTACATCTCATTCTGCAATGAACTCAAGCCTCCTCTCTGCCTATCCATTTCAATCCATCTCACCACTGCAATTCCACAATCACCAACAGAAACTCGATCTTATCAGGGCTCAACCAAATCCACCAGAAGCTCATTCTTCTCAGAGCCCTCTCCGATTTGTAGCTCATTTGCTTAGCATCAGAGCCAAACATAACTCAGAACTGCAATTGCATCTCCTGAACAAGTCCACCTGCTTCAACTCATCTTGGTAACTCCATCTGGCTTCATATATCAGCAGCACCAAGCCTGTCTAGCTGCAATGCAATCCAACAATTCAGTTCAGAGCCCCTGCAACACCAATTATCCCCAGCCAATTTCAGATCAGTTCCTTTATCTCAAGCCACCCGAACCTTCTCATTCTTCTTTATCAACCTCATACCCATTCTTCAACAGCATCAAGATTAGCTTCTCCATTCAAACCAGAAGCCATACCCATTTCTCAATTTCATACAAATCTCGAGATCCCCTTTCTGCTCATCTCGTGACATGAAAACATTTCCTATTTCTCCATCTTCTTAGATCGACTTCAACAAAGAGCTCCTCCTCCTCTTCTCTCTATTGCTTCCCCTTTCTGTTCTTTCACCAAACTTCATTGATTCTTCTCTGGATCTCGAGCCTCACAACAACAACAAAACCCTAGTTTCTTCCATTCAATCGACCATCAGAATCATCTCTCACTGAGTAGTTCTTGCTCTCTATTCCATGGTAAAGTACTTCCAATTCTGGCCGTCTCTGCCTCCATTTCTCTCTCGATTTCAATTTAGCAGCAGCTGCTGCTTTGTTTCTCGATTTCAGTTCAGGTGTGAAATAACGAGAAGAAATAACTCCTCTCGATTTTCAATTTTTGTTGTAAGAAATGTAAATGGATCTAACCACTCAGGTAAGGCAGATAAGGGTACCCAAACTGGTAGCCCTTAACATTTCTTGGGCTGTTATTTAACACTCCTCCTAATAGAGTTGCCCCTTAACCTTGGCTCAGCTCCATATATCATTCGCCTATGAGATGACAATTTCGCCCTTTTTGCTCAAACTGGATACTTTCTTCTTCTTTTCCTCCGTGCGACTCCAGAGTACCTAATAGCTCAAAAACACACGTAAAGTACATAATTCACAAGAAAAATAGCAAAGAAAGCGTAACTACTAGATAGTAAATACGGTGTATTCTACACCTATCAGATTTCCCCACACTTAGACTTTGCTAGTCCTCGAGCAAATCAAACAAAACAATAAAATACAACAACTCCGTGTCGTCGAGGCTACGGTCACTTTTAGCATAAATAACAAGCCTTTAAACCCCTAGGTGTCCCTAGTGGACGAGTTATAGTCTCGTGAGGGTTTACTAGAGATATACCCACAAAACCTATTTTTCCATCTTACTAGTTCTCCGTAATGATGGTATCCAACGCGCTAAGAAGACATAGAGATTCTGCACACTAGTCATAAGAAGTTAGACACATAAATGAACACAATCTCATTCTTAAAATTTGAGAGAGAGATAACCATCCCTTCTCGACTAAAATTCGGGTTCGGAGTGATCAAAAGTCTCGACTCTGCCTCACAAGAAAGGGTTTTATGAAATTGCTCTCAATAATAAACAGCTTTTTATGGGTCACACATGTGTCCAAAGTTGGAATTAAGAGAGAATCTTTGAGACACGTTGAATGGTAGGAAGGCTTAACCCTCCGAAATATTTTGAAAACCCACATCTTTTATATATTTTTGAAAACCCATTTTTCGACGATCTCTTCGAAAAGGAAATCAAACCATTTAACGATGGTGGGAATATGCTTACTACAGTGAATCCGTTCGGCGTGCGGCTAGCACCACTCTCACAAAGATCCATAGAAACGTCTTCGGTCTTCTATCGGTGTCTTCATCTTCGTCTTCGGTCTTCAACTCTTGATGATAACTCTCGAACTTCGTAGAATCTTGACAATATGATTCTTTCCTCAAATTCCTTGTCGCTTGAAACTTCATTATAGATATTCCTTCTTTCCATAGGCTTTATTGAAAGAATACAAAAATAAAAACAAACTATACAAACCAAAATTTAATTTTTTTTTTTTTTTTTTTTTTTTTACTTTTTTTTTTTTTTTTTTTTTTTTAAGAAATCAAACAAATACAAAAATAAAAATAAAAAATAAACACTATTAACAAACCTAAAAATTTTCTCTTGTTTTTTTTTTTTTTTTTTTTTTTCTTTTTTTCTTTTTTTTTTTTTTTTTTTTTTTTTTTAAGACAAGAGAAAGTAAAATACAAATAAAATAAAATAACAACGTAAGTACAATGCCATGGTGTAAGTACTTTACCGCTTGAATCTTCACAACTTATATGTCTTTATATCATAAACTTCTCGAACTTTCATCCTTGATAATTTCCGCTCTTGTATTATAGTCTTCAACTTATAAAAAATTCTGCCCCTGTTTTTGTTGCTTTACTTGAATTTGAAATCTGCCCATTTTTGTGTTGTTGCTTGTAAACCTCGAACGTGTTCAACTTTCCTTCGAATTTGTGATGCTCCTCTTGTTGATGATGATGGTGTTTCTATGGACCTATTGGTGTAGAGAGAGATAAGGTGGATGGTGCTAACTGCGAACAAGATCACAAGTGGTATGTAAGTTAGCAATTCGATGTCACCAACATGGTTGATAAAAATAGCACTCAAGAGATCAAAATAGTGCTTCTATGGTGGGAAATTGGACAGCTCACCATTCTGCCCGGAATTTACGTACGGTGACACACACTCTAAAAGCACATATTTAGACAGTACAAAGAATTGAAGGTCGATTGCCTCACATTATGTAACATGGGTAGTCTCCACTATAGGGGATCACTGTTCTAATACCGAATTCAATCAGCACCTTATTTGCCATTGGCATGGTTAAATCCAACTTTAACTCTCATACAATTAAGAAACCCGATCATGTTCTCTGTCATCTCTAAGTTCAGTCACTATTATGAGATTCTCGATGTAATCTTAGCGACATGTATACTATGTGACTCTAAACTAACTACAAGTTGGAGTTTTCTTATTCACTAGTTCACAAAGAAAAATTGAAAAATTGCAAAAATTTACAACATAAACCACTCCCCCACACTTAAACTTTACATTGTCCTCAATGTAAATTGAATCGTCCAAAGTAAGTCAAGGTGGGAAATCCTAATAAGAAATCAGCAAAAAAATAAAGAAAAACAAAACAAGAAAAGAAATAAATACAAGACAAGAAATACTCATCCTTTGGGTTGCCTCCCAATTAGCGCTTGGTTTAAAGTCGTCAGCCCGACTATCTCCTTGCTTTCTATGACTCCTGCAGAGGGAGTACTTCCACAAGATTAACTCCTTCCACGACTTCGGAAGTGAAGTTCTCATAATATGGTTTCAACAGTGCCCATTCACTTTAAGTTCATTACCCGTAGCTAAACTACGAATTTCCACCGCACCATGAGAAAACACATTAGTCACAATAAAAGGTCCAATCCAACGTGACCTTAATTTACCGGAAATAATTGCAAACGAGAATTAAACAAAAGCACTTTCTGCCCAATGCAAAATTGTTTATTAGAAATCATATTATCATGAAAAGCTTTCGTCTTTTCCTTGTAAATCGTGAGCTTTCAAATGCATCATTGCGAATCTCCTCTAACTCTTGAAGTTGTAACTTCCGTTGCTTTCAAGCCAACATCCAACTCCATGTTGCATTGCTTAATAGCCCAAAACGCCTTATGCTCAATTTCACGGGTAAGTGACAAGGTTTACCATAAACAAGCCTAAAAGGAGACATCCCAATAGGTGTTTTATATGCGGTTCTATACGCCCACAAAGCATCATTAAGTCGCATGCTCCAATCTTTCCTTGTAGGATTCACCGTCTTTTCTAGAATTGATTTCACCTCTCGGTTGGAAACTTCGGCTTGTCCATTTGTCTCATGGATGGTAGGGAGTTGCAATCCTATGCGACACATTGTACTTCCTTAACAAGCTTTGCAAGAACTGCGTTTTTGAAGTGTGAACCTCCATCGCTAATTATAGCCCTTGGAATTCCAAACCTTGCAAATATATTAGCTTGCACAAAAATCAAACAACTTTAGAATCATTAGTTAGAAGGCCTTAGCTTCCACCCATTTCGAGACATAATCCACAACAAGCAAAATATAATAATTCCCATTAGAATTGACAAAAGGGCCCATAAAATCAATTCCCCATACATCAAAAACCTCCACAAATTGAATAATAGTTTGTGGCATTTGATTCGAGCACCTAGATTGCCGGTTCTTTGGCACCTATCACATGTGATACAAAATGCATGTGCATCCTTAAACAAAGTTGGCCAAAGAAACCACATTCTAATACCTTGAGAGCGGTTCTCTTACTCCCAAAATGTCCTCCACAAGCATATGAGTGGCAAAAAGACAAGATAGAGTTAAATTCAATTTCGGGAACACACCTACGTATTACTTGGTCACTACAATGCTTCCATAAGTATGGATCATCCCATATGTATTGGTTTCCTAACTTCTTAAGTTTGTCCCTCTCAGCACGAGACAAGTTCTTTGGGATTTGTTTAGACACTAAGTAATTAACAATATCGGCGTACCATGGTTCTCCAAAGGCAATTGAGAATAGTTGCTCATCCGGAAACTTTCACGCAACGGCATAGTCTCCTTGTCCACAGCAAGTCGGCTCAAGTGATCGGCAACGGTGTTCTCAATTCCTTTCTTGTCTTTGATTTCAATATCAAACTCTTGCAAGAGTAATATCCATCGTATGAGCCTCGGTTTCGCCTCTTTCTTTGTAAGCAAGTATCTAAGTGTCTGCATGATCAGAAAAGACAACAACTTTTGTACCAATTAGATAAGAGCGAAACTTTTCTAAAGCAAAAACAATGGCTAATAACTCCTTTTCAGTGGTTGTGTAGTTTTGTTGGGCCTCATTTAACGTTCTAGAAGCATAATAAATGGCATGAGGTATCTTCCCCACACGCTGCCCAAGCACCGCACCAACCGCATAGTCACTTACATCACACATGAGCTCAAAAGGCTTACTCCAATCCGGTGGTTTAATGATAGGGGCTGAAATCAAAAGTTCTTTCAAACGATTGAATGCCGCCACACACTTCTCATCAAAGTTAAAAACCACATCTTTTTGCAATAGGTTACAAAGTGGTGATGCTATCTTGGAAAAGTCCTTGATGAACCTACGATAAAAAACCTGCATGACCAAGAAAAGAGCGTATCTCCCTCACCGTAGTGGGAGGGGTTAGAGCACGAATAAGGTCTATCTTAGATTTATCGACTTCCAAGCCTTTAGAAGATATAATATGGCCTAAAACTATGCCATGAGTTACCATGAAATGGCACTTCTCCCAATTTAGCACAAGATTTGTTTCAACACATCGTTCAAGGATTAGAGACAAATTGTTCAAGCAAAGGTCAAAAGAATCACCAAAGACACTAAAGTCATCCATGAACACTTCGATTATGTTTTCAACATATTCCTAAAAGATACTTACCATACACCTTTGAAAGGTAGTGGAGCATTGCATAAGCCAAAAGGCATCCTTCTATAAGCAAAAGTACCGAAAGGACAAGTGAAAGTAGTTTTCTCTTGGTCCTCCGGTGCTATCACAATCTGATTATAACACGAATAGCCATCAAGAAAGCAATAGTAAGAGTGTCCAGCTAAACGTTCAAGCATTTGATCAATAAAAGGTAAAGGAAAGTGATCTTTTCTAGTGGTGGCATTCAATTTTCTATAATCAATACAAACCCTCCAACCGGTTTGCACACGAGTTGGGACAAGTTCATTCTTATCATTCTCCACCACCGTCACACCCGATTTCTTCGGTACCACTTGTACCGGGCTTACCCACTTGCTATCGGATATGGGGTAGATAACACCCACGTCCAAAAGCTTGAGTATCTCCTTTTCACAACTTCCATCATGGGAGGATTCAAACGTCATGCGCTTCCCTTGTCGGCTTTGAATCATCCTCCACACGGATCTTATGCATACAAACGGCGGGGCTAATACCCTTGATATCGGCGATTGTCCATCCTATGGCCGTCTTGTACGTCCTTAGCACCCTTAGAAGTTTTTGCTCCGTAATTCATTAAGCTCGTTAGAAACAATCACGGGTAAATCTTCATTGTCACCCAAGTACAAGTACTTTAAGTGACTTGGAAGAGGTTTCAATTCTAAACTTGGAGGTTTAACAATAGATGGCACAAGTTTTTCATTATTGCAAGGTAAAGACGCATATGAAACATTCTTAGTTGCTGATTTTTCCGGTAATGAGTCAAGAGAACCAATGGTTTCTTTCATCTCATCACTATACGCATAACCATTGTCAATAGGAGTAGTGAGAACGGTTTCCAAAGTATCAACACCATTCAACTCAAACATTTGTTGCGCCAATGTGTCCATCATATCAATGGAGAAACAAGAGTGGACATCGCTAGGATATCTCATCGTCTCGAAAATGTTGAAACGTATTATTTCTCCATCAAACTCCATAGTTAGCGTTCCCTTGTCAACATCAATAATAGTTTTCGCCGTTTTCATGAAAGGACGCCCAAGTAGCAATGGAAGAGATGAGTCCGGTGAACCCTCATCCATCTCTAACACGCAAAAGTCCGCTGGAAATACAAGTTGATTAACCTGCACAAGAACATCCTCAACAATACCCATTGGGTAGACATTAGAATGATCGGCTAATTGCAATACAATTCCAGCCTTTTTGAGAGAACCAAGATCAAGTGAATTATACATAGATGCAGGCATGACATTAACGGAAGCACCTAAGTCCAACATAGCTTTATTAAATGTAGTGTTACCAATTGTGACGGAATGTCAAAGCTACCCGGGTCCTTGCACTTAAGGGAGTTTGTGTTGTAAGATTGCCGAAGCATTCTCCCCACACTAAGCACTTCATTACCTTTGAGCCTTTGCTTATTGGTACACAAGTCCTTCAACACCTTTGCATACTTTGGAACTTGTTTGATAGCATCTATGAGTGGTATGTTCACATGGATCTTCTTTAGAACGTCTAAAATCTCCTTTTCCAGTTCCGCCTTCTTAGAACTTGCAAATGTGCGAGGGAAAGGTAGAGGAGGAACATAAGTAGAAACCGGAGTTTTAGAGTTAGGAATAGGTACCTCGGAAGTTTGGGAGAATCCTCGGTTTTCTCCTCCAAAACAGGTTCCTTTGGTGTTTCCACCACGCCCGAATCAAAGCAACTTCGGGTTACACAAGTTGTGTACCACTTCTCAATGTAATTGCATTAACACCCTCTTTTGGGTTGATAGGTTGAGAAGGGAGTTTCCACCATTTTGTGCCTTCAATTGATTCAACTCCATAGCCATAGAACCAACTTGAGTTTGCAACTCCTTAACCGAACTCTCCGTTCTTTGCATAAAAGATTTCAAAGAACTCCTCCATATTGGACCCCATAGTTTGAGGTTGTTGTTGTTGTTGAAATTGTTGTCTCGGTTGGAATTGTTGTTGTTTAGGTTGAAGTCCACTCGAGTTGTTGAAACTAGATTGTTGAGTCGCTCCTTGCTTATTGGCATAGCTAAAGTTGGGGTGATCTCTCCATCCCGGATTGTAAGTGTTGGAGTAGGGATCATACCGTCTTTGTTGATTGGGAAAGATCGCGTTAGCTTGCTCGTCTTCATAAGATTGAGAGGAACTTGGTATCACCGCGGCTGCAACTTGTTGAAGCATTGCGTTCATGTTTCCCATTTGTTGACGAAGCTCCTCAACCTCGCTCACCTCACTCACCCTTCTTAGAATCACATCCGAACCACGACTCAAGAATTGTTGTGAGTTTGCTGCCATGTTTTCAATCAACTCTCTAGCTTGTGCCACCGTCTTGTTAACTAGTGCACCACCACCCGCAGCGTCGAGAAGATTCCTATCACTTGATTGGAGTCCTTCGTAGAAGTATTGGATGATCATAGCGTCACTGAATTGGTGGTGAGGACAGCTTGCCACCAATCTCTTGTAGCGTTCCCAACATTCATATAAGGATTCTCCCACATTCTGCTTCATTCCACAAATCTCCTTGCGAATTTGAGTAGCCTTTGATGCAGGAAAATATCTCTCCAAAAAGAGTTTCTTCAGCCCATTCCATGTTGTGACACTTCCGGCGGGTAAATAGTACAACCAATCCTTAGCACTGTCCATTAAAGAGAAGCGGAACACTTTCAACATTGCACCATCCGCCTCAACATCCGGTGGAAGCATAGCCATGAAAGTGGTGTGGAAGTCCATAAGATGTTTGTTTGGGTCTTCATTCACCATGCCATGGAATTTTGGTAATTCTCTAAGCAACCCCGGCTTAATCTCAAAAGTAGAGTCTGTTTGAATACACCCCTGTTGGGTATCAAGCTTATGAGAAGCCAAGTCCTTGAGTGTACGATTTGCATCACCCATTGTTAATTCAACTTGTTGTTGGAAAATTTCTTCTCCCACTTCCAACTCGTGCTCAAATCCGTTGTGTTTCGCCTTGGTTGGAGTATTGTGCCTTTTCGAGTAGCTATCCCGCACCTTGGATAATTCCAATCCTTAGAAGCCAGAGATTAGGCACCTGAAAACAATTCTCGCAAACAAGTGAGAAACAAGACAAAGAACTAAAAGCAAAGATGAAAGCAGAAATTGTAAAAAGAAACTAAAAACTTAATAACTAGCCGTAGCCTCCCAAGCAACGGCGCCCAAAATTTGATCGGTTGTCACCGACACAAAAATAATTCACTTTCCTACTCAATAATATATGAATGAAGTATATGATAAGAAAGAGTTCGTATCCACAGAGAGGCAATTGTAGTTATTTCGTAATCAATTTCTTAAAGTAACCGATTGTGGGGATGTCTGAATTCTAAGTAAGCAATAAAAGTAAATTAAAAGCAAAGTAAATTGTAGAAAATAATCAATGGAGAGAGATATTGGTCAAGGAATTCATCTTCAATCTTAGACATGTGCTTGCATATATGAATAGAATTACGATTTAATCTCTTGTGTTATCAAAAGCCTAGAGAATCAAGAAAGCAAGATAATCTATTAATTTCTCAAGTTCATCAACACACATTAGGGTCGTATGTGAATTCTACCTAAAGAATAACCTAACGCCTTGCGCTAATCAAGTTCAATTCCTAGGAGCATTAAGTTTCGAAATAGGCTAATCAATGCAATTGTCATGTTATGTAAAACAATTAGGACAATGGTCAAACTCTACATATGATTACGAGAGTGTATCACTACAAACCGTAAACATATCATGCTACTTGTATTCAAGGTTATCGCTTGATGAAAAACCCTAAAATAGCTATGGACTAAGATGCAAGTTCAATTAATTGGCCACTTAACTAATCAAACACCATAATCCTATCACAATACTTCAATCATGTGATCATAAAAACCGCAGAGAATTGAACGATAAACAAGAGAGAAAACTAATACATAAAGCAAACACAAGTTTTAGAAATCGGACTACATCATTAACCAATAATAGAGAATTTAGCTACTCATAGCTATGGAGTTCATCACAAAATATCAATGGAATAAAGAGGAAGATGAACAAAAGCAAACCCTAGTTGTGTAACCAAAAACGGCTCTCCAAAGTTCCAAGAATAAGATATGAGATGCCCCCAAAAGTTGTAGAATTCCTCTTTTTATAGCCTTTCCTCCCTTCCAAAATTAGGTCAAGCCTTCAAAGTCCATTAGGTGAGAATCCACCAAGCCCACAAGAGAGAGAAACCCGTGTAGAAAATACGCCCCGAAAGTGGTCGCCGGAAGTCTGGTATTGTGGCCGGAAATCGGCCGAAAAGTCGCCGGAAAACAGCTCCGGTGACCGGCAAAGTCCGCCCGGTCACCGGTCAACTGGGTCAAATCGGTCGGGTCAACGGATCGGATCGGGTCAACTCGGTCAAGCACCGAGTCAGGGGGAGTCAGAATGAGTCAGGTCAGAGTCAGACCTGGATCAGCTGAGTGAGCTGAATGGCCAAGCCAGACCAGGTTTTTTGCACAGGCTGAACTCTGTGAAGCACCATCCTTGTGCATCATAGCTGCCTACCCAGCCATTATGGCTATACTGCAAATAATAGCATCCTGCCCTGTAATCTTCACCAAATTCCTCTCAACAGCATCCCAGTAACAGCTAGCACCCTGAAAATCTCACCACCAGGATCACTGTGTCAACCATTTGTATTACTACTATCAACTCCTATTGCACCAGTTCATTCCCAGCTGTGATCCTTCTCTGTAGCCACATTCACAATTCTTCTCCTCCTCTATAATCATCGAACCCCTAACATACATCTATGCATTTGTTAACATTTCGTACCATGACCAAACCACACGCTCAAAGCCACCATTCTTGTTTTAGCGGCACTGAGCCCGCAATTATTTCAATCACCAGTTCTAGCTTATGCCAGCACCACCTGCTATTCAACCCAACCACTGCAGTCTCACCACCTGACCCATCTCACAGCTGCAACTCTATCACCTGCTCCTCTAGTTCACAGCCTAGGCTTTCTTGCATTGCACAGTTGCTGACACAGATCAATGGACACTTGCCATTCTGCCAATTCCCCATACTGGGCTTAATCACAAAGAGCTTCATACCACCACCAGCAACACCAGACCAAACCACCAACTTCACAGTTCAATTCAAGCTTATCTTTTAGCCTTCACAGCTCATCTTAGGCCACCTGAACCTGCAATTCTCAATAGCAGCACCAGAACTTCAGCTGCATTTGAGACTCAACAATATCACCCTGCAATACATTGCCACAACCATGACCCATTACCCTGGACATTAGGTCCCTGCAAAATCAAGCCATCAACTCATTCCCAACAAAAGGTCAACCAAAGATCAAACCATTACAGCTACAACATTATTTCTTGCACTCTGTCACAGCCATTGTGACCATGGCTAACACCTGCAACAACACAGCTCCAATTCAGCTGCAACCTAGCTCATCATCACCCCCAGCCACAACAGCTGCTCAAGTCACTGCGCCAATCACCACAACAGCTGCATCTCTCAGCACCAACAGCTCCTGCAGCTCACATTGATTCTTGCCAATTCCCCATTGTAACCCATAGCATCAAAGACAACCCCGACTCTTCCAGTGCTGCAGACTACATCTCATTCTGCAATGAACTCCAAGCCTCCTCTCTGCCTATCCATTTCAATCCATCTCACCACTGCAATTCCACAATCACCAACAGAAACTCGATCTTATCAGGGCTCAACCAAATCCACCAGAAGCTCATTCTTCTCAGAGCCCTCTCCGATTTGTAGCTCATTTGCTTAGCATCAGAGCCAAACATAACTCAAGCGCAATTGCATCTCCGAACAAGTCCACCGCTTCCAACTCATCTTGGTAACTCCATACGGCTTCATATATCGGCAGCACCAAGCTGTCTAGCTGCAATGCAATCCAACAATTCAGCCAGAGCCTAACACCAATTATCTGACCTAATTTGGATCGGTTCCTTTATCTCAAGCCACCTGAACCTTCTCATTCTTCTTTATCAACCTCATACCCATTCTTCAACAGCATCAAGATTAGCTTCTCCATTCAAACCAGAAGCCATACCCATTTCTCAATTTCATACAAATCTCAGATCCCCTTTCTGCTCATCTCTGTGACATGAAAACATTTCCTATTTCTCCATCTTCTTAGATCAGACTTCAACAGCAGCAGCTCCTCCTCTTCTCTCTATTGCTTCCCTTTCTGTTCTTTCACCAAACTTCATTGATTCTTCTCTGGATCTCGAGCCTCACAACAACAACAAAACCCTAGTTTCTTCCATTCAATCGACCATCAGAATCATCTCTCACTGAGTAGTTCTTGCTCTCTATTCCATGGTAAAGTACTTGATCGCAGTCTCTGCCTCCATTTCTCTCTCGATTTCAATTTAGCAATGTTCTGCTTTGTTTTCGATTTCGATTGGTGTGAAATAACGAGAAGAAATAACTCCTCTCGATTTTCAATTTTTGTTGTAAGAAATGTAAGTGGATCTAACCACTGTAAGGGAGATAAGGGGTACCCAGGTGGTAGCCCCTTAACATTTCTGGTTTGTTATTTAACACTCCTCCTAATAGAGTTGCCCCTTAACCTTGGCTCGCCTCCATATATCATTCGCTTGTGAGATGACAATTTCGCCCTTTTTGCTCAAACTGGATACTTTCTTCTTCTTTTCCTCCGTGCGACTCCAGAGTACCTAATAGCTCAAAAACACACGTAAAGTACATAATTCACAAGAAAAATAGCAAAGAAAGCGTAACTACTAGATAGTAAATACGGTGTATTCTACACCTATCACTAATTTCCCCTAGTATCAACTGTCTTCTTACTAAGTACAATTGATCACAGGTTCCTTAGTCAATTATCTAAGCATCATTCCTATCTTATTAAGCACATATCTTCTTCCATGGAAGTCTCAAATGGAGAATTTATTAACCACTATCACTAATTCTCCCCTAGTATTGGTTGTCTTCTTCTGGTACAACCCATCACAAGATAATTTGATCAACTAGCTAACTATTACTCCTATCTCAATTAAGCACAACAAGAACAACAACATGAATATGAATTAACTCAATCATATTATTAAGGGTTTCATCTACACCCTAGAAAATGGAATTAGAACATGCTGAAGATGATTAAAACAAAAATTAAACTATAGCTTGGTGCACTGGCTAATCCAGGCATCCGTTTTACACTCAATTCTCAACCCTATTTATATAAAGTTCTCTTCTAACACTCAAATTTGGAAATTAAATGCAAACCCACTCACCATAACTGCTGAAATGGTTGTCCCTCTTCCAATTCGGCTGCAGGGCCATTAGTGCGATGTTGGAGAAACCCTAACTCCATCTATCTCAAACCTAGCTTCTAGGGTTTGAGAAGAAGCTATGGAGGAAATATCTAGAGCTAGAGAGGTGTTGAAAGCGGCTGTGTTGGTGGCTGTGGTGGTGGTTACTCAGAGACGGTCGGGGGAAGAAGATGAGAGTTCTGAGAATTTGGTCGGGGGAAGGATGGGAGCTCTGGGTTTTTAAATCGGGAGAGAAAGAGAGAAAAGATGAAGGGAGTGTTTGGTGGTGTGGTCGATGGGTGAAGAGGGTAGGTGGCTAAGGTGTGGCGGGGAGCTTCGGATGTTGATGAGTCGAGTGAAAAAGCCGTTGGATGCAGCTACTTGATCAAATCTCACGGCTCAGGATGGATCGGGCTTGGATTCGGGTTATGGGTCGGATCTTGGATAGCTCAAGCCCATATCTTTGTAAATGGGTTGCTTCTTGTCAGGTTGCAACTGATGCGCATGTGGGTTGCAACTTCTTCCATAGTCGCTAGTCTCCAACTTTCTGCTCTTTTGGCTCCTCAATTCATCCAAGCTTTATTTACTACCTAAAAACACGAAATTAATTAGTACAAGTATTTATTCTTGAAAACTAAGAAAATACAGAATTTGGGATAATATATGATTTTAAAGTGCAAAAGATGAGTTAAATGCCAATAAAAAAGTGTAGAAATATGCAATATTTGGCACTCATCAAATACCCCCAAACCTGAATTTTACTTGTCCTCAAGTGAAACAGAAATTAAGAAATCCTAACTATACCACTTTCGCTGGTCTCTTGAATGCATTTAGCGTATGCACTAAGCCTTTAAACCCCTAGGTGTCCCTAGTGGACGAGTTGTAGTCTCATGAGGGTTTACCAGAGGTGTACCCATAAAACCTTCTCCAACTTCAGAGCGTAAAAGAGTCTCAAGCATCCAAGGAGCTATGAGGACATAGATTTTCTGCATGCTAGTAACACGAAGTTAGAACTATCAAAGAACGCATTCTCATCCTTAAGATTTGAGCGAGAAATAACCATACCATATGAAAGAATTCGGGTTCGAGAGTGATCACAAGCCTCGACTTCTGCCTCACCAATAGGGTTTTATGAAAATTGCACTCAAAAAAGAGTTTTTTTTAGTCTCTCATGTGTGCAGCGGGAATAAAGAGAGAAATCCTGCACACGTTGAAGGTGAGAAGGATAACCTTCCGAAATAATTTCTGGAGACTCACGAGTTGTGGACAAAAAGAATCTTTTTCTGATGATCTCTAAGAAAGGAAATCAACCATTAGCAAGGATGGGAGTACTCACTTACCTTCACATTCGATCGGCAATCAACATCACTCTCATAGCATCCATAGAAACGTCTTCAATCTTCGGTCTTCGGTCTTCAACTGTTTGATGATAAACTTCTGAACTTCACAAAAACTTGACAATTTGTAACTTTTCTCTTCAATTTCCTTGTTGCTTGGAATTTTCTTCTTGAATTCTTCTTCTTCACCATGGTGGTATCAAAACCAAGTAAATAAACTACAATTTTTTTTTTTTTTTTTGTTAACTTACATGAAATGAAAATAACAATAAAAACAATGAAACTACTAACTCCATGGATGAAGGACTTTATCACTCAATTTTCCATAACTTGTATTGTCTTGATTTCATAAACTTCACTAATTCTCATCTTATTTTGTTTTCTTTGAATTGTTGCATGTTAACCTTGGACTATTTCAACTTTTCTTCAAATATTCTGACGTTGCTCAGCTCGCTGACGATGATGTGTTTCTATGGATCTGTTGATGTTGCTGAGAGAGATAGAGTGATGCTGATCACTACAAGAAAATTTAGCTTTAGCGACTATTTTCTTACCAACCAAAATTGGTGAAAATCTTCAGCAACAAATTTTTGTAACTAAAAACAACTCTGGTTGGATGAAACCTCTAACGACCAGTTTTTTTAGCAACGACAATAGGTGGAACTCTTTAGCAATAATAACTTTACAACCAAAACATCATACTTGTTGTTATTATCCTCCAACCACCATGATTGAGTAACCAAAATGTACCCCTAAAGGTATATATCTTTAGTCACTCGCCTTACCCACCAAAACTATCCGTCAGTAGACACCTAAACCGACCATCAAATTTTTGGCGTTGTTAGTAGCTTTTGTCCACAAGAGTTTGGCAATTACAAAGTACAGTGAAGGGTAAATACTTCAATCAACTATGTGTAACCACCAAGTCAATATGTTGGTTGAAGCTTATACCTACCCGTTAGTTCGTTGGTGTGGTTAGTAGCTTTCAGCCACCATGATACAACGACTACTAAGGTTCATGGTTTATTAAGCCTGTGGAGACACTTAATGTTAAAAACATTTCTACTTTTGAAAATAAAATTGGTCCTTACGAATTTATCGATAGAGCATCCAAGTGATCTAATATATCACCTTTTTTTTTTTTGAGATCTAAATATATCACCTTGTTTTTCTTCTGAAAGTCACAAATAAAGTTGCACTAACAAGAGTATTAATTATTCCGTTAATTGAAGTGTAAATCTTTGCTCAAAAAAGTTTGTTG
The DNA here is from genome assembly GCA_023531295.1 of Papaver armeniacum. Taxonomy (NCBI): domain Eukaryota; kingdom Viridiplantae; phylum Streptophyta; class Magnoliopsida; order Ranunculales; family Papaveraceae; genus Papaver; species Papaver armeniacum. The sequence goes on from JAJJWW010017577.1 coordinate 50,943, forward strand.
GCACAAAATAGGAAATGATACTCGAGTGAATGGGTTTTGAAAAATTACAACATCATTCATAGTTCAAATTCAAATGCAATAAATGTCCATCTACATAACTCAAGACATCAACTGGATGATATAACAAGATTGCTCAATGCTAGCCTGACATGATTAAGCTGGCCACTCAAATTTATAGGTATGAAGGAGTACCATTTTCAACTCTTCTCAAATTATATCTCATACTATTATAAGGGTGCATGAATTCTTATCATGTTTAGTGGATTGAAAATCAGATAACAAAGCGCGCCGATTTGAGATTGTGTTTTGGTTAAAACTTTTCTGCAAATTTATTTTGATAACATAGATGAACAACGAGTAACACAAGAGTGGCCAATTAATTAATCTACCCAAGGGATACATGCACAAAAGTAGATGATATAGAAAACCACCGATGACATCTGAAAAAAACCTTAAAAGATTTGGGATTCGTGGATAAGGTGAAATCCACTTTGTGGGAGTGGAGCAATATGGAATGCAATAATATGGTTTAGAAGATTTGGGATATGTTATATTCTATTTGGTAGAATTTGCATAAGGAAAAAAATAATGCATGTTTTTCTGCAAAAGGAGGAGATGCATCAACTGAATTATAATTGCAACTGTACTCTGTTTTTTGTATCATTGAGCACTTAGTTCTGACATTTTTAATTGTTCTCTTTATCTGCTCTAACTTAGTAATTTGTAATTAGGATGGTGCTAAAACTTGTTTTACGGGTTCATCGTGATTCTTGTAATTTTCCTTGTCATTTCTTTGATGACCGCTCTTTAATAGAATTAGTCATGATTATTGTCCCCACTTCTATAGCATCTTCACTTCTTTCCGTCCCTAAATTGTATCTTGGACCAATAAAATCAATTTTTGTACAGTAAGAGATTGGATATACATGATGTCTGCAATTATTTTTAGTTCAGTGTTTTGTTATATTATCATAAAATGGAATGTAGAGTTGGGGAAACTCATAGCCATTGTCGTAATTTGGAACTGACAGGAATCTCAATTATCATATGGCAGATACACGACATGGTAGCAGTTGCTTGTATTATAAACACAACTCTTGTGGTTCCAGAACATGATAAATGATCTTTTTGGCAGGATACTAGGTGAGAGCGGTTTTTATATTCATGCTTCAAGCATTTTGTTATAGACAAACTAATACTCAAAAATGTTTTATTATTCTGATCTGCAGCAATTTCTGAAACGGTTTTGATCTCCATCATTTCGTAAGTGCTTTAGCTAAGGATGTCAAAATCATGAAAAAGCTACCAAAGGAACAAGCACTGCTACCGAGAGCGGTTAAGCATTTCAAAAGCTGGTCGGATATTAATACTACCAAGATGAGATAGCTCGCATGTGGGATGATTACCATATGTCTAAACTGGATGTCATTTTATATAGGTTATTCGAGCAGCAAAATCCGATTCTAGCCTAGGTAACAATAATCTACCTCCGGATATTCAGAGGCTTCGTTGCTGCACTCTTTATGGTGCCCTTCGTTTTCCCCTCAGATTGAAGCTATGGAAAGGTAGTTCGATCAAACATATTCCCCTCTGACACATGATTTGGATATATATGGTTGTAAGAATTCTCGATGGATCTTGTAAGTTGATAAAATCTAATGTATTATTTTCAAAATCAAATCCATATTTATTTTTGCATCTTAATACTCTTGTAAATCACTCTCTAGAAGCTCAAATTCGTAGTTGGCCAAGGGCCTTCACCAAGTGAACGTCAACAGTAGGATCTTATGTTGGTTGAATTCTTTACCAACGTACACCTTAACCATCCAACTATTTTACGGCTAAAACCGTCTACCAACTAAACTTTAGTGGATAAAACTCATGACCATCAAACAATTGGGCGGTAAAAGTCCTTAGCCAACGACATGAAACACCTTCACCAACCGAAATTCAAGTAAGTTCAATCCTTTAGAAGTGGCAACGATTAATAATTGGCCACCTCTACCGACGATGTATTACTCTTCACAACAAATAAATTTGCAGGTGAAATGTTTCAAAGCAACAAATGCTTTATGCTTCACCAACGACAGTCAGTAGTTACTGGAAAATTGTGTTGACTAAAAATTCGGTCATTCCATTTAGTTGAAAGATATCTCTTCTGGCAGCATGGTTGGTCCAGGTCTTTAGCAAAGAAGTCTTTAGTCACACGGCGTATCTGTTGCCATATCGGTTGCTAGAGAGATCCACCCGCCAAAAACGGCCCTGTACCAACTGAATCAGAGTAGTCGCTAAATCCCAATTTTCTTGTAGTCATGACTACAAATCGAACTACAAGAAGGAGTTTTCATCTTTAAACGTCACCCTCATGATTGACAAAATTAGCACTCAAGAGATCGAAAATAGTCCGAAAGTGGTGCGAAGTTGGGTAGCTCACCATTCCTACCCGGAATTGACGTACAAATGCACACACTCTAACAGATTTTTTGAAAGTCACAAAATTGAAGGTCGGTGCCTCGCTTGATGTAAAAATGGGTAGTCTCCACTATGGTTGATCACAATTCTACTACCAAATATCTTTGCAAAGACCTAATTTGCCCTCGGCATGGTTAAATCCAACTTTAACGCTCTAATCAACTAAGGAACCCGATTGTGTTCTCCAGTACTTCCAAGTTCAGTTATTTCGGTCAGACTCTCTATGTAAACATATCTAGAAGCATGCTAGTGACTCTAAGATCTCTAAAAGTTGGAGGTTTTATGCAAGTATTTACAAAGAGTTTTGAATTTTTTATTTTTATTTTTTTTTATTATTCTTTTTTTTATAAAAGACTAAAAACTCTATATGCAAATCACACCCCCAAACCTAAATCTAACATTGTCCTCAATGTGTCAACAGTTGATAAGAATTTAAACAGTCACATACCATGAGAACTATGTTGAGTGGAGAAAAGGGAAGAGATTACCGGCATGTCGGCGAAAGCAAGATTAGAGCTTCATTAATCACGGTTAGAACCCAAAAAGAACTCAGTTGATGTCATATTGGATTAGCACAATATGTACCAAAGAAGACTCAACCTATTCAAGATAAAAGATGTAATATTACCTACTGGATTATATACAAGAAAAATTCACCATACACCAACAATCTAAAGAGTTGAGGATCAACCCAAAAGACGATATGCAGAAACATCAACAGCCTTACACATAAATAACATGAGAGTGCAAGTAAGACTGCATATGTGAACGAGTTACCCCCAAACCTAAACTTGTCAACAAATGTGTTTTTGAGCACAAAATCTTGCAATTCTAGAGGTAGATCATGCACAAGGTCTAGTTCAAAGTGGACACTTTTAGGAACGGGTAGAGATACACATTCCAACTGTGGCTCTTCAAAGGTATTGTACTTAGCTGCAAAATAGTCCAAGATGACTTGGGAGGCACACAGTTCTAATCCAAAGCTTGGAGCTGTCCAAAAAGTGGGTTTGACAACCTCTCGGCTGACATTAAGACAATCATGTTGTGACTTAAGCAGGGAATCAGATTTGTCTAAGTTATTTTCATTTGTATCATTACATGATTCATCGCTCCCTAAGTCAGAAACAAGTACAACATCATGCTCATGTTCATAAATCATTTCAACAAGCCCCAGTTCATAATCATCATCTACAACTTCAGTTTCATGCATAGGGATATCACAAGAAACTTCACACTGTGACCTAGGCCGAGAATCAGACACATCAATTATATTTTCATGCATTGAATCATCTGTGTCAACAGACAATTCAGCTATCCCTAGGTCAGATGCAAGTTGTGTATAATGCACACTTCCACAAAAAAATTGTTCAATCCCAAAATCCATATCAATATCATCCAAAATTTCAGAGTTACGGATGAGATAATCAGAAGAAACATCATTTTTCGGAGTCGCAACAAAGGATTCTGAGGTTACAGTAACAGAAGATTCCACAACAACATTTTCAGAGTAAACATGCTCTTCTAACATTAAATCATTATCATCATCATCATCATCGTAACAAGGATGCAATGCCCTATTCAAAACCATAGTGTCTCTACTCCATTCATGTACCTCTATATCAGGTTTATATTCAATATTATTTGCACTAGTAGGAACAGATGCACTATTTTCAAAATTTAATTCATTGGGACTAACAAACAATTCATCTTAAAATTCCTCCCTTTCTACATTTTTTAAATGAATCAGATTCATCCTTAATATCATATTAAGTTGTTCAATTGAAGGGGAGTCTTCAATAGTGGGTGTCCTCATTTCAGGGTATTCAGTAAATGGTTGTGCGTGAGGTTCACTATCGAAGGGAAATACAGATGTGTTGCTATATGGATGATCATGCAATGCTTGTAATTCAAATCTGGCATTATTTTCTTCAATGAGTTTAATATTTTCCATCACACATTGCATAAAAAGTTCATTGGATTACAAAATTGTTCAACCTCCTCACAGCGGTAGATGATACATGTGTGGATAACTATTAGGGTTTGCATATAGAGGCTCATGACCTAGAAAAGGTTCATAATGATCCCTAAAATTATTAACATCATGGTATGTGGGGGGTTCATAATGTGAAGCATGCCCGTAAGAAAGTTCCCTAATTGATTTTTGTTCATCCCCAGTTGCATACCAAAATCCTGACATGATGAGTTATCGGAGACATAGAGATTGAGAGATGCACAGTGATATAACAATTCATCTAGCAAGTATGTCACTCAACTACTCATGCACTATGTTTGCAGGGTTTGATAAGGCTATGCAATGCAACTAGTTCAGCAAGCATGTATGAACATCAATCAACATGTTATGGCTATCGCCAGAGTGCGCAAACTGGGAAACAAAGAGATTGCAAAGCTTTTAAGAATAACACTCGATTGTGTCCGAAAGCACAAAGACACGCTATTCTTCAGAAATTAACAAATTCAGCCAGTAAGGATGTTACTCCGATATCATAAAATCATGCTTATGCATACCAGATGTTGTAGGGATTGGGTGATGTTATAGGCATAGATACTACAGCAAGCAACCAATTGAGCTGATAAGCATGCTATATCATTCACACATTCATCAAGGAAAGCAAGGGTTCGATAATGGTCATTAAGCACTGGTTCAAGGAGCATACATGGGCATCAGTCAAGGCATAGCATCAATCAATCTATTTGGGCTATCAGACAACTACGCAATGTGCAACTCAGGGGAACAAGGAATTATGCAGCACAGATGTCAAACTATGCACGCATATATCCAATTATCAACAGTCCTTATATAGAGAGAAGCATACACAAAGAGATGACAATTTAAGCAGGTAAAAATGTCGCTCAGATATCACAGGACAATGCTCAAAAAGATACTCTACGTTGCAGGGTTTGGACAATATTTAGTTAAGCAGCTAGGTTATCAAGATATCGTGGTTTATCATTCATACAAATATACAGTATAATGAGGTTCTAGAATGACCAACCGGGTTTAGCCACAATAATAATTGTGTTCTGCTCCTTTTCTCTCTTTTCGGCTTGCAAAGAGCAGTATTGCATGTACCTGTGAGCTCAAAGGAGAGTTTTAGTCCTCAGAAATGTGCATGCAAAGCAAAGAATTTCATAGCTGATAGTTGCTTATCACTGATAGTTAACAACTAGAGTTACAGGACATATGATGTGAACTGCACTGAGGTGTTAACTGAAGATTTACAACTTGTAACAGGGTGATGTGAATGGCTACTTGGACTGACAGTGACTGACTAAATATGCAGCTATGGACAAAGTACAAAAGGGAAAAGAGAAAAATAAAGTGTGATATGCAAAAATGCTGGATATATTACAGGATGATGAATATTGTACAATGGTAGTGACCTGCAAAACCAGTTACAGCTCTAATGTTTATCCTACAGATGCAAGTTTCATAAAGGAAGACTCAAAATTTAAGGTGTTCTACAATATGCTTAGCAATTGAAGTACTTTAAGTGGACTGGAGAGCTACAAATTCAAACTATAATGAGATGCATATAAGCAGATTATTAGAAAGCCACAGATTGCAAAATGTTATATACAGAGAAAGCTAAAAACAGCGGAAACCTAACAATTTTTACAACATGAACTATAACAGAACTAACTACAGAAATTTTACAGGGGTCGAAGCTACAGCTTTACAGGGGTTGAAGCTTTCACCTAGAATTAATATGTAGATTACAACTATTGACTAAAAGTACAGGAATACAGAATAGAGACGAGCTACGAATCCCAGATGCAAGTGAATGAAAAAGTACAACTACAGCTAACAACACAAAGCTAAAATGCAGTTTATAGACAAATGGATTATACTACTGAGATGAAATCTAAACAAGTATATACATAACTTAAATAAAAATGCAGAGAATTCCAGACAAATTTTAGCCACAAATATGGTATGATACAGGATTAGGAGGCAGATGGAAATGTTTACAGATTCTTCAAAGTTAAATCTAAGTTATAAATTTAACTGAGATGGGGGCAAGTTAGGCTTGCAAATTCAATGATTAAGTGCAGGCCAAACGCTGAATGAAAGCAGGTGTTAATCAAAGTGCCAATGCACAGCTGATAGGTGTCTAAAACACCGTATTTTATATCTAGTATTTATGCTTTCTTTGCGAGTTTTCATGTAAATTATGTATCTTATGTGTGAGTTTAAGTTTATTAGGTGTCATGGAGTCATTATGAGCAAAAGAAGGAGAAAACGTCCGTTTGGAGCGTGAAGGGTGATTTGGTCATTTACAGACGAGTGATATCTGGAGCTCGTCCGCGGATAAGGGGCGACCAAATTGGAGTTCTCATTCAAAGCACTAAAGGCATATGCTAAATTAATAAGGGAACCCAATATGGGGTGGTGCTATTGAGTGGGTGTTATAATCTGTCCAACCCCAAATTCCCTTAACCCTAAATCCCAGAGATACAGATTCTCTCATTCATTTCATTCACATAAAATTGAGAGAAGGAAAAGTGGTTATTGCCATTGTAGTAAACTGTGGCCTCTCGGTTGAAATTTAAGGAAGAAATTGAGAGATAACCGAGAATAAAGAAGGTGTTGTTGTTGACTGAAGCTGAGAAGGGTTCGATTTGCTGCTGCCAAGGTTTAGATGGATTGAGGGGATGGAGGTTAAGAATGGGTTTGTGACGTTGTTCTAGGAATTAGGTGGAATCATCATTTGTTCTTGCAACGTTTTCAATCAGTTCAAGAAGTGCGAATTCCTTTGCCTCTGCGTCAAGGGTTTCGATGGATCTGGAAGGAATTTCGTCGGCTAGAAGGACTATTTCTGAAGCTCGAGTTTATGAGTGTTGGATAAACATCAGTCAAGAAAAGGGGATTTGAGCTTAATTAATGAATGGGTTTTGATGGCTTGTTCGAATTGAAGAAGATGGAGCTGGTGATACGAGTTAATAGCCAAGGAATGAGCTTAATGAGATGTCCAATCGTGTTCTTTGGAGTTGAGTTATTCTTGTGGTTGAATAGTGCAGATTGATGAAGATTTGCAGTTCTTGGAAGAAATAGAACTATGGGTTTGTGTTTTGCTTTGCAGGGAACTCGAATTTGAGAAGAAATGGAGCCAAGAGGGGAGAACAAAGGCCTGCAGTTGAAATACACATAATGTGTTTGACAGAAAAGCTGAACCACCAGTTTAGTGCTACCTAGTTCTAGCCATGGCCACAATCGTTGTTGTTGTTATGAATGGAGGTAAAGTGTGGTTGTAATTTCAGCCGAAGAAACCCGTGAGAAATACCGTGGTTAATATGATGTCAAGAGTATGAAGTCTGGAGATCGCAATGAGTTTTGTGATTGATCGTGGGAGAGTTTACAATGAATTCAGTTGAGAGAAGCTGTGGAAGACATGAGTTTTATTGTGGTGTTTGCTGTGACTCATTTGGTTGGATTTGAAGACGTAAAGATCAGTTGAATGGATGAGAAACTGAATTGTTTTAGTGTTTGATGAATGTCATAACCCTGGCTTGCTTTGGGTTTGAATTTTCAGGAAATTTGCAATTCAGACAAAGCAATGAAGAAATTTTCAGAGTTACAAGAGAAAAGCTGAGTTAGGTGGTTTGTTGGGTCAAGTCTGTGCTGGGTTGTGATGGAGTTATGGTGGTTGTGTATGATATGAACAGAAAAGATGATTGCAGTTCTGCTAGTTATATTTGATCAAGTTCTCGAGATGAAGTATTGCTGCTGCAGAGATATGGAGGAGGAGAAGCTGATGCCATTGCCTAAGAGCTAATGTTACTGTGAAGGTGGACTGGTTGCTATTGAAGTTGCACATGGAGTTACAAAGAATATAAAGATGGAATTGGCAGAACTTAAAGGAAGTGTTGCTACTTTCCATTGTATTAATACTGTAATGGAGTTGTGACTTGTGATTGTTTACAAGGTTTGTGGTGATATTTCAAGAGCCGAGGCCAGCGTGGGAGAAAGTGGCCGTGAAACGGCGGTCTTGTTTGGCCTTGTGCACATTGGTTAGCGATGGTTCCAGTCTCATTACAGTGGTTGTTTGGCAGAGGCCTGGGACTTGAGTTAGAAGCCTGGCAATGAATGGCAGATGCTAAGAAGAACAAGGTTACAGGTGAATCAAGTTTGGGGATTTTTTGGGTCGAGTTCTGGCCGAAGTACATGCCGAGAAATCGATAAGCTAGGTGTGTTCTTGCCACTCGCTTTGTAGCTAAGAGTTAATCGCCCGAGCAAAGACAAACGAGTTCGTGGGTTAAAGAGGCATTCGTGGGGAAGTGGCTTTGAGTTATGGCCTAAGCTGGGAAATGCTTTAACCAGTTTGGAGCTACAGAAACAGTGCGAAAAGCGAGCAAAAATGGCACGCCGGTGGTACTAGTTCGGTTCTTTGATTTTGGAACCGAAAGTGGGGATCATAATATTTCAAATGAATCGTGTAGGGGGTATGTCTTTGGATACAAGAGTTGGCGGCCGGACATATGAGCTACAGGTCACGCTTTTAGGTACGTTTTCGCAAGAAATGAGAAGTTGGGTTAGATGGTTTTTGTGAATGTTTGAACTGCAGAGAAGGAGAGATGAGTTGCTGGAAGTACATATTTACCTGGTGACAGTTTCTAATGGCTCAGTGGCCGGAGACAATTTTCCGGTAACAATTTCCGGTGACGGATTCCGGCGATCGGCGACCGGATTCCGGTGATGACGTCATCAAATCCGGCGACCAGTTTTCACCCAAAAATCCAGAGTCTTATTTTCCACACATGGGCTTGGTGGACCACTTGGAGATGGGTTTAGAGAAAACCTAAACTTGGAAAGAGTATCCTTTTGGGGAGAAGCATATAAATAGAAAACCTTTTCTCTAAACCTATATATATCTCCATTAGGGAGAACTCATACTTTTGGTTCTAGGGTTTAGAAACATGATAGGTTTCTCTTCTTTTTCTTGTTATGAACTCCTATGCCATGAGTAACTAAGTTTTTATTATTGGTTGAAGATGTAGTTGGATTTTGCAACCAAGTTATGATTTTTATGAATTAGTTTCTCTCAATATTATCGTTTGATTTCTACGGGTTATAATAATTGCATGATTGACGTATTGCAATATGATTGAATGTTTGTTTAGTTAAGTCTAGAATTGATTGAACTCACATCCATATCTATAGCTATTTTAGGGTTTTCATCGAGCGATAACCTTGAATGCGAGTAGCATGATATGATTAGGGTTTGTAGTGATACATCCTCGTAGTCATATGTAGAAATTGACCTTTGTTCGAATTGTTTGCGCAATGTATTACAATTGCATTGATTAGCCTATTTCTGAAACTTAATGCTCCTAGGAATTGAACTTGATTAGCGCAAGGCGTTAGGTTATTCTCTAGGTAGAATTCACATACGCAGCTCTAATGTGTGTTGATGACTTAAGAAATTACGGAGTATTCTTGCAATTAGGTATTCTATGGCTTTTGATGATAAAGTAGATTAAATACTTAATTCTATTCATATATTCATAAACTTGTTTACAATTGAAGATGAAACCTTTATCCAATATTTTCACATCTTGATTTGTTCACTTTTAATTGTTTTGCTTTTATTTATTTTCGTTTAAATCAGAAAATCCTCGGTATTTTATATAGGAAACCATAACAATTTGACAACCTAGACCTCTCTGTGGGATCGATCCTTTCTTGCCCTTGCTATATTTATATTTTGAGTAGTAAGAAAGTGTAATTATATTTGTGTCGGCCGACAACCGGTCAAATTTTTGGCGCTTCTTGGGAGGCAGCGGTTGTTAATTGTTTTTGGTTTCTTATTTTTGTTTTACTTTTTCTTATTCTTTGGTTCTTAACCGAGTTTTGAGAATATCGTTTCAGGTACCAATTCTATGGACGGAGCATATTGGATCAATCAATACGGCTTTCAACCTCAACAACATGAAAACTATCACCCTTATGGGGAATACATTCAAAACCAATCCTTTGGTTATGGTCAATATTCCACGTACCCTTTTAGTTGTTCTCATACATTCCAACCTTCTTACGGTGGGTATGTAAGTGAGCAACCACAAGGAGGGGAGACTAGTTGTATTCCTATTCATATTTCCTCTAATTTGGTAGATGAAATGCAACAATTTATGGACAAAGACATGGAGTCAATTTGTAGACAACAAAGCGTGGAACCAATTTCATCGACCGAATGTGCTCATGGTATGTTTGGCCCAATTTCGATCGTAGTTATGATCATCCACCCATTCAAAGGGAATATAATTGGCCTAACAATACCGAAGTAAGTAATTCTACTTTTTCTTTGTCGAATGAGCTTTACAAACAAATGGAACACTATATTCAGAATTTGGATGGAACACTCCAAGAGCTTCAAAAAGGTGTTTCCACTTTAAGACAAGGCATTGAAGAATACAAGGAGGAAATGAATAATTATGTTGAAAAAGGCGAACCCTTGGGGACTTTTGTTGATATTTGTGTAGTTAACTCAACTCTTGATCGTAATAATGATCATTCACCTATTCAAAAGGATGAGTTAGAGATTATCAACACTAAATTCAGCGAGGAGCAAGATTATGTTGACTATGATAGTGATGATTATTATGAAAATACATTGCCTAAACCAATTCATGGTGACATCCCCGAGGAGTGTACAATGGATTCTTTTTGGGATCAAGATGAAGACGAAGAGGAATATGTCGACACTAGTGCAGCTTGCTCAAGCATTGATCTTAATAATGATAAAGAGCCTATTCAAAGGGCGGGGCTTGAGGATGAAGCATTTTTGAGTGTTATAAAACAATTCCTTATAGTGAAATTTGGATCCGCAGTGAAGTATGTGCCTTACAACAAAGAGGAGTGTGTTGAGAATGAAACCGATTTGACCAATATTGTGGAAGACCCAATTGAGCTTGCAAATGATTATAATAATGATGTTGATGCCGAGATTTTGGTTAAGGCAGAAACGGACGAAGAATGGTTGCAAGGTTTGATAGAGGACCATGATATACAAGAGGTGAATAATTCACTTGAGTTTTTCAAGGATGAAGAGGATTCCGTAATAAAAGAGATTGTGCAAGGTTTGTCTAACCGTTTGCATATTGTTTCTTCTCCTTTACCTCTTATTGGTTTGAATATATGTGCTTCGAGAACATTGTTGAATGATTTTGTTTCTCGATATCCGCCATTAGAGATACTTGATTCTCATACTATGCAGGTTTTGGGACAAGAAACCATAGAAGTACCCGACTCCTATATTCTTTATGCACTTCCATGTGTGGACAAGAATAAGTGTGGGGGGAAGCTTTTATCGGTTCATAGCTTCGTTTCTGCTCTATATTACTAATATTTGTGCGAAGCTAGTGTTTGGAAAACAGGTTCTATGGAAGGATCCCCAACTTTTCCGATTATTGGTGTATGGGGAATGAATCTTACAAGAAGCTAAGTCGGGCCGTCGACTTTAAAACAAGTGCTAAGTGGGAGGCAACCCACCGGTTTTGTATCTTTATCCTTATCTTTTTATTTTTATGCATTTGCTTTATCTTTATTTTCTTGTTTTTGCATATCATTTATGGAATTTCCCACCTTGAACTCTCTTTGGAAGATTCAATTTTACATTGAGGACAATGTAAAGTTTAAGTGTGGGGGAGCATTTATATGTTTTAGTTTGTTTTATGCCTTTAAAAAAAAAATCAGAAAAATAGAAAACCAAGAAAAAAATTATGCTTTTTGAACTCCGAAATCTAGAAACTTGTGCCTTTAGGATGACACCATTAGTGGATGGAACCATTTTGAATGCAGGAGTTGAGGAACCAATTAACTAAAGGGGACGAACATAGCTCAGAAATCACAATTAACATGATAGTTGTTACCATATCTCGGAATATCACCATATCGCATTCTATTTTTACTTTTCCATATTTATCTATTGTTCTCTAAGTGCTTTGGTGGGTCACTAAAAATCGACGTGTTATTACTGCTAGGATGAAATAGAGTGATTGAGTTACTAGAAAAAGAGAAAAAATTGAACAAGAAAAAAAAAATGAAAAAATATATATAGAAAAAAAAAGAGACCGACCAATTAGACCAAAACAGAATAAAGAATGACACTTGGGAATAGCAGTATGTGTGAAACGTAGTCCCTGTCTCCGTCGCCTAAACAAGCGTGAGATGCAGGATCCAAGGCAACGATCATGTACTTGCTGAAAAGAAGCATGCGCTTGGATCTAAAAGATCTAATCATGCCGTCTTTAAAAAAAAAAAAAGAGAAATTGGATCCAGTTTGATCCAATCATATAAAAAAAAAGAGAAGAAATTATTATTATGTTGAATAAAGTCACTCTTGGTTCCCTTGTATATGCCAATTGATTTGATGTAGAATTCAGACCAACAAACTCAATCCAATAGGATTAGGTTCATCTTAGCAGTGACATTTACAGAGATATGGGAAACATCGATCACTTGTGAATATTCGCCAACATCTACATCTTTATCCATCTTCTTAATCTTTTCATTGTGATTGTGGTTTGTTAGTTTCCGAGTCTTTGTGGCTTGTTCGACTATCTAATTAGAGTTATTTACTAATATATGAATTGAATTTGCAAGGTACCTCCTCCGTAGTCATTTTGGATTCGTTCATTGATTTGTCACAAATAGACGGAGTTGGAAATATAGGTTTTGTAGGTATATCTCTAGTAAACCTTCACGAGACTATAACTCGTCCACTAGGGACACCTAGGGGTTTAAAGGCTTGTTATTTATGCTAAAATTAACCGTAGCCTCGACGTCACGGAGTTGTATGTATATTTTTGTTTTGATTTGCTCGAGGACTAGCAAAGTCTAAGTGTGGGGGAATCTGATAGGTGTCTAAAACACCGTATTTTATATCTAGTATTTATGCTTTCTTTGCGAGTTTTCATGTAAATTATGTATCTTATGTGTGAGTTTAAGTTTATTAGGTGTCATGGAGTCATTATGAGCAAAAGAAGGAGAAAACGTCCGTTTGGAGCGTGAAGGGTGATTTGGTCATTTACAGACGAGTGATATCTGGAGCTCGTCCGCGGATAAGGGGCGACCAGCTGGAGTTCTCATTCAAAGCACTAAAGGCATATGCTAAATTAATAAGGGAACCCAATATGGGGTGGTGCTATTGAGTGGGGTGTTATAATCATGTCCAACCCCAAATTCCCTTAACCCTAAATCCCAGAGATACAGTTCTCTCATTCATTTCATTCACATAAAATTGAGAGAAGGAAAAGCAGTTGTTGCCGCTGTAGTAAATCTGGTGGCCTCTGGTTGAAATTTAAGGAAGAAATTGAGAGATAACCGAGAATAAAGAAGGTGTTGTTGTTGACTGAAGCTGAGAAGGGTTCGATTTGCTGCTGCCAAGGTTTAGATGGATTGAGGGGATGGAGGTTAAGAATGGGTTTGTGACGTTGTTCTAGGAATTAGGTGGAATCATCATTTGTTCTTGCAACGTTTTCAATCAGTTCAAGAAGTGCGAATTCCTTTGCCTCTGCGTCAAGGGTTTCGATGGATCTGGAAGGAATTTCGTCGGCTAGAAGGACTATTTCTGAAGCTCGAGTTTATGAGTGTTGGATAAACATCAGTCAAGAAAAGGGGATTTGAGCTTAATTCATGAATGGGTTTTGATGGCTTGTTCGAATTGAAGAAGATGGAGCTGGTGATACGAGTTAATAGCCAAGGAATGAGCTTAATGAGATGTCCAACTGTGTTGCTGGAGTTGAGTTGTTGCTGTGGTTGAATAGTGCAGATTGATGAAGATTTGCAGTTCTTGGAAGAAATAGAACTATGGGTTTGTGTTTTGCTTTGCAGGGAACTCGAATTTGAGAAGAAATGGAGCCAAGAGGGGAGAACAAAGGCCTGTAGTTGAAATACACATAATGTGTTTGACAGAAAAGCTGAACCACCAGTTTAGTGCTACCTAGTTCTAGCCATGGCCACAATCGTTGTTGTTGTTATGAATGGAGGTAAAGTGTGGTTGTAATTTCAGCCGAAGAAACCCAGAGAAATATTGTGGTTAATATGATGTCAAGAGTATGAAGTCTGGAGATCGCAATGAGTTCTGTGATTGATCGTGGGAGAGTTTACAATGAATTCAGTTGAGAGAAGCTGTGGAAGACATGAGTTTTATTGTGGTGTTTGTTGTGACTCATTTGGTTGGATTTGAAGACGTAAAGATCAGTTGAATGGATGAGAAACTGAATTGTTTTAGTGTTTGATGAATGTCATAACCCTGGCTTGCTTTGGGTTTGAATTTTCAGGGAAATTTGCAATTCAGACAAAGCAATGAAGAAATTTTCAGAGTTACAAGAGAAAAGCTGAGTTAGGTGGTTTGTTGGGTCAAGTCTGTGCTGGGTTGTGATGGAGTTATGGTGGTTGTGTATGATATGAACAGAAAAGATGATTGCAGTTCTGCTAGTTATATTTGATCAAGTTCTCGAGATGAAGTATTGCTGCTGCAGAGATATGGAGGAGGAGAAGCTGATGCCATTGCCTAAGAGCTAATGTTACTGTGAAGGTGGACTGGTTGCTATTGAAGTTGCACATGGAGTTACAAAGAATATAAAGATGGAATTGGCAGAACTTAAAGGAAGTGTTGCTACTTTCCATTGTATTAATACTGTAATGGAGTTGTGACTTGTGATTGTTTACAAGGTTTGTGGTGATATTTCAAGAGCTGAGGCCAGCAGGGAGAAAGTGGCCAGGAAACTGCAGTCTTATTTGGCCTTGTGCAGCTGGTTAGCGATGGTTCCAGGTCTCATTACAGTGGTTGTTTGGAAGAGGCCTGGGACTTGAGTTAGAAGCCTGGCAATGAATGGCAGATGCTGAGAAGAACAAGGTTACAGGTGAATCAAGTTTGGGGATTTTTTTGGGTCGAGTTCTGGCTGAAGTACATGCCGAGAAATCAGTAAGCTAGGTGTGTTCTTGCCACTGCTTTGTAGCCAAGAGTTAACTGCCTGAGCAGTACAGCTGAGTTCGTGGGTTAAAGAGGCATTCGTGGGGAAGTGGCTTTGAGTTATGGCCTAAGCTGGGAAATGCTTTAACCAGTTTGGAGCTACAGAAACAGTGCGAAAAGCGAGCGAAAATGGCACGCCGGTGGTACTAGTTCCGGTTGCCGGATTTTGGAACCGAAAGTGGGGATCATAATATTTCAGTGAATCGTGTAGGGGGTATGTGCTGGATACAAGAGTTGGCGGCCGGATATATGAGCTACAGGTCACGCTTTTAGGTACGTTTTCGCAAGAAATGAGAAGTTGGGTTAGATGGTTTTTGTGAATGTTTGAACTGCAGGGAAGGAGAGATGAGTTGCTGGAAGTAAATATTTACCTGGTGTGATTTCTAATGGCTCAGTGGCCGGAGACAATTTTCCGGTAACAATTTCCGGTGACAGATTCCGGCGATCGGCGACCTGATTCCGGTGATGACGTCATCAAATCCGGCGACCAGTTTTCACCCAAAAATCCAGAGTCTTATTTTCCACACATGGGCTTGGTGGACCACTTGGAGATGGGTTTAGAGAAAAACTAAACTTGGAAAGAGTATCCTTTTGGGGAGAATCATATAAATAGAAAACCTTTTCTCTAAACCTATATATATCTCCATTAGGGAGAACTCATACTTTTGGTTCTAGGGTTTAGAAACATGATAGGTTTTCTCTTCTTTCTTGTTATGAACTCCTATGCCATGAGTAACTAAGTTTTTATTATTGGTTGAAGATGTAGTTGGATTTTGCAACCAAGTTATGATTTTTATGAATTAGTTTTCTCTCAATATTATCGTTTGATTTCTACGGGTTATAATAATTGCATGATTGACGTATTGCAATATGATTGAATGTTTGTTTAGTTAAGTCTAGAATTGATTGAACTCACATCCATATCTATAGCTATTTTAGGGTTTTCATCGAGCGATAACCTTGAATGCGAGTAGCATGATATGATTAGGGTTTGTAGTGATACATCCTCGTAGTCTGATAGGTGTAGAATACACCGTATTTACTATCTAGTAGTTTATGCTTTCTTTGCCATTTTTCTAGTGAATTAAGTATTTTTACGTGTGTTTTTGAGTTATTAGGTACTCTGGAGTCATACGGAGGAAAAGAGGAAGAAATCACTCAATTTGAACCAAAAGGCCAGAAAAGTCATTTCACAGGCGAACACTATCTGGAGCCCAGTCATTGTTAAGGGGCATCTCTGTTTTGGAGAATTATTAATGACAGCCTAGCTGTGGTTAAGGGGAGGCCAATAGGCTAGCCCTTATTAGAGTAACCAACTATTATGGAGCACCAGCTTGGGGTGTATTTTAGCAGTGGGGTGTCATCATCCTACCCTAATCTATAACCCTAAGATCGAGAGGGATGTCTCTCGTTCACTCATCATTTACTTCTCTGAAACTGAGAAGGAGAAATAGAGGCTGATGTTATTAATCGAACTCAGGGAAACCGAGAAATTCAGGGATCGAGACAGATAGGGGTTGCGATGA
The DNA here is from genome assembly GCA_023531295.1 of Papaver armeniacum. NCBI lineage: Eukaryota > Viridiplantae > Streptophyta > Magnoliopsida > Ranunculales > Papaveraceae > Papaver > Papaver armeniacum. Next base: position 67,936 of record JAJJWW010017577.1, read on the forward strand.
AATTAGAGACAGAATCGAAATTGGGTTTCTATCTGAAGTTGTTGCAGTCAACATTTAGTGGATTGAAATGTATCTGGGGATCGTTTTTGTGTTTGAATCTTGAGATGGTGATGAAATTCGAAGAAATTAGAGATTGAAGCAGCAGAAGAATCGAGGGAGAATCACAGAGGGTGTCGCTGCTGATGAACAAAGAAGAAGGTGGTGATTGGAAAAAGGATTTGTGGCTGCTGTTATTCAGATCGAGCGAGAAACTGGGAGAGAGATGTCGAACAGATCGAGTTTTAATTGGGTTTTGCTATTAGTCGAGACTCGAGAGAAGAAGAAGCTGAAATTGTTCTTGATGGTCTGTGAATTGAGAAGACCCTGATGCTTGAGATGGGTTCGATCTGATGGTGGTATCTGAGATGGGTTTTTTGTTATTCGTTCTGTGAAGATGGAGAGATGGTGATGCTGAGTGAGAAATGGGTTCGATGCTGTTGCTGCTGATACGAGAGAAATTGAAGGGGATAGAGCAGAGAGACGCTGATCAAATGGTGGAGATGATGTTCAAAGCTCAATGAACAATTGATTGTGAAGGGTTCTCTGAGTTCATCATGAAATGAAGGGGAATGAATGGGTCTGAGATTGTGTTGAAACTTGACAGAGCTGGGTTAAATGGAGGCACAGTTTAGTCATGGCTGCCGCTGTAGATCGATCGAGAGGATGATTGAAGAAATGGGTTTTGCTGTTAAAGGTTGAGGATGGACTCATATGGCAATTGAAGCTGTGTTCATTGAAGAGATGAGTTGAAGATGGAGAAGTTGAATTTGCTGGTGTTGCAGGTGTTATATGAAGTTGCAGTGGTGAAAGCATTGCCATCTTGGCTGGAGTTGAATGAAAAATCGCAGCAGCATGTGGTCCTGAGTTATGGCTTGAGGCTCAACAGGGTTTTGAGGTTATGCTGTGGCAATGGAACTGAGTACAAGGAAGCTGGTACAAGGAGGTGATGCAATTGAGTTGTTGGTTTGACTGAGACAAGAAAAGGAAGAGCAGTGAGCTGTAGGTGGTATCTGGAAGTGAATGGTGGCAGTGATTTGGTGGATTAACATTGAGGTTGCAGGACTGGCTAGGCTTGGAGCATCAGTGTCATGGCCTGGTTTAGAGAAGATTGCAGTGTCAAGACAGTGGTGGTTGCTATCTGAGAATGGGAGTGAAGCAGATGCTATGTAATGCTAAGGAGTTGCTGGAGCTACGGATGCAGCAAAGGTTGCTTACAGGAAGGGCTTGTGATGCTGATGGCAAGACAATGAAGTTGAATTACAGGGAAGGATACAGCCATCTGGGCTGTGCACAGAAAACTGCACAACTGCAACAAATTTGGCCTGGGCAAGTAGCTCAGCTAGGACCGGCCACCGAGTTAGCTAGCCGACTCTGCTCCGACTCGCTGACTCACCCTTGACTCATTGACCGACGATGGCCGTTAAGTTTGACTTTTGGCCGTTAGTCCTAACGGAGGACTGATTTTAATATTCCGTCGAATATTCCTCGACGGACAGAATTTTCAGGGTGGCCGGCGGCGATTATTCCACGGATTCCGCCACAATCCCATTTTCCGCGAGCAAAAATTCCAGAATTTTCTATGGACTTCTCTCATGGGTGTGAAGACTTGGACTAAGAATTGGATGGAGAATTTGGCTCAAACTTGGAAAGAGAAGATGGAAGAAGAGAAAGACTTGAATTTGGAAATTGAATTGCTAAAGGAAAAGGATTCTATTCCTTGGAAGATTTGGAGAACATTGAAGCCTATAAATAGAGAAGTTTTCTACATCTTTTACACACCTCTCTACACACACAACACTTTTCTTTTCTTATTCTTGGTGTGAACTTTTAACATGAGTAGTTAATTTTATTGATTGAGGATGAATTCCTAGTTCTTAATATATGTTTTGAGTTTTGTTTCAATTCTATCTTGAGGTTTTTCACATGATTATCGTTTGTTTTTACTAATAGGAATGATCTTAAAGACATTCATGATTGATTGATAGATTGTTTGGGTGGCCAACTAAATAGATTTGTTAATTTGATCTAAAGCTAGTGAAAGTTAGGGGATAAGTAATCGTTTCTTGACTCTTTACATAAGTAGCAAACACGAGACTCATGGAGGGATTCCGTGGAGCAATTGTGTGTAGAAACAACGCTAGAAAGTGAACCAAGCGAACCGAGTTTAACTACTAGTACTAAACCTAAATTCATAAATCTTAATGCATTCAGGGAATTACATCTTGTAAGCGGACCTCAAGGTGGTTCTTTTGGATAGAATCTGATAACTAAGCGGACCTGTTACTCAGTGAAATAGGGGATTTTGGGGCTAGCTAAGCGGACCTGCTATCCTACGGTTGGTGATAATTTGTGACTAATAACAAGTAGAAAAGAACATAACTTTAATCATTGTTTTGCAACGAAGAAGGATTCCTTGATCTTGTCTCTCTTATTGCTTTCAACTTTATTTTTTTAATTGATTTGTTTATTTTCTTTTGCTTTTTACACCCCCCTTTTTCGTGACAATTTTACAACTAGAATCTCGTGCTCCTCGTGGGATCGACCTTGACTACCCTATATTACTTGTTAATTAGGTAGTAAAGTATTAATTAATTTGTTGTGGTTACGACACGCATCATAGTCATATGTAGAAATTGACCTTTGTTCGAATTTTTTGCGCAATGTATTACAATTGCATTGATTAGCCTATTTCTGAAACTTAATGCTCCTAGGAATTGAACTTGATTAGCGCAAGGCGTTAGGTTATTCTTTAGGTAGAATTCACATACGCAGCTCTAATGTGTGTGTTGATGACTTAAGAAATTACTGAGTATTCTTGCAATTAGGTATTCTATGGCTTTTGATGATAGCGAGATTAAATACGAATTCTATTCATATATTCATAAACTTGTTTACAATTGAAGATGAAACCTTTATCCAATATTTTCACATCTTGATTTGTTCACTTTTATTTGTTTTGCTTTTATTTATTTCCGTTTAAATCAGAAAATCCTCGGTATTTTATATAGGAAACCATAACAATTTGACAACCTAGACCTCTCTGTGGGATCGATCCTTTCTTGCCCTTGCTATATTTATATTTTGAGTAGTAAGAAAGTGTAATTATATTTGTGTCGGCTGACAACCGGTCAAATTTTGGCGCCGTTGCCGGGGAGGCAGCGGTTGTTAATTGTTTTTGGTTTCTTATTTTTGTTTTACTTTTTCTTATTCTTTGGTTCTTAACCGAGTTTTGAGAATCTCGTTTCAGGTACCAATTCTATGGACGGAGCATATTGGAGCAATCAATACGGCTTTCAACCTCAACAACATGAAAACTATCACCCTTATGGGGAATACAATCAAAACCAATCCTTTGGTTATGGTCAATATTCCACGTACCCTTTTAGTTGTTCTCATACATTCCAACCTTCTTACGGTGGGTATGTAAGTGAGCAACCACAAGGAGGGGAGACTAGTTGTATTCCTATTCATATTTCCTCTAATTTGGTAGATGAAATGCAACAATTTATGGACAGCATGGAGTCAATTTGTAGACAACCAAGCGTGGAACCAATTTCATCGACCGAATGTGCTCATGGTATGTTTGGCCCAATTTCTGATCGTAGTTATGATCATCCACCCATTCAAAGGGAATATAATTGGCCTAACAATACTGAAGTAAGTAATTCTACTTTTTCTTTATCGAATGAGCTTTACAAACAAATGGAACACTATATTCAGAATTTGGATGGAACACTCCAAGAGCTTCAAAAAGGTGTTTCCACTTTAAGACAAGGCATTGAAGAATACAAGGAGGAAATGAATAATTATGTTGAAAAAGGCGAACCCTTGGGGACTTTTGTTGATATTTGTGTAGTTAACTCAACTCTTGATCGTAATAATGATCATTCACCTATTCAAAAGGATGAGTTAGAGATTAGCAACACTAAATTCAGCGAGGAGCAAGATTATGTTGACTATGATAGTGATGATTATTATGAAAATACATTGCCTAAACCAATTCATGGTGACATCCCCGAGGAGTGTACAATGGATTCTTTTTGGGATCAAGATGAAGACGAAGAGGAATATGTCGACACTAGTGCAGCTTGCTCAAGCATTGATCTTAATAATGATCAAGAGCCTATTCAAAGGGCGGGGCTTGAGGATGAAGCATTTTTGAGTGTTATAAAACAGTTCCTTATAGTGAAATTTGGATCCGCAGTGAAGTATGTGCCTTACAACAAAGAGGAGTGTGTTGAGAATGAAACCGATTTGACCAATATTGTGGAAGACCCAATTGAGCTTGCAAATGATTGTAATAATGATGTTGATGCCAAGATTTTGGTTAAGGCAGAAAAGGACGAAGAATGGTTGCAAGGTTTGATAGAGGACCATGATATACAAGAGGTGAATAATTCACTTGAGTTTTTCAAGGATGAACAGGATTCCGTAATAAAAGAGATTGTGCAAGGTTTGTCTAACCGTTTGCATATTGTTTCTTCTCCTTTACCTCTTATTGGTTTGAATATATTTGCTTCGAGAACATTGTTGAATGATTTTGTTTCTCGATATCCGCCATTAGAGATACTTGATTCTCATACTATGCAGGTTTTGGGACAAGAAACCATAGAAGTACCCGACTCCTATATTCTTTATGCACTTCCATGTGTGGACAAGAATAAGTGTGGGGGAAACTTTTATCGGTTCATAGCTTCGTTTCTGCTCTATATTACTAATATTTGTGCGAAGCTAGTGTTTGGAAAATGAGGTTCTATGGAAGGATCCCCAACTTTTCCGATTATTGGTGTATGGGGAATGAATCTTACAAGAAGCTAAGTCGGGCCGTCGACTTTAAAACAAGCGCTAAGTGGGAGGCAACCCACCGATTTTGTATCTTTATCCTTATCTTTTTATTTTTATGCATTTGCTTTTATCTTTATTTTCTTGTTTTTGCATATCATTTGCGGAATTTCCCACCTTGAACTCTCTTTGGAAGATTCAATTTTACATTGAGGACAATGTAAAGTTTAAGTGTGGGGGAGCATTTATATGTTTTAGTTTGTTTTATGCCTTTAAAAAAAAAATCAAAAAAAAAATAGAAAACCAAGAAAAAAAATTGTGCTTTTTGAACTCCGAAATCTAGAAACTTGTGCCTTTAGGATGACACCATTAGTGGATGGAACCATTTTGAATGCGGGGAGTTGAGGAACCAATTAACTAAAGGGGACGAACATAGCTTAAATCACAATTAACATGATAGTTGTTACCATATCTCGGAATATCACCATATCGCATTCTATTTTTACTTTTCCATATTTATCTATTGTTCTCTAAGTGCTTTGGTGGGTCACTAAAAATCGACGTGTTATTACTGCTAGGATGAAATAGAGTGATTGAGTTACTAGAAAAAGAGAAAAAATTGAACAAGAAAAAAAAAATGAAAAAATTTATATAGAAAAAAAAAAAAGACCGACCAATTAGACCAAAACGGAATAAAGAATGACACTTGGGAATAGCAGTATGTGTGAAACGTAGTCCCTGTCTCCGTCGCCTAAACAAGCGTGGAATGCAGGATCCAAGGCAACTATCATGTACTTGCCGACAAGAAGCATGCGCTTGGATCTAAAAGATCTAATCATGCCGTCTTTAAAAAAAAAAAAAAAAAAATTGGATCTAGTTTGATCCAATCATATAAAAAAAAAAAAAGAGAAGAAATTATTATTATGTTGAATAAAGTCACTCTTGGTTCCCTTGTATATGCCAATTGATTTGATGTAGCATTCAAGACTATGACTCAATCCAATAGGATTAGGTTCATCTTAGCAAGTGACATTCAGACATGATATGGGAAACATCGATCACTTGTGAATATTCGCCAACATCTACATCTTTATCCATCTTCTTAATCTTTTCATTGTGATTGTGGTTTGTTAGTTTCCGAGTACTGTGGCATGTTCGACTATCTAATTAGAGTTATTTACTAATATATGAATTGAATTTGCAAGGTACCTCCTCCTGTAGTCATTTTGGATTCGTTCATTGATTTGTCACAACTAGACGGAGTTGGAAAACAGGTCGATCCACAGAGACTTGGAGGGTGTAAAACTAATTCTTTGGTCTAACTAAACTGATTCAAAGTGAGAGTAACACAAATGGGTTTTGTTTGCCGATACGGCTAGATGATTTTCAAGTGACACGATATAGAAAACAATAATGCAAATTAAAGAGCACTAGGGCAGTCGAATCCACCACCTAATCCTATGCTTAGGCAATACTTACTCAAATTATGTTCTTGATCCCTTCCAGGGAAGTCTCAAATGGAGAATTTATTAACCACTATCACTAATTCTCCCCTAGTATTGGCTGTCTTCTTACAGTACAACCCATCACAGGATAATTTGATCAACTAGCTAACTATTACTCCTATATCAATTAAGCACAGCAAGAACAACAACATGAATATGAATTAACTCAATCATATTATTAAGGGTTTCATCTACACCCTAGAAAATGGAATTAGAACATGCTGAAGATGATTAAACACAAATTAAACTACAGCTTGGTGCACTGGCTAATCCAGGCATCCGTTTTACACTCAATTCTCAACCCTATTTATATAAAGTTCTCTTCTAACACTCAAATTTGGAAATTAAATGCAAACCCACTCACCATAACTTCCTGAAATGGTTGTCCCTTCTTCCAATTCGGCTCTGCGGGCCATTAATGCGATGTTGGAGAAACCGTAACTCCATCTATCTCAAACCTAGCTTCTAGGGTTTGAGAAGAAGCTATGGAGGCGATAGCTAGAGCTAGAGAGGTGGTGAAAGCGGCTGTGTTGGTGGCTGTGGTGGTGGTTACTCAGAGACGGTCGGGGGAAGAAGATGAGAGTTCTGAGAATTTGGTCGGGGGTAGGATAGGAGCTCTGGTTTTTCTGTCTGGAGAGAAAAGAGAGAAAAGATGAAGGGAGTGTTTGGTGGTGTGGTCGATGGGTGAAGAGGGTAAGTGGCTAAGGTGTGAAGCGGGAGCTTCGGATGTTGATGAATCGAGTGAAAAAGCCGTTGGATGCAGCTACTTGATCAAATCTCACGGCTCAGGATGGATCGGGCTTGATTCGGGTTATGGGTCGGATCTTGGATAGCTCAAGCCCATATCTTTGTAAATGGGTTGCTTCTTGTCAGGTTGCAACTGATGCACACGCGGGTTACAACTTCTTCCATAGTCGCTAGTCTCCAACTTTCTGCTCTTTTGGCTCCTCAATTCATCCAAGCTTTATTTACTACCTAAAAACACGAAATTAATTAGTACAAGTATTTATTCTTGAAAATAAAGAAAATACAGAATTTGGGATAATATATGATTTTAAAGCGCAAAAGATGAGTTAAATGCCAATAAAAAGGTGTAGAAATATGCAATATTTGGCACTCATCACTTGCACTTTCTACAAAAACACTAAAATAGTGTTGTTAGCCAAAATATCGATTCTTAGCTAATATAAATATGGGTATAAAATGCAGTACTTTCGTGCTTATCAGCAAACATAAGAGATGCAATTTAAAAGGATTATGGCAAAGAAAGCATAAATACTTGTTGATGGGTGAAAACTACTCCTGCAGAATTTGGTAATTTGGGGTGTGGATGAGGAATGAATTTAAACCTTTCAACAAATGCACTGCGCGGTGAGTGCTTGTAGATTTCGAGAGATCAATCTGAGCAAGTCCGGCCTAAACCAAGAAATGGCCGTTCCAGACTTGTTTCGGTCACAAAGTGAAGGAGATGGGGTTGATCTTAGGGAGGGAAGCGAAGAAGGTGTTGAGATTGTGAAGGTGTTGGCTTGCTTATGACTTGTAACAGAAAGATGAGCAAGCTTACGGTTGATGCAAGCAGGCTCGAGTGTTTGAATACGTTTGTATCAACACTTGGTTTTCGTAAATCCGAACTTGTGTTGTTCTCCGTTATTCCCTTGTTGTTGGAAATAGGGCGGAGACCCTATTTATACAAGTCATTGAGCCTCATTCACGTTTCTCGTGGGAAGTGGAGGTAGTGGAATGATGGAGTAGTGGAGTTGTGTGTCGGTAACACACGACCGGCCTTGCCCACTTTTCCCTGTTCATCTCTAACCGTCCATGACTCCCTAACACGTTCTTGTGATGGCGCGTTGCACGCCGCACGCCGTAAACCGCCAGACCAATACCCCAGTAAGTATCCCCAGTTTGTGACATGATTGATGTAACTGGAATGTGGATCGTGGATCCACGAAAGATAGCATGTAATGCTGAATTGAATAACTGCGTTATTCAGAAAGTCGATACTTGTGAAGTACCGTGTGTATTTTATGCAGGTACTGCATTACGGTGTGGCAAAGTGATGGGTAATGACTCCTCACTAACCAAATAACTCCTGACCAGGGTTGTATAACCAAGCTGGTGAGGTCGGACGGACGAGATGATGTTTGAGACACTCATCTGCGACCGTTGATGAAATTAGGGTTTTTAAAGAGGTGCGCAAGCATCACTCTTTAGCTTGGTCGAAACCAAGCGTGGGAAGGATTTTGAGAGGACCGACCATACATGCGTGTTGGCGGCATGATGGTGTAGGTGCACGTATTCCGTTCCCTCATGAAAGCGCGATCCGGGCCACTCGATTTGGACCGTCAAAGAGGAGTGGTCGAGATTGATTTTGCGATAAGAGTTTGATACCGCAAGAAGCCGCGCGCCATACCCCTTTCCGGCGCGTTTTCCAAGACGACCTAGCTTGGTCGGTCTTGGCCGGTTGGTTTGGCGTGTAGACGGTAGGCTGATGTTCACGCCTATGTCTTACCGTCTCATGAAATGTGATCTAAGCCACCCAATTCGTCCGGTGAAGTTGAGTGGTTGAGATCGATTTGCGGCAGAAATCCATTGCCGTAAAGGAGTTGGAAACCGCATGTCATCCCAAGTTTGGGCGCGCGTCTCAAGACGACCCATCTTGGTCGGTCTTGGTCGATCATACTACCGTGTAGGTGGTAGGTTGGTGTTCACACCTATACCTGATTATCCCATGAAAACGTGATCTAAGCCACTCAAATCATCCGGTGAAGTTGAGCGGTCGAGATCGCCTTAGGATTTGGGAGATGTAACCGCGTGAGTTTGAGCGGGCGTTTTGGATTGGCCATGCATGATATGCCTTGGCCGACCGCAAGAAGAGGTAGATGGGCCCACGGTGGTCATGCTGGTGTGACCGACCCTTGCTCAATCTAATCTCTGACCCTCCATTCGTGCTTGGGAGAAGATGGACGCGCGCGATATCTTGAACCCTAATTTTGGCTTTCAAAGCCGCGCGACCATGCTCTTTCAAAGTGACGAATTTGTTGTAACCAATCATGGTTGGTTTTGACCGATTGGTCAAGTGTGTAGGCGGTCACATGGTGATTGTGTCGACATGCTCCGGGCCCTTTGAGTCTAAATCTACACCCTCCATCTATGCCTGCGAAGGTGGACGGTTGAGACGTTTTGCGGCACATGTAATATGCCGCAAACCCTAATTTAGGGTTTTCCGTCCATAATGCTTGGTATGGACGGTTTCTTGGCAAGCAAAGGCCAATGGTCGACCATGCGGGGTCGGCCGTGTGTATTCCATACCCGCTGGTGGTGATGGAATTGATCCGTGGTCATCCAATCATGCTTGTGGAGTTGGATGACCGCGATCGATCATATTTGGCAAGCTAAGGCCGTGTGTATTCCATACGCTTGGGGTGATGGAATTGATCCGTGGTCATCCAATCATGCTTGTGGAGTTGGATGACTGCGATCGATCATATTTGGCAAGCTAAGGCCGTGTGTATTCCATACCGCTTGGGGGTGATGGAATTGATCCGTGGTCATCCAATCATGCTTGTGGAGTTGGATGGCTGCGATCGAATCATATTTGGCAAGCTAAGGCCGTGTGTATTCCATACCGCTTGGGGGTGATGGAATTGATCCGTGGTCATCCAATCATGCTTGTGGAGTTGGATGATCTGCGATCGAATCATATCCGGAGACCGATACGATCAAGGGGATGCTCAATCGGCTAGTATAACACACCGAGAGGGGCTCAATCGGGCTAGTATAACACACCGAGAGGCTCGGGCTAGTATAACACACCGAGAATCAGCCGTACGGGTATTTCGTACATGGATTCATTATAGTGCTTGAGGTTCGTGTTACTCAGAAGAGTAACACTCGTCGTCATGCCACACCGATAATGAGTACAGAAATACAAGGCCGAATTAAGTGAGGGAGTATCCAACACTTATAAATGGCTTTATCTTTTACAAGATGTCAGCGCATGATTTTTCTCGGGTTTTTTACAAACTCAACCTTGAACGAAAATCCACCATCAACATTAAGTCCCGCCTAGCACACAATGGTTACACTATTGTGTGGTAGGCATGAGATGGTGACAGATTAAAGATAAAACTTATGAGACAATGTTAGATGTTACCAGGAGAGACGGGTCGTCCCGTCCTTCGAGCATGTCACGTTCAAGAGACGTCCGAGAAAAGTGTTCCCCTAGCATGATGTCGGTCTTGCTCGCTTCGATCGACCTTGCTATGACTGCCGGTCGAGAGGCTATTGCGCCCGCCGTTCAATCGTGGGGATGTGCCTAATCGACCGATCGTTGCGCCGCCGTTCGTGGGGTTACTGCGCCTGCTTGATCGAACGTGGGCTTGTTGTGTCTGCTTCGGTTGAAAGTGGGTCCACTGTGTACATGCTTCAAACGTCGGCCATGTGCTTCGACTGAAACCGGCCCTGCTGTGTGCGCCAGACTTGAGACTTGAGCAATACCGGTCTTGAAACTTATACCGGACTGAAATCAATACCAGACATGCTTGAACGATGTTTGGACCGGCCATTGTGTGCTCTGATGTGAGTTGTGTCTTGCCGTGTGTGACTACACTTCTCATGTGCTTTCATACAAGTTCTAACTCCTGTCTTTTATTTCATTGCGGTAGAAAGAAAAGAACTCCCGTTGATATGTCTTCGAAGATAATCTTTGGTGGAAGTGTTGATGACCTCAAATACATGCCGAACATTGATGATGAGTTGTTCACCGCGCTCTCTCAACTATATGAAAATATTCGTTCCACAGGATAACCCTCCTCCTATCGACTTGGGGTTTTTCATGCTCTGCTGGATCCTCATGAAGGATGAATGAGACGCACGTTGAGCAATGAGTACATCAAAGACAACTTGACCGGAGCGCAGATTATTGGTGTAGCTTGAGTGTTGAAACGACTCGAGAGGATGTTAAAGTGGCTTCAGTGCGAACGTTGAGGTAGATCCCGGAGACAAAGTGTTGAAGCAGATTCCAAGTGAACAGGTCCCGGAGAGAGCATTGAGGCGGCTCTTGGATAGACCATTGAAGCAGCCTCCACCGGAGGAAGCGTTGAAGCGGAGCGGCTCTTCAGTTCGATTTACCCTTGCGAATTCCATGATTCTTGACTGACCATCTTTCTCGTGTTGAAGAAGCCTTTGACCGAAGGTGAAGGAACTTCATGCTGAGCCTCGATCCCCAAGCGTGGTTTACATGGTTTGTTCGTAGCGGTCGTTGTCGAGCCGGATATAGAATATCTTGGGCATTGCCTCATCATTGTGGGAGTCGTGCATGTGGTACTCGGAGTTGGAGTCGCGGACGCGCAGGATGTTGTATCTCGGTAGTTTTCCTCTTGTTGCTTGTGGAACTCGCTACGAAGAAGGTCAAGGTTGTATCGCTTGTTGGTGAGATATATGCCCCTACAAACATTATGAGGCTCTTCATTACGGCAGCCTGGTTCTTTCTATCGGGGCATATGTTGTTGTAGATGAGAGTTCAAATGACTCAGAGGGCGACCAAAAGTGCGGATTCTCCAACATAGCATGATAGACATGTACCACTGTCTGATAAAGTGACTCACTCGGATCTTGTTCGACCATTGTCTGATAGAGTGACTCGCCCCGATCTTGCTCGATATGATGCGTGGACATCGTTATCTTCTTGAGGCTGCTCCCTTGAGGTATCGGCTTTGCATCATGCTCGTACATCCTTATCTGGTTGTAGCCGCAACATCCATCCATGGAGGAGAATATGCCATGTCCGATGGTTGCATCTGGTCTCACGCTGGATTGCCTCAGAGATTGTCTGACCGGCTTGGATCGGAGACTGTATGAATGATTACAGGGTCGAGCTGATGGAGATAGGCCTAGGAGATTCCTTATCGTCGAGCTCATCAGTTGTGGAGTTGGTTCCCTCTTGCAGCAGTTGTGGAGCATCTAGCACTTGCTCTTGTGGTTCATTGCTGTTGTAGCATTCCGTTGGGTGGAGAGACTGGGTGTCAGTCTTTCCTGCTAATTGATAATGGCAGTTTCGGTATACCGTTTTCCCTTTCTGGTCACGACTCACCATAAAAGTTCGTTCCCTCTTCGTGTGAACGTGGGTCGTGGCTTCACAGGATGGAGAAGAATGCTTCGTCAGCAAAATGCATCGTGGGTACTAGCCCTCAATGATGCAAGACGGTCTTCTTCCTGAATTGACGCCCACATGGGGAGTGGGATGCAACGAACTTGTCTGATTCTTTCCACGGAGCTTCTCCCGTATGTCTTGGTTTGGTTTCCCTCGAAGTCCGTCATTGTGGTAGGCTTCCGTACGACCTAGCCTGGGAGAGTCTTGGATGTCCTGAGAATCTTGAGAGTAATGAAGACGATCCTGTGTAGATAAGGGTCATCTTGAACTCTTAATCCTTGATGCGTGCGGTGACATGTAGGTCACGGTCGTGACCTTCCTCTGGTTGATAGCGAAAAACGTCTCCGCGCGCTGATTCTTCGAGAGATGTGAAAGATTGCATAAACTTTCCACTAGAGAAACCGCTTCCCGATCCACCGGCCTCTGGTTCATAGTGAAACTATTGACTTGAGAAAGATCGTTGTGAGGATCAGTCCCCAGTGTAGGAGCCTCCATGACAGGACCGCTGAACCAGAGTGAAACTATTGACTCGAGGAAGATCGTTGTGAGGATCAGTCCCCAGTGTAGGAGCCTCCGTGACAGGACCGCTCATATCTGATGTCGCTTCTTTGATCAGGTCCATGTAGGTCCGTGCCATTGAAGTACCTTCTCCGGTGCGTTGAATTCATTCCTTGTTGGCTCCAGGGGCTGTTGCGGGTCATGTGGGAATCGATCAGTTAATGTCTTAAGAAAAGTGAGTACCTCTTTCCGAGTTGCGGCCATATCCGTTTGAGTCTTGACAAGAACTTCCTGCTTTTCCATCAAGTCTGCAATAATGGGAGATGGTCCTCCTCTCGCCCCTCCGGTTCCTCGTCCTGATGAAGGAGTGGAAGTTGTTGCTCGGTGACTACCTGGGAGGTGTTACACTTGATGAGATGCCGGGACTTGCACTGCTCCGGCTCAGTGATGGGAGGTGTTGTAATATCACTGCTGAGTGATCGAATTGAACGTTCCCATCCTCTGTACTCACGTGTTACTTGATTGATTTCTCCTTCCTCAAGCGTTTCTTCACGGCTTCGACAAGGGTCTTGAGATGTAAATCTTCCAGCAGGGATCCGTAAGCTGCAGGCTCCATTTCTTTATCCGGTAGACGTTGTAGTACTCCGGACAGTCCTCTCCTCCGTGGAGTTGCCTCGGTTCTTCATTGTTGACTCGGACCATGTTGTTCATCTTTCCTGAGTCACCTGCGGTTACGCGCTCTTTTGCCTCTCCACCGGTAAAGGTGTGACTCCTGACTAAGGATTCAGCATTTCTTGCACTGCTTGAGTAGATGCCTGCCGATCCTTCTTGTAATTGTGCCGCTATATCATTCAAAAGGCGAAATATCTCGCTCTGCCTCCTGGTGATACCGGCTTGATTTGCCAAGACATCCTCCAGCATTCCAGCTATGCTTCCCATGATATCTGAACCGCCCGTAGTTTTAGGATACATTGCGAGATGGAAACCGAAAAATTGAGGATTCAATTTTTTGCAACCGATAGATCAACCTCCCACTGTGGTCACCAATTGTTGATGGGTGAAAACTACTCCTGCAGAATTTGGTAATTTGGGGTGTGGATGAGGAATGAATTTAAACCTTTCAACAAATGCACTTTGCGCATGGTGAGTGCTTGTAGATTCGAGAGATCAATCTGCGTGCAAGTCCGGCCTAAACCAAGAAATGGCCGTTCCGGATTTGTTTCGGTCACAAAGTGAAGGAGATGGGGTTGATCTTAGGGAGGGAAGCGAAGAAGGTGTTGAGATTGTGAAGGTGTTGGCTTGCTTATGACTTGTAAAGAAAGATGAGCAAGCTTACGGTTGATGCAAGTGTGCTCGAGTGTTTGAATACGGTTTGTATCAACACTTGGTTTTTGTCGTCTGAACTTGTGTTGTTCTCCGTTATTCCCTTGTTGTTGGAAATAGGGCGGAGACCCTATTTATACAAGTCATTGAGCCTCATTCACGTTTCTCGTGGGAAGTGGAGGTAGTGGAATGATGGAGTAGTGGAGTTGTGTGTCGGTAACACACGACCAGTCTTGCCCACTTTTCCTGTTCATCTCTAACCGTCCATGACTCCCTAACACGTTCTTGTGATGGCGCGTTGCACGCTGCACGCTGTAAACCGCCAGACCAATACCCCAGTAAGTATCCCCCAGTTTGTGACATGATTGATGTCTGGAATGTGGATCGTGGATCCACGAAAGATAGCATGTAATCTTTGAATTGAATAACTGCGTTATTCGTAAAGTCGATACTTGTGAAGTACCGTGTGTATTTTATGCGTGTGTATCGCATTACGGTGTGGTACAGTGATGGGTAATGACTCCTCACTAACCAAATAACTCCTGACAGGGTTGTATAACCAAGCTGGTGAGGTCGGACGGACGAGATGATGTTTGAGACACTCATCTGCGACCGTTGATGAAATTAGGGTTTTTAAAGAGGTGCGCAAGCATCACTCTTTAGCTTGGTCGAAACCAAGCGTGGGAAGGATTTTGGAGAGGACCGACCATACATGCGTGTTGGCGGCATGATGGTGCAGGTGCTGTATTCCGTTCCCTCATGAAAGCGCGATCCGGGCCACTCGATTTGACCGTCAAAGAGGAGTGGTCGAGATTGATTTTTGCGATAAGAGTTTGATACCGCAAGAAGCCGCGCGCCATACCCTTTTCCGGCGCGTTTTCCAAGACGACCTAGCTTGGTCGGTCTTGGCCGGTTGGTTTGGCGTGTAGACGGTAGGCTGATGTTCACGCCTATGTCTTACCGTCTCATGAAATGTGATCTAAGCCACCCAATTCGTCCGGTGAAGTTGAGTGGTTGAGATCGATTTGCAGCAGAAATCCATTGCCGTAAAGGAGTTGGAAACCGCATGTCATCCCAAGTTTGGGCGCGCGTCTCAAGACGACCCATCTTGGTCGGTCTTGGTCGATCATACTACCGTGTAGGTGGTAGGTTGGTGTTCACACCTATACCTGATTATCCCATGAAAACGTGATCTAAGCCACTCAAATCATCCGGTGAAGTTGAGCGGTCGAGATCAGTTTAGGATTTGGGAGATGTAACCGCGTGAGTTTGAGCGGGCGTTTTGGATTGGCCAGGCATGATATGCCTTGGCCGACCGCAAGAAGAGGTAGATGGGCCCACGGTGGTCATGCTGGTGTGACCGACCCTTGCTCAATCTAATCTCTGACCCTCCATTCGTGCCGGAGAAGATGGACGCGCGCGATATCTTGAACCCTAATTTTGGCTTTCAAAGCCGCGCGACCATGCTCTTTCAGGCGGACGAATTTGTTGTAACCAATCATGGTTGGTTTTGACCGATTGGTCAAGTGTGTAGGCGGTCACATGGTGATTGTGTCGACATGCTCCGGGCCCTTTGAGTCTAAATCTACACCCTCCATCTATGCCTGCGAAGGTGGACGGTTGAGACGTTTTGCGGCACATGTAATATGCCGCAAACCCTAATTTAGGGTTTTCCGTCCATAATGCTTGGTATGGACGGTTTCTTGGCAAGCAAAGGCCAATGGTCGACCATGCGGGGTCGGGCCGTGTGTATTCCATACCGCTTGGTGGTGATGGAATTGATCCGTGGTCATCCAATCATGCTTGTGGAGTTGGATGACTGCGATCGATCATATTTGGCAAGCTAAGGCCGTGTGTATTCCATACCTGCTGGGGGGTGATGGAATTGATCTGTGGTCATCCAATCATGCTTGTGGAGTTGGATGACTGCGATCAGATCATATTTGGCAAGCTAAGGCCGTGTGTATTCCATACCTGCTTGGGGGTGATGGAATTGATCTGTGGTCATCCAATCATGCTTGTGGAGTTGGATGACCGCGATCAGATCATATTTGGCAAGCTAAGGCCGTGTGTATTCCATACCTGCTGGGGGGTGATGGAATTGATCCGTGGTCATCCAATCATGCTTGTGGAGTTGGATGATCTGCGATCGAGATCATATCCGGAGACTGATACAGTCAAGTCCGGATGCTCAATCGGGCTAGTATAACACACCGAGAGGGGCTCAATCGGGCTAGTATAACACACCGAGAGGGCTCGGGCTAGTATAACACACCGAGAATCAGCCTGTACGGGTATTTCGTACATGGATTCATTATAGTGCTTGGAGGTTCGTGTTACTCTGTAAGAGTAACACTCAGTCGTCATGCCACACTGATAATGAGTACAGGAAATACAAGGCTGAATTAAGTGAGGGAGTATCCAACACTTATAAATGGCTTTATCTTTTACAAGATGTCAGCGCATGATTTTTCTGGTTTTTTACAAACTCAACCTTGAACGAAAATCCACCATCAACAATACTAGATATAAAATTAGGTGTTTTACAACACCTATCAATGGTGAAGATGAACAAGGTTGATATGAAAGTGCTCATATGGATAACCATTGGTTAAATATTGTTGAACCAACTAAGTAGACACATTTAGGTACGATTACTCAAACCTAAATGAAGGGGCATTTCATTTGTGTATAACAAGCTAAGTTCGATCTAACGGTTGAAAGATATTAACTTGAATTTAATCAAGTTTTCATCTAATGAATATTGAAGGCTTTGTTACGAAGGTAACTTAGATTGCAAACCCTGATTTGAAATCTATATAAAGGAGAACTCTAGCAACTAATCCCCACACCCCCAGTGTGATACTAGTTGTATGATGCGTGTCGTAACCACAACAAATTAATTAATACTTTACTACCTAATTAACAAGTAATATAGGGTAGTCAAGGTCGATCCCACGAGGAGCACGAGATTCTAGTTGTAAACTTTGTCACGAAAGGGGGGTGTAAAAAGCAAAAGAAAATAAACAAAGCAATTAAAAGATAAAGTTGAAAGCAATAAGAGAGACAAGATCAAGGAATCCTTCTTCGTTACGAAACAATGAATCAAGTTATGTCCTTTTCTACTTGTTATTAGTCACAAATTATCACCAACCGTAGGTAAAGCAGCTAGCTCAGTGCTAAACCCCTAAATCCCTTGTATCACCGGACACGGAAGTTCTCGACTACCGGATTCTATTTACCAAACCACCTAGTAGTAGCTCACTCTAGATGTAATTTAAATAAACGCATTAAGATTTATGAACTTATTAGGTTAATATTAGTAGTTAGACTCTTAGATCAAGGTCTACTTGCTAACGTTGTTTCTACACACAATTGCTCCACGGAATCCCTCCGCAAGGTCTCGTGTTTGCTACTTATGTAAAGAGTCAAGAAACGATTACTTATCTCCTAACTTTCACTAGCTTTAGATCAAATTAACAAATCAATTTAGCATGCATTCTAAACAATCTATCAATCAATCATGAATGTCTTTAAGATCATTCCTATTAGTAAAAACAAACGATAATTATGTGAAAAACTTCAAGATAGAATTTGAAAACAAAAACTCAAATCATATTAAGAACTAGGAATTCATCCTCAATCAATAAATTAACTACTCATGTTAAAGAGTTCACACAAAGAATAAGAAAAGAAAAGAATTGTGTGTGTAGAAAGGTGTGTGTAGAGATGTGTGTAAAGATGTGTGTAAAACTTCTCTATTTATAGGCTTCAATATTCTCCAAATCTTCCAAGGATTAGAATCCTTTTTCTTTTGCAATTCAATTTCCAAATCCAAGCTTTTCTCAACTCTTCCACCTTCTCTTTCCAAATTTGAGTCCAATTCTCCATCCAATTCCAAGCCCAAGTCTTCACACCCATGAGAGAAGTCCATAGAAATTTCTGGAATTTTTGCTCGCCGGAAAACTGGGATTGTGGCCGGAATTGGCCGGAATCCGTCACCGCCGGCCACCTGAAAATTCTGTCCGTCGAGGGAATATTCCGTCCGGTCCACAGTTAGGACTAACGGTCAAAGTGGTCAACCGTCAGTCAACTGTTAGTCAAAGGTCAAGGGGGAGTGACTGAGTCAGAACCGAGTCAGCTAGCTAACTCGGCTGACTGGTACTAGCTAGGCTACTTGCCCAGGCCAAATTTGTTGCAATTGTGCGGTTTTACGTACACACCCACGATGGCTGTATCCTTCCCTGTAATTCAACTTCATTGTCTTGCCATCAGCATCACAAGCCCTTCCTGTAAGCAACCTTCGCTGCATCCGTAGCTCCAGCAACTCCTTAGCATTACATAGCATCTGCTTCACTCCCATTCTCAGATAGCAACCACCACTGTCTTGACACTGCAATCTTCTCTAAACCAGGCCATGGCACTGATGCTCCAAGCCAGTCCTGCAACCTCAATGTTCACTGCCACCACTTCCATAGCCCAAGCTCATTATCTCAAGCATAACCACCAGCTCCAACAGCTCCATCTTCTCTGGAAACAACATCCAACTTCAGTTCAAAGCAATGGCAGCCATCTGCTTTAACATCAGTAAGCACAAGCATCATCCTCTCCGTCTCCTTGTTCAAAACTACAATCCATCCTCCATCTGCACTGCCTGTAACCATTGCCTCACCATTGCCTCATCATTCCCTGTAAAGAAATCCTAAGACATACATCTAAGTTTTACTGCTCATTCTGTAGCAGAGCCTCAGCTGTGTTCACTCATCTCAGTCCTGGTTCCAATCTGGCTGCAATTCTACCACCAACACTGCACAACCCTGTAACCTGAATTTCTTTTACAGTTGCACAACCTCAACAACTCTCAATCTCTTTCTTCTATAGCAGTACCAACTCTAGCTGTTCAGAGGCAAATCCCACCTTAGCAATAGCACCACCATCTTGATTCCTCTCTTCAAATTCCACCATAATTCGATAGCAACAGTTCCATCCCTGATTTCTTCTCAGATCTCTTGATTCGATTCAAACCCAGCTGCTTCTCATAGCACCAATCTCTCCCTGTAATTCACCAGAGTCACTCATCTTCATATTCAGAGCATCAACAGCTCTCGGCTTCAACAGTTGGAGATTCTCACAGAAACCCCATCTCTCTCTTAGCTTCATCGCCATCTCTGTTGTATCAATTTTCCGATTGGTCTGTCGATTTTTAGCAAATGGTCGCCGCTTTCATTTCTTCTCTTGATTCAACCACAGACCCAACAATTCTTCCTGAGCTTCAAGCCCTAGTCTCTTCGAACTTGATTCACCCTCTTCGATTCAACAGCACCTTCATCAACATCTTCAATAGTTCTTAGATTCAAACAAAACCCCTTTTATTCTTCGATTCAGAAACAACACAAACCCTAATCTCTCTCAGTTCTCCTATGATTCATTATCTCAGTTTCTCGATCTTGACACTAGCAGCAACTCATCATTCTCTCAATCTCACTCAACAGCAAAACCCATTCTTTAAATTCATCCTCTCTGTTCACTCTGTTCTCGATTTCTAATGCACCTCTCGAGTTAATTAGCAATCATGGTCTTTGTTTGAATTTCTAACTCTCAGGTGTAGGAAAAAATAAGAGAAAAAGAAAACCCAAAACTCGATTTAGGTTTAAGTTGAATGGGGCGGATTCGGCACGGGTGTGGGTGTGGGTCTATGGGTTTATGCATCCATGGACATAACCCATCCATTTTACCAAATGATAATAGCACTACATTTTCGGATAAGGGCTACCCAGTTTGGCAGCCCCTTAACTTGAACTGTCCTTTCTTTAGTAATTTGAGTCACCCCTTAACCTTGGCTGGGCTCCATATAGTATTCCCTCCTTGGTGAAATGACAATTTTACCCTTTTGGCTCAAATAGGGAGATTTCTTCTTCTTTTCCTCCATGCAACTCCAAAGTAGCTATAAAACTCAAAACAAGCGTAAAATACATAATTTACAAGAAAAATAGCAAAGAAAGCATAAACTACTAGATAGTAAATTAGGTGTATTCTACACCTATCATTGTATAAGCTAGAGTCGATTATCCTTTAACCTTACGTTTTTCATGAAACTCTGTAGGTTAACGAATTGAAGACTTCATTGGGATTGTGAAGCCAGACCCAACTATTTTCTCTGTAGTTGCGTGTTCTTATCTTGCCATGTTCTATCGTATTGAGTACTATCTTCTCTAAGATTTGCTCGAGATTGATCTCCGATGGCAAGATTAAAAGTAGTCACAAACATCTTCGTCTCCTCGTTTGTGATTCCACAATATCTTGTTTCGCTACCATACGATTAAGATTATTTTGAGGTGATTGATATTTCTAGAATGTTCTTTGGGAATATAAGTCCAGTATACCAATTGGTTCATGTTCACCTTCATTTATCAAAAGACGGAACAAAACTCGTAGGTATTTCTGTGGGAGACAGATTTATCTATTCCAATAGGATTTTCTGTGTGAGACAGATTTGTTTATCAAGTCTTCGACTTTGGGTCATAGCAACTCTTAGTTGTGGGTGAGATCAGCTAAGGGAATCAAGTGCGTAGTATCCTGCTGGGATCAGAGACGTAAGGAACACAACTATACCTTGAATCAGTGTGAGATTGATTAGGGTTAAACTACAGTCCAGACCGAAGTTAGTTTGTAGTAGGCTAGTGTCTGTAGCGGCTTAATACAGTGTGGTGTTCAATCTGGACTAGGTCCCGAGGTTTTTCTGCATTTACGGTTTCCTCGTGTACAAAACTTCTGGTGTCTGTATTATTTCTTTTCCGCATTATATTTTGTTATATAATTGAAATATCATAGGTTGTGCGCTGAATCGATCAATTGGTAAATCCAAACTTTGGTTGTTGATTGAAATTGATTGATCCTTGAACATTGGTCTTTGGTACCGTTCAAGTTATTCCTCTCATATTCAATCAGGCTCGCAAATTGTATTTGTTTGATTGCGGATTGAATTGAGAGATTGAGATATAACTCTTTGATATAGTTGATTGAGTCTGACTATCTAGTTGAATTGTATTTGTTAAGATTGAGTCTGACTATCTAGTTGATTTTCTTGTAAGTATATTGGAGTTAGTCCATACAGATTGCTAAGAGAAATATTAGGTGAGGTTGTCAGACCCCCACTTTTTCAATTGGTATCAGAGCAGGCAAACACGCTAAGACCTCATAAGTATGTGTTTAAAGCAATCTGATCTTTATGGACGAATATATCTCTAATAACGTACATGTTCATAAATTACCAGATGATTTTCAAAGCTTGGATTCACCTGAGAGAATTGTCACATCTAGGTCAGTATCTAAACATTATCTTTATGTAGAACCTGTTGAAGTCAGGGAAACACGCCTAGAAGAACAGTTGGATGAACTTTTTGATGAAGGTGATTCAGATATTGATAGAGATGTTGATGAGGAAGTCTCAGAGTATGTTAAGCTTTTGGATTCGGTGGAAAGTAAGAAAATGAGAACTTCTCATGTCACACCACTTCTGATTCCTCTCTGTCGAGAAAACAAGATATTGAGAAGATGTTACGCAGGTGTTTATGTTTCAAATCGTTCTAACGAATCGATCCTCAAGGATTCTGAGGAAAACCTACGTATGAAGTCACTTGAATGTGATAATCTTTATCAAAAGTACTTTTTGTTGGAAGAGAAACTTGCAGAATCCGAAGCAAGGATTAACTCTCAACAAATTAGGTTTGATTACAGAGAAAGCGCTTATCTCGCTCGAGAAAAATGCCTTCAGGCTGATTTAGCTGCTGCTCTTGATAAAATCAAGATGTTAGAAGATGACTTGAAAAAGTTCAACGCTAGTTCAAGTAAATTAACCACTATGCTAGGAGTAACTAAAAATCATCGTGATACACGAGGATTGGGCTATAAGGGAATAAATGCTCCAAGTATTAGCAAAGAGGTAAAAAATTTCAAGGCTAGTGATTCTTCTCAACAAAAGGTTTCCACTGATAGCAAAAGTGAAATACCTTCACCGGCAGTTAAGGTTCAAAAGAGCAAAGTATATCAACCTACAAAGACAACACACACAGATCGAGGTAAGAACATTCCTTATTTTCAAATATCTTGATTAACATTGCGGGCCTGGGATTAATTGTAGGATTTTTAAATATCCCTACAGAAACATTCTTCTAGCTAAGTTGGAAAAAAATTTAGTTACGAGATTTGTAACTATGGATAAGTATTCCACCTAATAATCTCGTATTTGTTAAGTTTGGTAATACATCTGGCTCTCTCATTCCAGGATTACAAAGAACAATAGTTACCGTAATTAGTGTTTACCTGAATCATCATTATGATATCGTACAGCTACATCTCATGTAACATATAATCAAGTAATATAACTATGGTCACATATCAAGATATATTGTATTATCTTAGTTATAGATAAAACCTAGATTATATAGTTTATATCCTTCTGTCCTTGTTATTATCGATTTAGCAGCGTAAACTCGTAGTCAATATCAATCCAATCCATATATGCGGAAAACTTGTCTAGTCTCTCTATAAATACATACATATATTCTCAAGCTTTCACCCATCTTTTAAGAAAAAAAATATAGGCATACAAAATCATCAAAAATAATGGCGAAGTTCTTTGCTTGGTTTACTCCTCTAGTGTTTTTTTGTTATGCTTCAATCTCAGTGTTGAAGCATTGCACAAAATATATCCACAATTCCAATCACTCGTAGCAGTGAAAGCACCGGTGAAACTAGAACATCTAAGAACTAGTTTTCACTTCCAACCTCCCAAAAACTGGTACAATCGTACGTTGGTTTCTTCTGAATCTGATTTGTTTAGTTTTGTCTGGTAATTAAATCCTCCCTCCATAATTATACTGTTTCAAGTTACTTTTCATTTTCTTTCTTTTAATCTTATATTTTTACTTGATCTTGAATTTGAAGGCTCAAAATGCAATCTCTTGGATGAATATGTTGTCAATTCATCAGATAAACCATAAAAGCAGCGTTGCTGATTGACCCCAATTGGACCACCTAATTGAAAGCAATGTTGCAGTTGATTGTAGGCCACTCTCTATAAATGTCCCTTAATTGTAATTGTTATTGTAATTAATTGTAGGTATTATTGGTATCATATATGGCAAACAAGAACTTTATGAGAGCAGTTCACTTTGTCAATCACTGTAACTTAATAAGATGCACTGCAGCATCATTGCATTTGCATAAATGATTTGTCTAATTATGAGAGTATTCAAAACTGAACAAGGTCCCCGGGTTTTTTTTCTGGATTTGCGCTTTCCTCGTGAACAAATTGTGTCTTTACTTTTACTTTCCGCGATTATAATTATTATTTTTATTTTATTTTTATTTTTAGAAAAACCGAAAAATATTTACACAGGGTTGGATGGGAGTCTAGCAACAATCAAGGTCCCACGCATTTTTGAATAACAATGCCTAGCCTATGAAAGAGAGAACCACCAATCTTATGGTTGGCATTATGACTAGCAAAGCAATTTCTTAATCGTTTCAGAAAAGAGATAGTGTCGACTCCGAGTTCACCTAATGTAGAGAAATCCAAAACGCCAAATCTGTACCCATGAATTACACATTTGTCGAGATATTTAGTGCATTTACGAGTGACAGCCGCAGAAATAGCATGGCCCGGTATAAAATTGCGAGTACTAGCACTTGTGAAGGGAGACGTACCCATGACATCGAAGCATACATCCTTCCCATCTTCCCAATTATACACAAGAATATCTGTTGGTTTCAAACCATTTTCAGCATCCGACAAAAAACCCAAATATACTTCCTTCCTCGCAGTCACGCCAACTTTATAACATATATCTGCTAAGACATCTCTAACCATATCAAGCCTAAATTTGGGACCCATATCCTTAGCTCAGTGTATCGCATGATCTCCAAAGATATCCATGGTACGCTTACAACTGGGACACTGACTTTCTTTGGCAAAGAATGGGATGCCTAGCCGATACATGAGCACAGAACTGAACTGTCTTGGCCCAACTGTCTGATTAAGTCCACTAATTGGGATGGATTTGAGAAAGTCCATCGCCTGTTCAACTCTATTGCACTGCCATAAAATGACATCTCGCTCAGTTAAGTTGTAGCAGGTAGGAATTCGTTCCTTGATAACACCAAAGTATAAAACTTCCAGGGGATGCATGTACTTGGGGGCAGCATTATTGATGTTGAAGTTGGGAAGAGATAATCCACAAGCTTGAGTGAACGACTGCAGAGCATGATGAAACCTATGGCCATGATCTGTATCTGCTGGTAACCGCAGGATAGTGTTTTGCAAATACTGAGTCTGATCTTGAGAGGCTAAGTAGCAATACTTACCAGTGTATGTCATAGTATGAACACCTAAACCTCCATCTTTAATTGGCAAAGTGGCAATACATTGTTGAACCAAACCAAAACCTGCGCCATCACCCATAATTAACTGTCGCAAGTACTGCATAAGATTGGTATAAAAAACTGAGGTAGCTGCTTGTAAATCCATAGGACTAGTGGTACGGAGTGCAAAGTAAAGTCTGGAAACACCGGTGCATTTACGTAAGAGAAGAAGCTCACTCTGTGGGTCTTGGAGTTTCCAAACTTTCTGCATTAGTTGTATAGTTTTATCAACCCTGTTCATAACTAAATCACTGCAATATTGCATATCTAGACTGGCATGCCCTCCGAGAAGTTTGACTCCACCTGCTGGTTTACCAATATCTGCTGGAAAAATACCTGCCACATCTCTCCTGGGGTAAAATGTTGTCCAATAGATCTCTGTTTTCAAGACATTAAGATATAAGCCTCTACAGGGACCTTCCTCTTGTATTATTCTCAAAGCTTTAGACACTTCTAATGTGTCACCTGCAAGAGCGCCATCATCTAAATACCATGCATGAAAATCAAGGGTGCAATGAGAAGCAATTTTTTCAGCCAAAGGATGTAAAACTAATGCAAATAACAGGGGACCAAGTGGGTCACCCTGTTGAACACATTGAGAAGATGAGAGCACTGAGTCATTGTAATATAATCTGGCTGGGGTTGAGTAACAAAACTCTACCCACCTGGAGATGCTCGGGCAATGTTTTCTGACTTCGCTAATCATGATAGATCTATCCACCAAATTAAAATCATTAGAAAAGTCAATCAACAACATGGTCTTAGTGTTGTCACTACCCTTCATGTCCAATAACCTATTTGCTGAGTGCAAAATCCCTTCCCTACACCAAATTGGTATGTGCCTAAATATGTGGTTAAATCTTTGCAGGCAGATGTTGCAGCTAATTTAGCACATTATCTTCTCCAAATGGTTCCAACTGCAATGGGCCTTAAACCGCCACCAGGTTTGAGCAATGGAGTTATAGGAGAACTAGAAACAAATTCACCAAGAACTAAGGGGCACTTACCTGCCAACCATAAGTTTATGACACCTGCTATGGACTGTAAAAGATCCTCCGCCACAGCTACAGCATTACCACTCAGTGCATCTAGTAAATACTGAGCTCTAAGACTGTCTCTTTCACATGAGGTGCCCTTAGGGAAACTTCGTAAAGCGATACAACATCTTTAGCATCAATTGCCAGCGCAGGAGTAGAGATTTCTTCAGCAGATATGGATGGTGGTGGGGTAGGTGGGTGGTTTTGCTGAAGCTCATGTAAAGTGTCTGGAGTTGAGGGTGCAACACCGTTAGAGGAGAGAATACGGATAGCATCAGAGTAATGGCCGTAACTCAACTTTTTCCTGCATGCAAGCAAATTAGAATCATGCTTCTTCATGTTAGAATTCTCTTTCCCGGGATTGGTTGAGAGAGCCCAAGCAATTCTTAAGTCATGATAAAGAATCCATTGGGTTCTTTCTAACTTGTTAGTGCCTGATTAATTACCGAAATTTGGAGTTTCTTTCTATTGCCAGAACGAGCATCTCTAGAACTTTTTGACACATAAAGATGCAAGGTGCATACATGAAGCAAGAGGAGTTGTAACCAAGCTGTTACATCTGAGGGGTGGGCAAGCACATTATTAAGAGCCTTTTTCAGGGTTCTAGAAAAGTGTAACCTACATGGTAGGGGGATACTTACAATTGTAGGGATTTGGCTCTGAAGGATAATATTAAGCATCTCTACTGTAATGTGCAATGTAGCCTCTCCACTG
The DNA here is from genome assembly GCA_023531295.1 of Papaver armeniacum. Classification (NCBI taxonomy): domain Eukaryota; kingdom Viridiplantae; phylum Streptophyta; class Magnoliopsida; order Ranunculales; family Papaveraceae; genus Papaver; species Papaver armeniacum. The sequence continues at coordinate 94,410 of JAJJWW010017577.1, forward strand.
TTAGGATTACTTGATGAAAATGCGGGGGTCTAAAACCTCACCCAATATTTCGATTAGCAATCTATATGGACTAACTCGAATATACTTTTAAGAGAATCAACTAGACAGTCAGACTCAATCTTAATAAAAAAGTATATCAAGGAGTTAATATCTCTATCTCTTGATTTGATCTATACTCAAACAAATAGAAATCTGTGAGTCTTTATCAAATACAAGATATATAAACTTGGATAGTACCAAAGACCAATATCCAAGGATCAATAAATTTCCAATCAACAACCAAAGGTTGGATTTCACAATTGATTGATACAACACACAACCTGTGATATTTCAATTATATAAAAAAATATAATGCGGAATAGAAATAACACAGACACCAGAAGTTTTGTTAACGAGGAAACCACAAATGCAGAAAAACCCAGGGACCTAGTCCAGATTGAACACCACACTGTATTAATCCGCTACAGACACTAGCCTACTACAAACTAACTTCAGTCTGAACTGTATTTGAACCCTAATCAATCTTACACTGATTCAAGGTACAGTTGCGTTCCTTACGTCTCTGATCCCAGCAAGATACTACGCACATGATTCCCTTAGCTGATCTCACCCACAACTAAGAGTTGCTACGACCCAAAGTCGAAGACTTTAATAAAAAATTTTATATCACACAGAAAAGTCTAAGATAATAGATAAATCTGTCTCCCACAGATAAACCTAAGAGTTTGTTCCGTATTTTGATAGAAATCAAGGTGAACAGGAACTAATTGATAACCCATACTTATATTCCCGATGTAGGATCATAATATCGCGACATCTATACCTCGCGAGATTAATAAACAACAGCATTGCGAAGGCGTCGCAGGGAAGTAACATAAATGACGCAATGGATGACGACAGCCAGAACATGAGAAAAATGTGAAGACTTAGCGAGATTTAGGAGTATCGCGAAATCATACACTTGTACACTTGCGATACTTCGCGAGTCATTCCAGAAAATAAAGGACAACTTAGCTGTCATCCACTGTGTATTATCCTATATAAAGAGTTGAGCAAGTCTGTTATGAGGAGAGTTCTTTTTGAATTGTCAAGCAAGTCATTAGGAGAGAGAAAATTTGTAGTGATTGTAATTTCTTTGGCTCTGTTTCTATCTTATTTTGTAAACATTTCAGGAAAAGAATCAATAAAATTCATAGTTATTCATCTTCAAATGGATTAGTTGCATGAATTCTAGTGAGGGGTGTAGTGTAGGATTTCCTGCAACTACATAATGGCGCTAGAAACAGGGACTGAGTGAAGATCAACCTTGTGAATTGAAAGAATCAGGAGTTACAAGCAAAGAATTGAAATAAATTTCCAACAACCTATTGAGAGTGAGAAATGGCTAGAAGAAGGAATGCATCAGAACAACCAACAATAGTTAGAAGAAGCAGGAGATTAGCTGGGGAAAACAGAAATGAAGTAGGTGAACCTTCAAGAGTAAATGCAAGAAATGGTGAAGAAGATCAAATTCAATCACCAATTCAACCAGTACCGAACAGAGTTATAGATTATGATAGAGTGAGCGTACATACATGGAGATCAGATTCTATGGAGGAAAATGAAGAAGAACAACAATTGGTAAACAATGGACGAGAAGAGAGAAACCGAGAAGAGAATGGAGGAACAATTCATGAAAATGAAGAAATCGCAGCATTAGAGGCGTTAAGACAAACAATACATGAAGAAAGGCGGTTAGAAGCGGAAGAACGCGCGAATTTAACAAGGCAAAACCATGAGCTAAGAATGGAAAATATGAGATTGCAAAGTAGAAGATCGAGAAGTAATACAAGGTCAAGATCAAGATCGGGTAGAGAAGAGACAAGGAGAATATTAACTGTAGAAAATGTTAATGAAGAAAATCTAGAAAGAGAGCCAAACCTCGATGAAGGGCATTGCGAAAGAAGAGAAGTGATAGGAGATCGTTATATTCCACATCCTGAGATTCTACAGAATGGCCAAAGTAATGGAAGTCAAGGAAATAGGCAGCGTCAAGGGAAGAATGATCCAGTTGATGAAGAAAATCAAGAAGAAGGAAGAAGAATACTGCATGGGAGAGAAACACGGAGGAAGCAAAAGGAGATTGAAGATGAAATTGAAAAACATTATATCGAACAAGCACATCTAGCTCGCGAAAGGGAAAGGTTGAGAGCAGAAATGGAAGAACGGGAATTAGAAGAAGCAATTCGCCAGAACAATCATGACAATCGAGAAAGAAGGCGGGAACAAAATCACAACAATGGAAATATCAATGAAGAATATGAAAGAATACAAAGAAGAACAGATAGACAACCAAGAATAGAAAATGATGGATATAATGGCGTGCGAATTCGTGAAAGAAATGAAGGAGAAGGTCGCAGAGAAAGAAAAGAAGAGAATGATGAACAAGAAAATCAAAGTAGACATGAACGCAGAAGAAGAGAGGCAGAATTAAAAAGACCAATAGATTCGAATTCTGATGCAAACGAACAAATCTTGAGAGAATTGGCAGAAATGAGAGGAATGCTAAACAATAGAAGGGGAGGAGGAAGAAGACAATTGGATGAGGCTATTGAAGAAGCTGCGAAAACTCCATTTACATTATAGGTGCAACTAGGAGGAATACCCCCGAAGTGTAATCTACCGGCGTTAACTAGCGTTTTTGATGGAACAACTTGTGCAATACAACACATCAAAGCTTATGTGAGGTGTATGCTACAATGGGAAAATCATGATGCCATATTTTGCAAATACTTTGCATCGAGTTTGACAGGAGAAGCACTAAAATGGTTTGAGGGTTTACCAAGAAACACAATCGCATCATTCAACCATTTACAAGCTATATTTTTAGGAGCATATATATAAGTAATAATTCCTCGCGACCAGGAATTGAAGATGTATTTGGATTGAAACAGAGGGTTGGCGAAAGTTTGAAACATCTGACTGTAAGGTGGAAAACGATGTGTAGCGATATGGCTGGTCGAGTGGATGAAAGATATCTTATCTTATCATTCATTAATGCTATGTTCGCAACAAATTTGTTATATATTCAAATCTTTAGAGTCAAGAATACAATCACAATGACTGAGTTGCGAGAACTTCAGGAGGAATATATTGCTCTAAAAGAAAGGCAAAATGAAATGGAATCATATCCAGTTGCGAATACAAGTTCGAATGCTGCGAATGCAAGCTTATTACCAAAGTTGATAAATACAGTAGCGAGCACCTCGCAAGGGCAACAAGAAAAGATGATAGATGATGGTCAGCAAAAACTAGTGGCAATGGGGAGTCGCGATCAGGAAGAATTTGAAAGAGAAAGGAACTTCTACAACCGGGGTGCAAATAACAAGATACAAAGGCTTGATCATCCACAAGAAACTTATGGAAGTAGAAGGCAGAATTATCAGGGAGGACAGCGAAATCACAGGGTAGTATGGGAAGAAATCAAGATGCCTCCATTGAACGCTAGTGTGGAGAAAATATGGGAAGCTATAATATTGATGGAAAACATACCTGCACCATGGAACATGGGAAGTGAACTTCCACCAGGTGATAGAAGTCATGAATTTTGTTCTTACCACCGCTTTCATGGACACCTAACAAATGACTGCAGAAATATAAAAAGAATCATCCTCAGAATGATTGACCAAGGAAAGTTGAATCATTTCCTAAAAAGTGAAGAGAAAGTTCAACCGTTACCACCACCACCAGAAATGCACAGGACAAACTCAACAAAGGGGAAAGAAACATTTGTGATAGAAGTTGGAGCGAAAGCCAAAAATTTGTTTTGCAACTCCATTGTACATTCGTAGCGAACAAATGAATATTTTCATGATAATGTTCTCAGTAGGGTTTTTGCAAGAGATGCTGATAATAGAGAAGTAATGAACATCGCGAAGACAACGCAGTTAAAAGAATGGCAAATGCAGATTATTTCTTTCACCGCAGAAGAGGTACCTGAAGGCAAGGAGGCGCATGATAGCCCATTGGTTGTAAAATTGGAAATTAATCCAAAACCTGTTGTTGGCGAAGATGATGAAGCAGAAAATTCCTGGGCGATCAATAGAATCTTAATCGATACGGGGAGCTCAGTAAACATCCTTTTTTACCATACTTACAAGACCATGGGAGGGAAGGATGAAGATTTGATACCTTCGACGTATAAGATATATGGTTTCAATGGTACAACGAATAAGCCTAAAGGAGAAGTTCATATGAGAATACCTTTGCAAGGATTATCAACTAAAGTTTTGTTCTGTGTAGTAGATGTAGAATCCCCTTATAATGCATTGATCGGGCGACCATGGTTACATGAAATCTTGGGTGTAGCGTCAACTTACCACCAGTGTATTAAATTCCCTCATCCCAATGGTGTTGGAATTATAAAGGGAGACTGGAATGAAGGACAAAAATGTTAGGAAAGAGCCGCGAAAAGGAGGGGCTGGAAGCAAAATATAAAAGACGAACAAAGAAGAGAAAGTTTGATGGTGGATGCCATAGATACAAGAGGTGAAGATGCATTGCGAAGCAAATATCTAAAGACAGTTGAAAATTGCGATGATTTCGGAAAAGGAAAGGAACTAATAGGGAGTTTGAATAATGAAGAAGCAGAGAACAGCAGGAGTAAGAGATGTAAGAAGTGAATAATTGATGTAAAAAAAAATAAAAAAAAATCAAAGAAGGAGTACGCGAAAGATTCGCGACACATGGATATGAAGAAAGCTTTGTTTAATAATTACAGTGAGATCACGACAAATGAAACAAGATTATGCGAGATCGAAGCAAATGAAACAAGATTATGCGATAATTTCGCAAAATAATGAGAAAGAAACAATCAAAAAATGAATAATTGAATGAATGAATGAGTGAACGGGACGAACCTTTATGGCGTACACCCTAGTTCGCGAATGATATTTCGTAAGAGGCAAATGTAAGACCTAAAGTGCGTCATATAAGAGGGTATCTCTTGACATGGCTCAGGTAAAAGGTTACACCGCTCATGGAACCTGAGTCATGGAGATTTGGGGCCCATGAAAGCCTATCCGGGAGAGATACCTTGGATTTCCAACTATATATATATATATATATAAGGTTATACCCTGGTTGGACGCCCGAGGGTCTCTTCCAAGGAGTCAGTGTATGACCAAGGCGCCGAGGTACACGGTTGAGCCAAGAGTGCCTGGGACATTTGAAGTGTCTCGGCCATTATTGGCAAGTCTTGGCACATGCTGCACTCGGCCCGAAGAAAAATCCACTTAGGGTGCAGTCTCATAACCATAAACCCTATAGGTATAAGGGATAAGAGGCTGCGAAAACAACTGGTTGTTGTTAAGACCGGATGGGAGGAGCTAGTCTTGTATGGCCGATGTACGCCTCCTTGAAGGGGCAACCGGGAGATGATAAGGGCGACACCCTCCATTAGGGAGCTGATAAGTGTCAAAAGACGCAAATGTCATGAGGCTTTATTTTCGCAAGAAAATTTAGACTTGTCATATTTGTGCGATGATCCTGAAGAGGCAATAATACTAACGCAAGGATAAGACGAGATCAATGGGTTTTTACATGAAAGTGTAAAAACGTCCCGCGATTTCGTCGCAAAGACGGCAATGTCATGGGGCTTTACGTTCGCAAGAATATTTAGGCCTGTCATATTGTCGCAAGTAAAATATCCTGCAAAGGAAAAAATACTAAAGAAATGAAAAGACAGGGTCCATTCATTACATGAAAGTGTAAAGACGTCCTGCGACTTTGTCGCAACGAGGGGTGGCGAAATAAGACCTTTAACTAGGAAGGCAAAATAAGACCACACAAGCAATGATAAGGCAAGATCAATGGGTCATTACACAAAAGTTTGAAGACGTCTTGCAATCTTGTCGCAATGATGAACTTCAACATAAATAAAGATAAAGCCACACAAAAAATTGAGAAAGCAAATAAGCTTGCGAAAATGACTATATTTCTTCATTTATTTATGGTCAGAGTTAGTAATGGTGAAATTCGGAAGTTTTAATATTCAGCGATAACTGATAAAATCTCTCATTTGAAAATAAATAACAGAGGCAAGTATGGGAATGAATAGGATAAAATTTGTTATTCATTTTCACATGAGAGATTTATGCAAAAATGATAGATTTATGCATTCATAATACTGATCAACTGTATTAGAAAGAAGAATTGCTTGATTAATATGTGCGAATAAAGGAAACAAAGGTTGAATTCATATTTGAAAATCCAAGAAACTTATAATAAGGGGTTACAGAAATGGAAGATTAAAAGGGTACGTATACAGATATAACAAGAAGCAAAAGAAGAAAAAGAAGTTATTTATTTGTTGATTCTTCTTCTTTGTCAGATTCCTCAATTCCGTCATTCTTTTCGCCAGACTCCTCTTCTTCACTAGCTTCACTATCAGAGACGTCTGAGAAAGGCATATTTTCAGGGACTTCATCAACAAGACAAGGGTATGAACAAAGAGAAATGTGATGGTCATTACAGACTGTCTCAATAGTTTGATTGCGAAAACGAACATCGTCGTTATTGAAATTTGCCACTGTAGTTTGCAATTGCTTCTTCAACTTGGAATACTTATTGTTGCGAATAGAGAAGTTCTTTGCGAGTTGTTCTTTTTCGGATTCAAGTTCTTCAATCCTTGCTTGATATCTCTTCTCAGCCTCTGCGAACATATGATAATGAATCAGAAATTTAAAGGCAGTTTCACAAATAAGAAGTGGTAAAATAAAAAAGAACAGTTAACAACCTTCTCTGTCAGAAATCATATCTTTAACCAAGGCAGTATGTTCAGCATGAAGACTGACATCAACACCTAAATTATTTCTGGCATTATCTAAAACTTTCGCAGCCCAAGCGAATTCATCGTCATTATTTATAACCAGAAGTGAACGAATTTGATTTTCTCGCTCATTAAGTATGGTATTTTGGTGAAGAGATTCATCTCGTTCAATTTGGACTTCAAGCAGAGTTTTTTGAAATTTTGCTAATGCTTGTGCACCTTGATTAGCAATGCGATCTTTTTCGTCTATAAGGCTACTAATTTTCTTCCATAAAATATTGGTTTACTCATGGGAATCAAGATACAGACGTTTAAATTGGTTGGCTAAACCTAAACTAGATCTATGCTCAATCTCTAAGAGATAGAATTTGGTTTGAAGTTCATTTAATGGAAGAGAATTAATTTTGTTTGACGAACTACTTAAGGATTCATTGAGATGAGCAAGAAGAGTATCATTATCCATAGGCTCAGGAAATGAATGGAGAAGAATGGCTTCTTCAGAAAGATTATATATGTCTGCGAAAATGATAAGTTAGGCAAAGGAAAATAAATGACAAAATAAAAGCAAGTAAAAGAGAAGAATTTTGTACCGTAAAGTTGTTGGTTAGCGCTTTGAAGAGTAGAAATTTTATTTTTCTGAGAAATCGAATCAGTTTCCAGTTGTTGAATTCTTTCGCGAAGAGCAGCAGCCTCATCTTCATTCTTCTTGCGAGATGTCGCAACTTCAACTTCTAATTCTTTGCTCTTTTTGCGAAGTTGAGTATTCTTCTTCAGTTGAGTGTTGCATCTCCTTTCAAGATCAGAGGCAACAACAAAAGAAACTCTCCCGGCCTATAAATAAATAAAAAAAAAGGATAAAGAAATTGTCAAGATATGATTTAAAATTAAAATTATGAGGAAAAGTAGAAATTCGGACATACCAAGGCACTAAGTGCATTCAAAAAGCTTGGAGATACAGATCTGGAAACCCCTTTAAAGGAATCATTGCCTTCTAGCAAAGTAGCATCACACATATTCGCGAGAGCCTCGCATGTACTAGAAAGGTGACTATCTCCGATTCCTTGCGGGGAGTCTGAAAAGATGTTGGACAATTGCTCCATAGGGGATTCGGTTGATTGACCCTCCTTTGCGAAAGAAGTGCTTACATCGTTATCATCTTCATCAGACGTCTCATTAGATAAAGGGCTTGAGCTGGGAGAAGATTGAATCTACCGTTTTTTAGAAACTGGGGCAGTGGATTTCCACTTGCGAAGAGGATTTTTCCCTTTTCCCTTGACTCTCGCAATTTCAGGAAATTCTTCTTCTCCAGCAACTTCAACACCAACCTACACACACGAATGAAGATAAGAAACAAGGGCAACAATATTGTGAATAATAAGAGAAAATATTTCTTACTTCATTCGTGATTGAGCGAAGTATCGCCAAAGTACTTGGCTTTGGGTTTCTTTCATAGCTTCTTCTCAGTTTAGTGATCTGAAAATTTCGGATGATTAGAAGAAAATTTAAGGAAATAAAGATTGTAAAATGAGTGAAAGTTAGGAAATACACCTCTTTTGCTCTCTCGGGCCAATTAAATACCCAAGGTTGGTAGTTGGCGAGGTTCGCAGGGAGTACGTGAGAACCTACAATGTAGGGTCCATTTAAAAAGAGCGGAAATACGCGCCACTTGTCATCTTTGGAATGGCGAGGAGCATTATTCTTGCCAGAGTGCCAATCGATATCATGCATTAGCAGCTTATCGCTGGGAATGTTCTCTTTTCTTTTCAACCGTGCGCCCCAGCGAGACTTATCATTCCTCATATTAATTACATCATAATTTTCAAATAAATTTTCTACTGAATATTGTTCAGCGTTTATTTCTAAATTCGCGAACTCAGGATTTTTGACTGTATTAGGATATAATGATCCTTTACCAGCGCCTCGATTGGCGAACTCAAGCATTAAACGGATACAATCTCCGTTTAACTGATAAACAGCTCGCGAGAATTTTTCATGAGAAAGAATTTCATAGAATAAAGGCAATTCAGGGTTGTAGAGAGGAATGGGAAGGCCTGCGAGGATTTGACCAAGCGATACTATGATCTTTTGATCATTACATTGATGATTAGAAAATAATTCTATAGAAAGAATAGATGAAGATTCTTGATCAGGGATGGTAGATAACGTGAAACCTTTTTCCTGTAAATTCTTTTGAGCATCAGCCAAAAGAGTTTCATACCTACGACCAGTTGGAGCCATTCTTGAGTATGGGAATGAATAGAAAATTGAAGATAAAAAGAGTGAAGAAAAGAAAGATTTACAGTAGCAGCAGCGTAAATTACGGAGGAAGATTGAAGAAAAATTGCAGAAAGAAAGTAAAAAGAAGAAGAAGAGGGTGAGAAGATTATATATATAGAGAAATATTCTCGAAAAGATAAACGCATTTAATGCGAGAGGGGACGTGAACGGTCAAGAATAAATATTTGAGAGAAACGTGTCAAGAAAAGAGTGGAAGAAGAAACACGCGTAATCAATTCTGTGAAGGAATACGGAATCATAATAGAGAAATATGAACAGTCGCGGCATTTTAAAATTGTTAGTTCTCATGACATTCTCTTCTTCGCAGAGAAGACATGAGAAGAGGCAAGATGTAGGATCAGAATATCGTGACATCTATACCTCGCGAGATTAATAAACAACAGCATTGCGAAGGCGTCGCAGGGAAGTAACATAAATGACGCAATGGATGACGACAGCCAGAACATGAGAAAAATGTGAAGACTTAGTAAGATTTAGGAGTATCGCGAGATCATACACTTGTACACTTGCGATACTTCGCAAGTCATTCCCGAAAATAAAGGACAACTTAGCTGTCATCCACTGTGTATTATCCTATATAAAGAGCTGAGCAAGTCTGTTATAAGGAGAGTTCTTTTTGAATTGTCAAGCAAGTCATTATGAGAGAGAAAATTTGTAGTGGTTTTAATTTCTTTGGCTCTGTTCTATCTTCTTTTGTAAACATTTCAAGAAAATAATCAATAAATTCATAGTTATTCATCTTTAAATGGATTAGTTGCATGAATTCTAGTGAGGGGTGTAGTGTAGGATTTCCTGCAACTACACCCGAAGAACAGCCTAAAATTATCAATCACCTAACAATAATCTTAATCACATGGTAGCGAAATAAGATATTTCGGAATCACAAACGATGAGACGAAGATGTTTGTGATTTCTTTTTATCTTTCCCTATCGAAGATATAATCTCAAGTCAATTATTCAATTGAACTCGTACGATAGAAAATGGCAAGATCAGATCGCTCAACTACAAGAGAAGTAGTTTCGTCTGGCTTCACAATCCCAATGAAGTTTTTTCAGTCGTTAACCTACAGTATCTCGAGAAGAAACCTAAGGTTAGAGGAGATTCAACTCTAGGAAAACCAACTAGTATCACATAGGAGGTGTGGGGATTAGTTTTTCCAGTTGCTAGAGTTCCCCTTATACAATTTTCTCAGGGTTTGCAATCTATGTTAGCTTAGTACAAAGCATTCAATATTCACCGTTAGATGAAAACCTGATTAGATACAAGCTAATATATTTCAACCGAAACGTATCTTGTCACACACAAATGAAATTTATTTCATTTAGGTTAGAGTAACCATACTTAAATGTGTACACTTAGTTGGTTCACAAATAGTTAACCAATGGTTAGCCATATGAGCACTTTCATATTAACCGTATTCATCTTTCTCATAACTAGTTCAAATGACTCATAAGAACTAGGTGAAGAGTTTTTCAATTGCTTAGGTATTTATTCATAGACACAATTGAAACAAAGTCGGTTTGATCCATTCGAATCAATACATGAAAAATATAGCCACGGTTTGCAAAGATTGCATTCCTTATAATTTATTGTTTTAAGTTCATAAACTACCGATTTGAGAAATAACCAGCTTGGGTATGCGTACAGGTATGCGTACATTAGCTACCAGATTTGAGTTGGCTTTGATTTCCAAACTCCGCGGAATTTTTCGGGTAGAAAAGTCCTTCCAGTACGCATACGGGTACGCATACCCAACATGTCTCCTTCATCAATACCGTATGCACACATATGCACACACTTGGTTTCCGGTACATGGATTTATACACTAATGTGCGAACACACTATATATGCTTATATCCATAGATGGTAATCTCAAATCTACATTTCAATCATTGAAACATTCTTCTATAATGTTATAATAGTCGTTATTCACAACTATCGTCATCAAAGATATTTTCAAGATTGAAACGTCATCATGACTTTCGTCACGGGTAAAGATGAAAAATGGTTAAAGCGAAAGCTTACCAACACATATTTCGAGAAAAAGATATGTGAGTAAACTCGGCTCGAAATAGCAAATGTGCATGTATGAAAACTATGATACTTATACGACTTTTGTCTCAAGAGTAGGAGATAGAGTAGACTTTTGAGTGATAGATAAGTTCAAGTCTCTACATACCTTTTAGTCGGATAAAGTTCCACTGGTTTCTTGAGTAGTTCTTCGTCTTCGTAAGATGATCGCCATGGAGTCTAGAGCTCAACTACACTTAACTGTCCTAGACCGAGACTTAGCCATAAGTAAACTAGAAATCAAGACATATGGTTTTGACAAATAAATTTGACAAACAAGCTTGATATAGCAACGCTTGCGAGTTCGACCAAGCAATGCTCTAACACTTGACTCTGGAAAATCTCATATAGTATGATCTGTGCATATCTATGGTTTAGTAGCTCCATGAATGAGAAAATCAGCACCGGAGCCATTGAAAGGCCCATTGATAACTTCACAAATATGACTTGGATCACGACACGCTTTTCTCCATGCATGTGTGTGCAAGCACTTAATGCACAACCACAACTGCATATCAGCCAACACCCTTTCCCAAGCATTGTAGCAGTCCAGATTGGTACGTATCCGCTCCCTGCAGGTTTCCTTTGCCACCTCACTGGGAAAATGCATATCTTTGATATGCTTGTAAATTGCAGTTCTTTCATAACCCCTACCCCTGACACCATCATGACATCCATCATAATTTATAAAGGTACAATGAGCCCTACCATCGTGTGTTGTTGCAGATACTGATTGTGATGTGGATGCAGACCCTGAAGGGGATCCATTATCACCCTGAGAAGAGGCTGATGATATAGGATAACGTCTTAAAGGCATTATGCTTAGTATTATAAAAACAACCACAATAACAACCTAAGGTTTGGGAAAACAAATGAATGAAAAAGGATAACCGAAACTAAAAATCAGAGTTTAGTGTATGGGAATTTAAGTTTTCAACACCAATGAAAACTTCAAATTATCATATAATAAAACTCTAATTAAACCTTCACAAAGGATAAACAACCACAAAGAAAACTCAAACTGGTTAGAATGCAACACCACAAAGGACTGAGAGCTATTAATAAAACTTCTTCCTTGCAAACAAACCACAATACCCTTCCCAAATTCAACTTCAATTACAAAGAAAAGTCTTAATTTTAAAACTCCTACACCAATGCACCACTGAAGATGAAGATCTAATTGATTAAAACTGCTCCCTTACAAATAAAACACAATACCAACCCTAAATCAACTTCGATTTCACACAGCAATCAACCAAATCGAAAAACATTAACACTGGCTTGCATGAAGTATAGTTCTACTTTTCTAAGAACAAAAGGTGAAGAGAAACAGACGTTGCTCTCAACAACACTACACTGCCTTCGAAATTCGAAACCCTCTTCCCTAACAATCATCTCCCAATAACACTCTTGAAGAAACTTTGTTTCAAAGGTCTAAATTAACCAACACAAAAGAATTAAAGCAAGACCCCCTAAAACAATTTCAATTTCTACTTACCAGAGATGGAGATAGGAAGAATCTCAACTCAAAATCCCTAAACCAGGACTTCAAGCACGAATTCCTTATACAGTCTTCAACCAACGAAACCCTCTTCCTTGACACAAATTCTTTATACAATCTTAAAACTTCGAAAACACCCTTCCACAACAATCAACCCCTGGTGACAATCTTGGAGAAAATTCGTCTCAGATTAACAATTTTGTAATCCACTAATTGAATTACTAAACTAAATCCCAGAAACTGAAACCTTAACCCGAATTAAGGTCTTGTTGTCGAAGCAATCTTCAAACTCAAATTCAATTCAATTCACAAAACCCTAAATTCCAATTACAACACCACTGATTCTGAATCAACAAACACACACAGAGAAGAAAAACTCAGTTGGAAAAATCGAAATAGAGGAGAGAAAAAAAAACGAGAAGAAAAAACTCAGTTGGGAAGAAAAAAATCGGTTGATAAGAAAAAACTCAGTTCCAAACACTTTAGTTAATCCAAATACTTTAATTATTGTTTTAGTTATAATTAAAAGTAAATACATTGTACGTTAATCCAAACACTTGGGTTTGATACCTATAGTTAGGTTATGTTCCAGATTTATACAATATACCAAGTGTACACCTTGTGTTTGTTATCTTCTTGACATTCTCCGTTTATGTTAGATCACATAATTGTCGGGAAAATAGCTTCCTCCGCCGCCTCAACAATGGGGTTAAGCTCCTCATGTTGTACACCCTCTCAAAATAATTTCATAGCTCAAAAGTGTATAAAAAGATGAAAAGAAGAGAAAATATATAATGAAATCAAGGATTTTGCAACGCTTTGTAAGCGTTTCAGATTCACTGTTACAAAACAAATGTTGCAAACTGAAGATAAACGTTACAAATAGACTGTTAGAAGATAACGAATGTCAATAAAATTTTGTTCTTCATGTTTTTCAGTAGTAAAAATATCTTAGAATATCTTGATTAGCATTGCAGGCCTGGGACTAATTGTTGGATTTTCAAATATCCCTACAGAAACGTTTTTCTAGCTAACTTGGAAAAAATAAATAACTTAGTTACGAGATTTGGAATATGGATAAGAATTCCACCTAATAATCTCCCATTTGTTAAATTTGGTAATACATTTGGCTCTCTCATTTCAGGATTACACAGAGCAATAATTACCATAATTGATTAGTGCTTATTGTTAGAGCAATGCTCAGTCGAACTCGCAAGCGTTGCTATCTCAAGCTTGTTTGTCAAGTTTAGGTGATCAAAACTATAAGTCTTTATTTCTTTTCTACTTATAGATATGTCTCGGATTATGATAGAATGTGTCGTTGAGATTTAGACTTCACGCCGTTCATCGATTGAAGACGAAGATCTACTGAGGGGAGCTTGGAGGAACTTCATCAACAAAAGATATGTGGAGACTAAAACTTATCTATCACTCAGAAGTCTATTCTATTTTATCTCCTAATGAGACTAAGTCGTATAGCTATATAGACTTTTATATTATACACATTTGATATTTCGAGCTGAGTGTAACTCGCTTATATATTTCTCGAAATATGTGTTGGAAGATTTTTGCTTTAGCTATGTTCATCATTATTCTTGACGAGTTTAGTTGGAAATAATTTATTTGTTGGAAACTAAATAATATGTCAAAATATGATCATGCGAAAATTGCCTTGAAACATCTTACATGATTTGTGTGAGACAATCATTTGATGTCGACTCGGAAAGTTTCGTATTGATCATTCAATCACTTGAAAATTACTTATAAGCTAATAGTTTGTGTGAGACAGCTATTATCGTCTTCTAAGGATGTTTCAATGATTGAAATGGGAGTTTAAAACAATTAACCTTGGTCTGGATACATCACAGTATGCGTACGTAGTGTGCAAACAATTTGGTATGATTCAGGTCCGGAAACCTTGTTTGCATACCAGTATGCAAACAGTTTTAATTATTAAATTCCGGGAACCAAGTTTGCATACCAGTATGCGAACGGTTCTACACCGAGTTAGGTCCGGGGACTTCTTTGTTAAAAGTTTTTAGATTTATTTATTTAAATTCTAAAGTTTATTTGGAATATGATTTTGCAGTATTAATCTTTATGGATTTATATATTGCAAAAACTTTATGGGATACGTGTGTTTGCTTCTGTGAACTATGATTGTCCCATATATGTCAAAAATTAAGTTTATTATATGTCTTTATGCAAATATTGATGAAAAATAGAATGAACTTTTGATGACAAAGATTAAGTCTATGATATCATTATGCAAATATTGATGAAAAATAGAATGAATCTTTGAATATTCCGCAATATTGATCTTTCCCTGATCCACTTTATGTGAAAGTATTTTGTGGCTCCGTAAGTTTTCTTATGTTGAGCATTTCCGATAAAATTAATCATAGGTGCTCTTGTGGTTAATTTAATTGAGTTCCTGGATACAAATTCATGTTTCATGTAATTTGTTAATGTCCAAAGAAATCTTCTTTTCTCGTAAAAGTAAGGTCGCTCTTGTTGTTCCTTTGGGAATGACATTTTATGGGGGAGAGTTCTTAAATGAAATTGTGCTTAATTTCCAAATCTTTGTGGGGAGTGCGGCTGTGGAATATTGTAGGGGTTATCTTGTATCTTTATTAACACCTTGATGAATACACTAAGTTTCGACTATGTGAAATCATCGAAACAAAGTTGGTATGTGTTTTCTTTTGGTCATGAAGTATCTCTATGGAAATTTCATTAGGATCCCACTAGTTTTCATACCTTTGCCAATTTATATTGACAAAAATGGGGAGAATTAATGTGTAGTTCACACTACAAATACATATGGTTTACGGATCATTATGTAAGGGGGAGTGGTTTTCATTGTGAGATGAAGTATTGACTAAGAGGAGTGATACATATCACCATAGTATTATTGTCAAAGTTGTGATACAATTGGACTTTGATGTTATGTAATAATACTATGACACTATATAACAATGATTAAGAACTATTATTTTCTTATTGTTATAGCTACGAATCTTCAACAACTATGATGCTGAGTTGAACACGTTCAAGATCACTAGAGTACTTGGAAGTGACGAATATTTCGAGTAATGTTGAAGAACTAAGGATATCAAGCATTTGGATGAGAAGCTACAAAGTTTATTTATTTTGTAATCCATATGTATTGATAATTTTGTCACTAAAATTGACAAATGGGGAGATTGTTAGAGCACTGCTCGGTCGAACTCGCAAGCGTTGCTATCTCAAGCTTGTTTGTCAAGTTTAGTTGCCAAAACTATATGTCTTGATTTCTAGTCTACTTATAGCTAAGTCTCGGAATAAGATAGAAAGTGTAGTTGGGCTTTAGACTTCACGGTGTTCATCGAATGAAGACGAAGAACTACTCAAGGGAACTTGTGGAACTTCATCAACAAAAGGTATATGGAGACTTGAACTCATCTATCACTCAAAATTCTATCTACTCTATCTTCTATTTGAGACAAAAGTCGTATTGCTATATAGACTTCAATTTTAAACATTTGATATTTCGAGCCGAGTTTATCTCGCTTATCTATTTCTCGAAATATGTGTTGGTAAGCTTTTGCCTCTACCAAGTTCATCTTTTATTCTTGACGAAAGTCAAAAGATGATCATGTGAAAATCGCCTTGTAACATCTTACATGATTTGTGTGTTGCAATCATTTGATGTAGACTCGGAATGTTTCGTATTGATCATTCGATCACTTGAAAATTGCTTTGGAGCTAATAGTTGTGTGAGACATCTATTGTCATCTTCTAAGAGTGTTTCAATAATTAAAATGAGAGTTTAGAACATGTAACTATGATTGGATATAAACATAGTGTGTGTATTCACATTTGTGTAAGGTCCAAGTCCGGGAACCATAGTATGCATACACTTACACATTCTGGTTGGTTAATGGAAGTCCGGGTACTAAGTATGTGTACCCGTACACGTACTGGCGTAAGTCCAAGTTCCGGAATTCAACTGAGGTTGTAAGTATGCGTACCCGTTCACGTACTGGCGAAACCAAACTTAGTCCGGCTACTTAAGTATGTGTACACGTTTGCGTACTTGAGTAGGTTATGTTCTAAAATCGGTTTTGTTCATGAAATGATTCGAGTGAATCAAAATCGATTTTGCTTCAATTGTGTCTTGTATACTTCTATGAGAATATGAAAAATTGAACAACTCTCTAACTAGTTTCATTTGAGTCATTTGAACTAGTTGTGATAAAGATGAATAAGGTTGATATGAAAGTGTTCATATGGCTAACCTCGGTTAACTATTGTGGAACTAACTAAGTGTACACGTTTAGGTACGGCTACCTTTATCTAAATGTTGGTACATTTCATTTGTGTATGACAAGTTAAGTTCGATCTAACGGTTGAAAGATATTAGCTTGAATCTAATCAGGTTTTCATGTAACGGTAAATATTGAATGTATTGTTACCAAGGTAGCATTGATTGCAAACCCTAATTTGGAGACTATATAAAGGAGAACTCTAACAACTGGGAAACCTAATCCCCACACCTCATGTGTGATACTAGTTGCGACTAGAGTCGATTCTCCTTTAACCTTAGGTTTTTCTAAAACCCAGTAAGTTAACGACTTAAAGACTTCATTGGGATTGTGAAGCCAGACCCAACTATTTTCTCTGTAGATGCGTGTTCTGATCTTGCTATTTTCTATTATGAAGCCAGACTCAAATATCTTCTTTAAGGTTTGCTCGAGATTTATTCTCCGATAGGCAAGATTGAAAAGTAGTCACAAACACCTTCGGCTCATCGTTTGTGATTCCACAATATCTTGTTTTGTTAATCGATTAAGATTATTATGAGGTGATTGATATTACTAGGCTGTTCTTCGGGAATATAATTCCGGTTTATCAATTGGTTCATGTTCACCTTGATTTATCAAAAGACGGAACAAAAATCGTAGGTATATCTGTGGGAGACAGATTTATTTATTCAATAGACTTTTCTGTGTGATATAGATTTGTTTATCAAGTCTTCGACTTTGGGTCGTAGCAACTCTTAGTTGTGGGTGAGATCAGCTAAAGGAATCAAGTGCGCAGAATCCGGCATGGTTCCTGAGGCGTAAGGAACGCAACTATACCTTGATCAGTGTGAGATTGGTTAGGGCTCAACTACATTCCAGTCCGAAGTTAACTTGGAGTAGGCTAGTGTCTGTAGTGGCTTAATACAGTGTGGTGTTCAATCTGGACTAGGACCCAGGGTTTTTCTGCATATGCGGTTTCCTCGTTAACAAAATTTCAAGTGTCTGTGTTATTTCATTTCCGCATTATTGTTTATATAATTGAAATATTACAGGTTTTGCGTAGTTTAATCAATTAGATAATCCAACCTTTGGTTGTTGATATAAATTGATTGACACTTGAACATTGGTCTTTGGTACCGTTCAAGTTGTTTCACATAATAATCAGGCTCTCGGATTTCTATCTGTTTGATTTGTTGATTACATTGTGAAACAAAAATATAACTCTTGGATATATTTCTTGATTGAGCTCGCTTTATTAGTTGGTGCTCTCAGAATTATATTGGAGTTTGTCCATACAGATCGCCTAAACGAAATATTGTGTGAGGTTGTTAGACCCCCGCTTTTTCAAACTTCTTCTACTACCATATAGTTAAGTTATTGTGAGGTGATTGATATTTCTAGGTTGTTCTTCGGGAATATAAGACCGAATTATCAATTGGTTCATGTTCTCCTTGATTTATCAAAGGACAGAACAAAACCTCATAGGTATTTCTGTGGGAGACAGATTTATCTATCAGAATAGGCTTTTTCAGGTGAGGCAGATTTGTCTACAAGTCTTCGACTTTGGGTCGTAGAAAATCTTAGTTTTCGGTGAGATCAGCTAAGGGAATCAAGTGCGTAGACTCCTGCTGGGATTCAGAGGCGTAAGGAACGCGACTGTACCTTAATAGGTGTGAGACTTGGTTAGGGCTCAACTACATTCTTGTACGAAGTTAACTTGTAGTAGGCTAGTGTCTGTATCGGCTTAATACAGTGTTGTGTTCAAATCTGTACTAGGTCCCGGGGTTTTTCTGCATTTGCGGTTTCCTCGTTAACAAAATTTCTGGTGTCTGTGTTATTTCTTTTCCGTATTATATTTGTTTATATAATTGAAAATCACAGGTTGTGCGCAGTTCAATTAATTGGTAAATACGACCTTTGGTTGTTGTATAGAAATTGATTGACACTTGGATTATGGTTTTTGATACCGTCCAAGTTGTTTCTCATAATAATCAGGCTCACGGATTCCTATCTATTTGATTTGCTGATTACATTGAGAAACAAAGATATAACTCTTGGATATCTTTCCTTGATTGATTCTGACTCTTAGTTGATTCTCTTGGAATTATATTGGAGTTTAGTCCATACAGATTTCCAAACAAAATATTGGGTGTAGTTTTTAGACCCCCGCTTTTTCAATTGGTATCAGAGCGGGCAAACAAGCTAAAACCTCATAAGTCTGTATCAATCTGATTTTTGTGGATAATAGTTTATCTCGCTCTTACGCACGTAGGAATGCCTTCTAAAATTTTTGATTATGCCAAATGTCTTGGGATTACCTCAAAGGATTACTCCTTAGATGATTCTTATGAATCACGAGGTAGTGATATTTTATCAGATCCTGATAACATTCCCTCTAAAGTGACAGTTGACACTATATCAGAATCGAAATGGAACTCACAAGAATTTTAAAAATATCTGTTGAGATTATTGATTTTCAAGTCTGTAGAATTAGATCTCTTGAAGAAAAATATGCTCATCTCACTGATGAACTTGAAAAGTCTCTTGATAGAAAACGGGAACTCCAGAGTATCATTGAGTCTTTTTCTAACAATATCGAAAACCTTGTTCAAGAAACTTCTCTTCAGCGTGAAAAGATTAGTATGCTTGAAGATATTGTCAAAGAAGACTCGATTAAAAGAGAATGCTTAATCAAGACTCACTCATCATAATTAAACAGTTTTCATGTTGAAAAAGAGAATCTTGTTGCATCTCTTTCTCTAGCCCAAGAACAATGCGATTCTTTGAAAAGGGAAGACTCTGTTTTAGTATGAAAGTCATCTTCATTGCCTAATTCTAATACTCATAAGGTATTACCTAGAATGAAGAAAATTACTCCTAAGGAAGTGTTTGCTAAGAAATGCTTGCATGACTTGCGGATTTCCGAAAAGGCTATGAGTCTAAAACATGATTCAACCAATGGTTCTTATCCACGAACCTGTTCATTCTGCGGGAAAAGGAATCATAATATTTTACATGGTTTTGCTAGAAAGAAACAAATTTCTGATCTTCAAAATCTACTTCTTTTTACAGTCGACAGAGTTAATTGCATGATGACATCTACAATGAATTTCATTCCTGCAGAAAACCAGAACTCTCATAAAAGAGGTTTCCAAAGTCTCTCATCTAGAAATCTCTACAATAATCGTGTCCCTCTTAATGGTGCAAATACTTTCTCCACAAATATACACGTTCTAAGTGTTTATAAGAATAAGTCTGGAAGATCTTAGTCTAGGAGATGGAATTTTCACAATTTTCATCCTCTGAAATAAATTTCAAGAGATCCGAGATTTAATCCTCAGAAAAATCCTTCTGATGGATACTCAATAGGGTTTATGTCTAATTCCGCTGGAATAAGATATAACCAAATAAAGGTAAGGAATATGTGAATGTCTAATTTCAATAGGGTTACAAGAATGATATTTGTGGGATACTCAAGTCTTTTGTATGATGCCGTCTGACCTTGTTTCTTTATCATGAATTAAGTTATTTTCATCATATGTGAATGTCGAGTCATATCTTGACTCCTAGTAACTAATGTATCTTATTCATATGCTCTAATTTAAAGTAAATCTTCTTATTATTGAGCTATGAAAATATATGAGATATCTGAAAACATAGTGTATTTCCTTATTTTGGATCTTTTCTGATCCATTAACCTTTCATAACCGGTCCACGAGCGTCCGTGTCTTCTTCTTGTGAGTTTATATGGTTTCCATAACAAGGGTTTCCTTCTCTTGTTCACAAACATATATATATATATATATATATTGTTTTTCCATCTATATATATATATATATATATGGAGAACTCTTCAAGACCTCGGGAAGTGGTGAATCTTGATATGGAAGAAGATATTAAAGGATGCAATTCTGTAAAACCCCGTGTTTTTAGCATGGCGCATGCTAAAAGATGCGCCATGGCATCAGATGAAGCTTCATCTCAAGTTCTATTGTGTGTTAAGAGGAACATTAGCCTAGGCCAATACAGTGTTAAAATGGCGCATTATGTTGGGTATATTGGTCAAGGCCAATATGGCACCAAGAGGGTACAAGTTGTAAGCTATATTGGCTAAGATCCAATCTCACACCAATGATGCTTCAGGCTAGTTGGGTGGCTAGCCTAGGAAAAAGTAGTGCCACAATGGCACAATACGCAGGTCATTGGCCTATAGCCAATATTGTACCACAATGGTGCAACAGGCCAGAGCAGCCTGGCCTTGGTAATGTACATCCATCACTGCTAGACACTGGAGTGGACTATGGGACAAAGATGGAAATAAAACCATCACGGCCCTTCACTATACCTGGCTCATGAATGTCCAGCCATCATGGACGGACATTGGAACTGGCCCGTGAGTCAGATTTGAATGTACAACCATCACGGACGTACGTTGCAGTTGGCCAGGGTGGTAATTTGCAGCCATCATGGCCTTGGGATTTGATGAATGATTTTTGCTCCCCTAATTTAAGTTGTAAAAATGTCAAGTTAACATATATAGGGAGGGGTAGTTGGTTGAAGGTGCATATGCTGACCATGCACCAAGTAAGCTTCATAACTTAGCCGAAAGAGTATAAATGATGCGTAAGCCTCATTTATAGCCGCGTAGCCTTTCCAATGGAGCATGTTAAGCATGGGCATCACTATGCCATGTCGCGGACCAAATATGCATTCCTTGGATGCATTTTGACGAAACGACATATACGTACTAGGCCATTACTAGTATTGTTTGGCCACGACCTTGCAAACAAGTCGGATTAAGTTGCTTGTCTCTTCGAGGATGAACTACGGTTAGTGCTTGATCCCTTTAGAGTAGGGAAGAGTACGTAGGTAGTCGCAATGAGTTGCAACATTGCCGGTATAACACTTTGTCGCTCATATTATCTATTTGAGAGAAGATTGCGGCACATTGGCCTCTCATATAATATGGCTCGGTAGCTCGACACGGGAGATGATTGTGACCAAACTTGATGAGACAAGTTGATGCAGGTGAGAAAGTTATAACATATCTGGAGGCTAAAAACCCGAGTGCCGTAATTTAGATCAAGACGTGATACTATGTATCACAGTCTTCGAATTTTAGCCAAATTCCATCGTTTAGGGCCTCAAAAAGGCCATTTTTTCCATTTTAGGAAAGTTTTTGTTTTCTTAATAACTTCTTCGTTAGGAGTCCGTTTGGATTGTCGTTTGTGGCATATAGTTTTATTTAACGAGTACAATATAAATTCTATAAAATAATAGGCTTGGGACTAAGAAAATTTATTATTTTAAAGAGATATTATTATTTTAAAGAACGGGCCCTAGCTCAGCTGGTCATCCCCGTTCCCCAAAGTTTAATGCGCTCCAGGAGGTCCCAGGTTCGAGTCCCCAATGGCGTAATATTGCAGGAATTAACATGGAAGGTAGTGTTAGCTTGCCCCCTTGTGACACAATCTCAGCCCCCCTCCCGCCGTTTCGGATCTCTTGGCTAGGTTACCCATGAGGCTCGCTGGTAGGTTAGCACAACAACCTGTTCAATTAATGTGGTAGTATGTCGTTGGAGCTTAGCTTGTTAGGCTTCCAACTAGTTTCATGTAATAATATTTATCCAATAATATAATAAAAAATAATAATAATAATAAAAAAAAAAATTGAACGGTTAAATAATATATTATTATTATATAGGATAACTACTAGCTTGGAGGTTGAATAATAATTGTAGTTTTTAAATATAATATGGACTAATTTCTTAGAGATATTATATTACTGAATAATTGCAATAAGAATACAACCACTCGAAGTATCAATCACACTAGCTTCAACACTTCTTCTTGTAACACAACAACGTGGCTCCGGATCTTGTGAGTGCACCACAAACTATTAGGGATGAAATACAACTTGATTTGAATTTTTAAGAAAATAAAACCAATATTGAATCATATTTTACATGTATGAAATTTATTTTTTTATTTTTACAGTAGCATTATTATTTATATATTATTTGGGACCTATTAATGCTTAAGGGAAACTTATGAAATGTATTATTTTATGATTTTATTGAATTTATTATTTTAGCACTAAGGTCCCGAGTCGGGACCAGAAAATTTTATTATTTTAAAGAGTATTACTTTAAAGAAGTTATACTGTACTTTCATCGTCTATAGCCGTCAAGTCTTTAAACCCTTTGTAGAACAAGGGTAAGTTGGAACGGTGTGGAAGCAAGGTTAGCAGTATCGTGCTTTACGAACATGTTTGCAAGGGCAAATGGACGTGCATTTGCCTAGCTTTAAGGCCCGAATCGTAGCCTCATCAAGGCGCATCAGGGAAGTTATTTCCTGTGTGCCAGGCGTAATTTTACGGTCCGTCAAAGTTGGTATCAGAGCAAGTTCCGAGATAACTCTAGGGACTATGCGGAGTGGACTCGTCAAGCGAGTACTTTCCTTAATGGAAACTTAAAGTTGGAGAGTAAGCCAACTTTTGCGCCAAAAGAGTTTGTCACTGCTGTGCCAGTTACTTTGCGAATTGAGTTGAGCTTGTTTATGTATCGGCGAGTTTGCCTGGCCTAAGTGGCACCCCACTGACGAGTGTATATCCGAAAGACCGTCTGGGGCGGTGGGTAGACAATGGGACTAATCATACTGATGTGATTTTATGTTGTTGTAGAAAGTGGTAGTAAAAGTTCGTTCAACTCAGACTTGTAAAGATTTGATTTCAGACTTAAAACTAAAATATATACACAAGTTCGTCACAAAAATCGAGAGAACTGGGACTTCGGATTCCACCATAAACTCATTAATGCGATTCATATATTTATTCCAAACAATTATAGCTCAAATAATACTGACTCTAATTCTTTGTCAAGGTTGATTCTTAAAAGATTGACTGTAAATCACTAGCATGATGCATCAAAAGCACTTAGACCAAGCATACATCATCATACGACATCACAATCAATTAAGAAAAATCATAAAACGATTGATAATAGTGCAAGTAGTCATAAAAGAATTAAATATAATTACCACACGCATGAAATATGGCTTCCTCCGTCATCCCAGTGTTGGGGTTTAGCTCCTCATATTATTCACGTGCTCAAAATAGTTGTTCATAGCTCAAATAGGTGAAAAACAAGAGAAAACTAATAAATCAGGCAGTTCGCAATGCTAAAGAGGTGTTACAGAATAAAAGACTGCCTTTAAACGCTGAATAAATAAGACTGTTACAGAGGAAATAAGACTGCACTTAAACGATACTTCTCTTCTGCAGTAGATTTTCCACAGTCCTCTGCGACAGACTTTGGAGGTCCGTTCTTCGTCTTCTTCGTCTTCTCCACCTGCTGCTGCTGCAACTCTGCAATTCGTATTTTTTTGCCTCTGCAGCCTCCCTTAGGTTCCCCAAAGTCTCTACCCTCCTCTTGACCTCCCAACAGCTCTTATATATATCACAAGACCAATAATATCTCGAGTAATTCCTTGTTTCTCCTCCTCCGGAAGTTACGGGATTCTCTTTCTCTTTTTATTCTTCACGCCTCCCTTACTCTCTGTTTTCTCTCACACGGCTTCCCTTTCTCATCCAAACTCTTCTTTGTTAACACAATATCGAATCCAGAAGAGATATTTTTTCCTAAACTTCCACGTAATTACCAAAAACAAACAATGCCAACCCGTAGCTTTCCTCTTGCCCTGTTTTATCGAACCAGCTTATCCAGCCCAATTCCGTTGAATAAAATACCCAATACAACTCTGTTTATCTCATGCAAGTCCAGCCCAACACAATTCCGCCACTGAATCTCGCTAAATCTCTCCTCAAATTCGAACAAAATTATGCAGAAGTGAAGCTTAGTTTCCCGCCAATTTCTATTTTTAAACCATGAAGGAGGAATGCCCCTTATCCTGAGTTGGAGTGTAAATAACACTTGGGGTGTCCTGGGTGTAAATAAAAAGTGGGTGTCCCTTAGTAATTAAGGTGCCCCTTATCCAAATTGAGAGTCCGAATAGTAATTTTCTCCCACGAGCGCGAATACCACTTTTCAAGCCAATTTCGCCGCAAAAGCTTATTTCTCCAAAAACACCTACAGAGACATAAAATACCATAATAAATACAAAATCGAGCACTAACAAAATATACAATTGAGATTAAATCAGACACAAAAATTTGTCTATCAAATACCCCCAAACTTATTATTTGCTAGTCCTCGAGCAAAAGTAAAATAAAATCCTAACTCCCTGTCGCAGGCATCGTCGATTGCATTTAGCGTATTCAACAAGCCTTTAAACCCCTAGGTGGCCCTAGTGGCCGAGTTATAGTCTCGGGAGGGTTTACCAGAGGTGTACCCACAAAACCTTTACTCCAGACCTAACTATCTACACGGAGAACCTTGGAAGGCACTAAAGAATCTCCTTGGTTGGCATACTTATTGACTACAGGAGGAAGTACCCCGATGCGAAATTCCAATTGTTGTACACGAGTTTGCACTCAAGCATACTAAAATTCATATATAAGTCACAGAGCTCTACTCAGATAGTCGCACTATGGACATCAATATCCGGAGTCAAAACTAATCACATGGATAGATCAAGAAGATGGATAAAGAGAAAAAAACATAGATGGTTTTGATGTTTACTAAGTGATCGGTGTTTCTCATATCTGTCTGAAGGCCTCCGCCAAAATGAACCTATCCTAATGGACTGAGATACGGTCGACTAATATCAACACACCTTTGGCATATACAAGGGAACCAGTGGTCGATAATCCTAACTCTAGGTCAACACAACTGGCATATACAAGGGTTCCAGTGGTCGACTTTATTGAATTTATTCCGGTTGGTCTGATGGATGGTCTCAAAAAATAATTTTCATTTTTTTTTGTATCTCAATCACTCTAATTCACCCTAGCATCGGTAACAACTTGATTCGTGGGCCCCGCCTAATCACTTAGAGAAACATAGTTTAAAAACAAAATAAAAATAGAACGAAGTGAAAAGGACTCAACGAGATATGGTGAAACTATCATGTTATTTCTAACACCCGAACTCGTGCTTTTATGAATAGACTCTTTAGATGTTTCCATCTAATCAGATTGGTTCCTCAACTCCTACAACCAAAATGCTTCCATCCACTTAGATTGGTTAGTGCCATCCTTAGTAAGCATAAATTTCTAAGCTCTGGAGTTTAACAATGCAACTAAAAAGTTTCTCCCATACCCCCAAACTTAAATCTAACATTGTCCTCAATGTTCTAAAGATAAAATTAAAAGCATGAACAAGGAGAAACTTTTACCATTTGAAGTAAAATAGTTAAGGAAAGATATTACCGTGTCACATGAATATTGGGTTACCTCCCAAGAAGTGCTAAGTTTAACGTCTTCAGCCAGACTAACAAAGGATTAGTCACCTCATAGAATCATAAAGTAATAGCCGGAATTTCTGTGGGTCATCAAAACCAAATAGAGCTATCACAAGTAAAAGGAATCTGCAACATGCCAAGAAAATTAACAAATAAAGCACACCCTTGTCTAGTTTCCTGTTTAAGACAACTACATCTAGATGTGGTTCAGGTTCAGGCTCTATGAAAGGGTCTAAATAAATTTCTTTAGGCTTGCGTTCCTCATAAGTAAGATCCAAATTATCAAGTTGTAGAGTATGGAAAAACTCAAATAAAAACTTAGAAGCACATAATAATAACCTGAATAATTGAGGATCCTCTAAGTCAATCAGATTTGACTTACACAACCCACCACAATGAGAGTGGTGGTCTTCCTTTAACAAATGTGTCGACCTTAATCTCCTAAAGTAATTAGGCTTAGTCTCAAAACTTAATAAACGACACATTTGAAATTCATACATTCCCACAATTGGTTGAAAAATATTTGGTGGGAAAACAAAATCAATCTGTGTATCATAGCCTGGGCTAACCACATCAACCAGAGGATGGGTTTCTAACAACTGAACTTCCTTATGGACATCACTAGGTTCAGGAAAACGTGTATGAAGATAATCTTTTAAAATGGTTGAGGCACATATGTCAAGTCCCAAGTGAGGGACTTTTCTAAGAGTTAAGGCACATGGAGAATGATAATCACCCCCAAACTTAGAGTTTTCGGTGTCTCTAGAAAGACTAGTCACAACTTCCCTAATTTCAAGGTCATCGATTCTGAAAATGGTCAATTGATTCTTCTAAGTCAGGTTCATCCTCACTCATCTCTACGAGTTCATTTTCTTTGTCTAAGATTAATGTTTCTAAATCGCTAGACTCTAGAACAATATTCTCAGAAGAAACTCGTTCCTCTAAGCCATAATCGGCTTCGTAATCATAAGGAAATACTACATCGTCTAAAACGGGGGTATCTCTAGTCAAATCCTCGTCCTTTTGAATAGGTGAATAATTATTAAAATTATCTGGATTTGAACTAGAAACATTATCATTATTAAGCTCAGTTGGAGTAACAAATTTCTGATCACTATGCCTACTTATTTCAGATTCTTCATCAACACTATCCTCATCATAATCATCATTGTAATAACATGAAAATGGTCGAACCTCGTCTAAAAAAGTAGTGTTACCAATTCTAACCTCTTCATCTTGATTATTCAAATAACTATCCTCATTTTCAAGGTACTATTGGAAACACTATATTGGAAATTAAAACTATCTTTAGCATTTCTTTCCTGGGCATCTAACAACATTTTCTGAGTCGACTCACATGACTTCCTGATGTTATCTAGGAAAGAAGGTTCACACGTTGCATTGCTTTCGTCCATAACTAAGTTATTCATCTCAGCTAAACTACGTGTCGACTCAAGTAACTTTTGTGTTGACTCGGCTAACTTACGTGCGGACTCTAGTAGAGAGGAATTTTGCTCGTATGATCCGTGCGTGTGTGGATAGTAATTGGTCTCATCATGGTATGAGCCATAACCTTGAAAAGGCTGATGTTCCCAACCACTATTCACATTATGGTCAAAGTAGTAACGTCCATTTTGAAACTCGATCGGATATTCATTGTATTGGCTATTGTAATACCAGTTTGACATTCTTGCGGGGTGTGAGTTGTCACACAAAATAAAACCCACTGACAGGGATTCGTGGGTGGATAGAGTCTTACCTCCCGTACCATGACGGGCGATGAACCGTTGAAGTCGACTCGTGCCACCGACTCCTATGTCGGTGTACGAACCCGAGGGGCCGAGACAAAGATCGAATCGTCGTCCTTCCCGCAAAAGTTTATATTTAATCTCAACCCTTCCTTAGGGTTTTAAAAATAATGTCCAAGTCCAAAAAGTGTCCAAAAATAAAAATGTCCAAAAAGGAAAAGAAAATTTACAAAAATAAAACCCTATTTACAGTTTCTAAAAAAATAAAACAAAATAACTATATACAAAATCTTCTTCTTCACTCCTTTCAGATTCCTCTTTTCTTTCCTTCTTTGGCGATGCTTTCCTTTTATAGCACTTTTTCTTTCCTTGTAGCTTCGCTCCAAATCTGAAAAGAATCGAAAAATACCAAAGGCGAAAAAAAGAACAAAAAATAATAAAAAGAAAAAGAAACCTAAAACAAATCTAAGTACAAGTCCGCGTCGGCGGCGCCAAAAATTGATGTGATTTTATGTTGTTGTAGAAAGTGGTAGTAAAAGTTCGTTCAACTCAGACTTGTAAAGATTTGATTTCAGAATTAAAACTAAAATATATACACAAGTTCGTCACAAAAATCGAGAGAACTGGGACTTCGGATTCCACCATAAACTCATTAATGCGATTCATATATTTATTCCAAACAATTATAGCTCAAATAATACTGACTCTAATTCTTTGCCAAGGTTGATTCTTAAAAGATTGACTGTAAATCACTAGCATGACGCATCAAAAGCACTTAGACCAAGCATACATCATCATACGACATCACAATCAATTAAGAAAAGTCATAAAACGATTGATAATAGTGCAAGTAGTCATAAAAGAATTAAATATAATTACCACACGCATGAAATATGGCTTCCTCCGTCATCCCAGTGTTGGGGTTTAGCTCCTCATATTATTCACGTGCTCAAAATAGTTGTTCATAGCTCAAATAGGTGAAAAACAAGAGAAAACTAATAAATCAGGCAAATTCGCAACGCTAAAGAGGTGTTACGAGAATAAAAGAGCGCCTTTAAACCTTTGAATAAATAAGATTGTTACAGAGGAAATAAGACTGCCATTAAACGATACTTCTCTTCTGCGGTAGATTTGCCACAGTCTCTGCGATGGACTTTGGAGGTATGTTCTTCGTCTTCTTCTTCTTCTCCCCACTCGCCGCCGCAACTACGCAGTCGTATTTTTTTTCCTCTGCAGCCTCCCTTAGGTTCCCCAAAGTCTCGACCCTCCTCTTGACCTCCCAACAACTCTTATATATACCACATGACCAATAATATCTCGAGTAATTCCTTGTTTCTCCTCCTCAGGAAGTTACGGGATTCTTTTCTCTTTTTATTCTTCACGCCTCCCTTACTCCCTGTTTTCTCTCACACGGCTTCCCTTTCTCATCCAAACTCTTCTTTGTTAACACAATATCGAATCCACAAGAGATATTCTTTCCTAAACTTCCACGTAATTACCAAAAACAAACAATGCCAACCCGTAGCTTTCCTCTTGCACTGTTTTATCGAACCGGCTTATCCAGCCCAATTCCGTTGAATAAAATACCCAATACAACTCTGTTTATCTCATGCAAGTCCAGCCCAACACAATTCCGCCACTGAATCTCGCTAAATCTCTCCTCAAATTCGAACAAAATTATGTAGAAGTGAAGCTTAGTTTCCCGTCAATTTCTATTTTTAAACCATGAAGGAGGAATGCCCCTTATCCTGAGTTGGGGTGTAAATAACACTTGGGGTGTCCTGGGTGTAAATAACAAGTGGGTGTCCCTTAGTAATTAAGGTGCCCCTTATCCAAATTGAGAGTCCGAATAGTAATTTTCTCCCACGAGCGCGAATACCACTTTTCGAGCCAATTTCGCCGCAAAAGCTTATTTCTCCAAAAACACCTACAGAGACATAAAATACCATAATAAATACAAAATCGAGCACTAACAAAATATACAATTGAGATTAAATCGGACACAAAAATGTGTCTATCACATACCCACACGTTGGAAACTGGCCAACGGTGTGCGTTTTCAGCCCGACTAGCATCCCACTTACGAGTGGCAACCTGGATGACCGTTAGGGACTGTGGGCAACTGGATTTTGTTCCACACAGTACTGCGTTAAGATCTTGTCATTTCGATGACATCTTCAACCTTGTGAATCTTAGAGATTCATGGGTGGTGGTATGGGACGCCATCTAGGACATCTTCTTGAGATATCCTTTTGGTAAGCGGCCAATTGAGATTCTTGGTAACGTTGTGGACTTTTTTTTTGGATTCCTGGGTATGCGGTATGGGACGTTTGCTCTGAAGGTCCTGATTGGACTTTGATGTTGTGTAATAATACTATGACATTGTTGTTTATGGGTAAAAATCGTTTCTGCTGATTTCGGTAATTTCGGTGGGTGAGTGAGAAACTGATTCAAACCCTAAACAAATGTGCTGCACGTGAGCACTTTATAGGTTCGAGAGATCGATCTGTACAAGTCCGGCCTAAACCAAGAAATGGCCGTTCCAGACTTGCTTCGGTCACAAAGTGGAGGAGAAGGTTGATTTGGGGAGGGAAGCAAAGAAAGGTGTTGAGGAGAGTAGTATCTCGACTTGTATCAGAAAGTGAAAACTTAGGAAGCTTGCAAGAGATGGAAGCTTTTGGAAGAGCTTGCAAAGTTGCCTTTCTGAGAGTGTAAGTGTAGTATATTTCTCCTGACCGAGACTTGTTGTCTGGTGGAAATAGGTAAGACCTATTTATACAAGTCGAGATTGAAACGTACCCCTGGCCTCATGAAGGAAGAGAGTAAAGGGTGAAATAATGGGAGGAGGTGGTAACCGCGTGGTTTAATGGGCGAAAACGTTTTTTTCACCATTATTTTCTCTTTTATTTGACCGCTTTATTCCTTTTCACGCTTTCTTAATGTGAGCGTAGTGTACGCCGCATCTTTGTGACCGCCAAACCAAAACCCTAAAGAAGCATACCCAGTTTGTGTCGATGTCTCGAGTGTTGGTTGCATCTTGAGTGCAAGTGGCGCTGCTAGTGGCGCGTGTGGCATGTGCCAATGGCATGTGCGGAATGCCTTGGTGGTAGGTTGCATGGTTTGCAAGTTAGGTTACCAGCGTGTGTGTTTGGCATGTGCCAATGGCATGCGCGGAATGCCTTGGTGGTAGGTTGCACGGTTTGCAAGTTAGGTTACCGCGTGTGTGTTTGGCATGTGCCAATGGCATGTGCGGAATGCCTCGGTGGTAGGTTGCACGGTTTGCAAGTTAGGCTACCGAGCGTGTGTGTTTGGCATGTGCGGAATGCCTTGGTGGTAGGTTGCACGGTTTGCAAGTTAGGCTACCAGCGTGTGTGTTTGACATGTGCCAATAGCGCGTGCGGCCATGTTGACCTAGTTGCAAGTCTTGCAAACCTAGGGCGCTATGTTTGGCGTGGGCCAAAGGCATAGCGGCTTAGAAATATGGCTTGCGGCATGTGTTGGCATGTGCCAATGGCACGTCATGGCCATGTTGACCTAGTTGCAAGTCTTGCAAACCTAGGGCGCTATGTTGGGCGTGGGCCAAAGGCATAGCGGCTTAGAAATATGGCTTGCGGCACGTGTTGGCATGTGCCAATGGCACGTGCGGCCATGTTGACCTAGTTGCAAGTCTTGCAAACCTAGGGCGCTATGTTGGGCGTGAGCCAAAGGCATAGCGGCTTGGAAATATGGCTTGCGACACGTGTTGGCATGTGCCAATGGCACGTGCGGCCATGTTGACCTAGTTGCAAGTCTTGCAAACCTAGGGCGCTATGTTGGGCGTGGGCCAAAGGCATAGCGGCTTGAAATATGGCTTTGCGACACGCGTTGGCATGTGCCAATGGCACGTACGGCCATGTTGACCTAGTTGCAAGTCTTGCAAACCTAGGCGCTATGTTTGGCGTGGGCCCAAGGCATAGCGGCTTAGAAATATGGCTTGCGACACGTGTTGGCATGTGCCAATGGCACGTGCGGCCATGTTGACCTAGTTGCAAGTCTTACAAACCTAGGGCGCTATGTTTGGCGTGGGCCCAAGGAATAGCGGCTTAGAAATATGGCTTGCGGCACGTGTTGGCATGTGCCAATGGCACGTGCGGCCATGTTGACCTAGTTGCAAGTCTTGCAAACCTAGGGCGCTATGTTGGGCGTGGGCCAAAGGCATAGCGGCTTGGAAATATGGCTTGCGACACGCGTTGGCATGTGCCAATGGCACGTACGGCCATGTTGACCTAGTTGCAAGTCTTGCAAACCTAGGGCGCTATGTTTGGCGTGGGCCCAAGGCATAGCGGCTTAGAAATATGGCTTGCGACACGTGTTGGCATGTGCGGCCATGTTGACCTAGTTGCAAGTCTTGCAAGCCTAGGGCGCTATGTTTGGCGTGGGCCAATGGCATAGCGACTTGGAAATATGGCTTGCGATACGTGTTGGCATGTGCCAATGGCACGTACGGCCATTGGCATGTGCCAATGGCACGTACGGCCATGTTGACCTAGTTGCAAGTCTTGCAAACCTAGGGCGCTATGTTTGGCGTGGGCCAAAGGCATAGCGGCTCGGAAATATGGCTTGCGGCACGTGTTGGCATGTGCCAATGGCACGTGCGGCCATGTTGACCTAGTTGCAAGTCTTGCAAACCAAGGGGCGCTATGTTTGGCGTGGGCCCAAGGCATAGCGGCTTAGAAATATGGCTTGCGGCACGTGTTGGCATGTGCCATGGCACGTGCGGCCATGTTGACCTAGTTGCAAGTCTTGCAAACCTAGGGCGCTATGTTTGGCGTGGGCCCAAGGAATAGCGGCTTAGAAATATGGCTTGCGGCACGTGTTGGCATGTGCCAATGGCACGTGCGGCCATGTTGACCTAGTTGCAAGTCTTGCAAACCTAGGGCGCTATGTTTGGCGTGGGCCAAAGGCATAGCGGCTCGGAAATATGGCTTGCGGCACGTGTTGGCATGTGCCAATGGCACGTGCGGCCATGTTGACCTAGTTGCAAGTCTTGCAAACCTAGGGCGCTACGTTGGGCGTGGGCCAAAGGCATAGCGGCTCGGAAATATGGCTTGCGGCACGTGTTGGCATGTGCCAATGGCACGTGCGGCCATGTTGACCTAGTTGCAAGTCTTGCAAACCTAGGGCGCTATGTTGGCGTGGGCCAAAGGCATAGCGGCTTGGAAATATGGCTTGCGACACGTGTTGGCATGTGCCAATGGCACGTGCGGCCATGTTGACCTAGTTGCAAGTCTTGCAAACCTAGGGCGCTACGTTGGGCGTGGGCAAAGGCATAGCGGCTGGAATTTGGCGTTGTTGCCATGGTGCGTTGTGGTGCGGCTTGGTTTGGCATTGTTGCCATGGTGCGCAACTTGCGGCTTGGTTTGGCATTGTTGCCATGGTGCGCAGTATGCGGCTTGGTTTGGCATTGTTGCCATGGTGCGCAGGGTGCGGCTTGATTTGGCATTGTTGCCATGGTGCCGCGATATGCGGCTTGGTTTGGCATTATTGCCATGGTCATGGGGTGTGGCTTGGTTTGGCATTGTTGCCATGGTGCGAAGATGCGGCTTGGTTTGGCATTGTTGCCATGGTGCGCGATGCGGCTTGGTTTGGCATTGTTGCCATGGTGCGCAGTATGCGGCTTGGTTTGGCATTCTTTGCCATGGTGCGCGAAGATGCGGCTTGGTTTGGCATTGTGCCATGGTGCGCAGTGGTGCGGCTTGGTTTTGGAATTAGGGTTCCGTGTTGAAAACCTAACTGGTATTTTGAAAAATACCCTATTAATTATTTACACCTGAGTTAAATGCTCTTAGTTAATGTGTTGGTGGGTAACACTAGGTCATGGGGTTTTACTGATTTTACCCTTGTCTAAAAACCACCATCAACATTAAGTCCCCCTTAGCTCGGAGCAGGGGCTTTGTCACGAGGTAAGCATAAGATGGTGACAAACTAATAACAACAAATCGTAAAGAAAATTGAAGGAGGCTCGTCGACCTTTTATAAATAGGATTTGGAATCCTTGCCTCTCGGTAGTTTTGCACAAATCGGGAGGGCTGGCACAACCGGTGGGCCCGATGCAGCTTAGGCGATGTTAGGAAGTTGGTGTGAGTTGGGAAACCGAGTGGGCTGGCTGGTGGGACCGGCGCAAAGTGTAGAAGCCGTGCGTGCCTGCAGGTTGGCGCAATTGGTGGGGCCGGTGCAGCTTGGGCGACGTTGGGAAGTTGGCGTGAATTTGGGAAACTGAGTGTGCTAGCTGGTGGGACCGGCGCAAAGTGTAGAAGTCTTGCGTGCTTGCAGGCGTGACTTGTGCGGCCATTGGGAGGTCGGCGCAATTGGTGGGGGCCGGTGCAACTTGGAAGTCGTGCTTGCAGGCGTGACTTATGTAAATAAAGAGGAGTAGGCGTTTCTTGGACAACAAAGTTTCCTTATTTTGCTTTCCTTCACGTGCGGCTTCAATTAGGGTATCATCCATGCCAAAAAATATGGAAGCGTTATGTCCTTCATTGCTTCCTTTCCTGGTATTCTTACCCAACGCGAATGCATCGTCTCCCTTGTTTGACAAAGGGTTCTTCCTGTTGATTCCCCTTTTCCTTTGCTTTGCCGGTACGTTTTCTTCTTCTTCTTTGTTCACGCTATCCTCTTTTTATATGTGTATAGACAGGATGGAACTTGATCATCTTCCATTTTTTGCAGTGTATGATGGGACCTTCCAGAGATGGCCGTGCCTTTAACTTTTCGGAAAAGGACTTCAGAATTGGCGGAGATCGATCTTCTTCTCTTGAGGAGGTATTGGTTTGGATTGAATCTTTGTTCCATGAAGCTAATGAAATTATTAAGGACCTCCCTCCCATCTATCCCCACGAAGAACGGTGCATGTTCGGACTCCCTTGGGTTCGGTGAACGCGGAGGGAGAACGCCATGATTCTTGATTTTGATGTGGATGAATCAACAAACTTTCTTGAGCGTCAATGATAAAACTTTGAAAGAGCATATGATAGGAGCGAGACAGCCTTTGAAGTTGATGCCAAAGGTGTTATTGACGATACCGGAGGTGTCATGGTGGCGTATCTTGGAATAGTTGTCGGGAGGACACTGCCGCTTTCTTGTGGTCGTTTCGGGATGGGATGTTGAGGTTGCCGCTAAAAACCGGGCCGAGTGGAACCTTTGTTTCCCGAAGGATTTCGGGAAATGCTTGAAGATAGCTTTGCAGAAGGGACTTGCGCTCCATCCTTCGAGGGCTAGTTCCTCCTTTTGTTTTTCTCGTTAGCCGCTTAGTTCCCCGATGTTTTTCCCTTCTTTTTTTTGTAAACATATCTTTCCCTTCTTCTTCATCGATTAAACCTTTTGCTTCATATATATATAATTTTGAAAGGGGTTGTGGTATGATGGCTCTGCAATGGTTTTCTGGGTTCTTCTGATGTATTTCTACGATATCTGAAGGATTCGCTCGGGAAGAGATATATTTATTTTATTTTTAGTTTATTTTTTTTTTTTGACAAAAGGAGATCTCCGGAAAAAATACAAACGGTGTATTCATCCTGGGAAGTACGGCTATAAAGAGGAAAGATTCAAAGGAAGTACTGAAAAGGGGAGTGATTGGGAAATACAGCATTTTAGGGATTGGATTGCTTGAGCCATCGCGAGTGAACTATCACGCCTTCAGGTGTGTCGGTATTGATGAGCTTGCAATATCCTCCCAAAAGGGTATCCGCAACAGTCACAGCTCGCCTTCACCTTCCTCGGGCAAATCCATCTTTCTTTGTCATCCTCCCAACTTGAAACGAGCTTTCCTTAACCACTACATCTCCGATTGAAAACGGGTTCGAAGTCGTGTAACCATTTGAGCCTTGGCTTCGTTGGTTTCGCACAAAGCTTCCAATCTTCTTGCAAAGTGTTCAATGGTCCAGCTCCCCATTCACATTTTTTGACAGCGTTCGTGCCGGTTGTTGCGCCGAGTCCCCATGACAGAATGGGGGAAGAAAAGGTCGGTTGCAGAAAAGGTTGCTCGGTCAGACTTACTTGCATTTGAAAATCATGGGCTAGCGCCAACGAGTCCTCTTCGGACGCTTGGGTTCCTTTAATAGCTCGTTGATGTGATAACCCGTGGGACGATTTGTTGGGAATCCCTTCGGGAAGGGATGTCGGCGAGAGGGTGTACGCCAGCTTTGCCTTGTTGTCGAGCGCCATAAGCGTCCCAAAATCATGTCATGATCTAGTTCTTTGATAATGTGGAACTTGTTGTGCGTTATAGCGTCTCCCATCTCGATCTCTAGGTTGATGTAGCCATGCGCGTTCAAAGCCTCTCCTCTCAAGCTCTTAATCACAGACGGGAAATAGGCAGCGTCTAGCTTTGTAAATCCGGCTGCCTTTAGTATCTTGAAAGTGATGATGTTGTGGTCAGAGGTCGTATCGATGAGCGTGTCGTCAAGTTCAGTACCTCTTAAACGGGACGTGGTCAGCTCCCCAGTTCTCCGCTTCGCTTGTTTGGGAAGCTTGAGCTCTTGGCGTGGATTCCGAGGGGAGAAAAAGCCGTTTGCCGGATACAACACGATTGAGAGCTGCGAAAATATCTTGGCGCTGAACCTTGGAGAGATAGAGAATTTCGCATATATGTCGCATCATGGATTGCACGGTCTCGTGCCACGAGTCCCCGGATGAACCGCGAGTTTCTTATTGGGAGTGGGTCTCGATGCACTCTTTCGTCTCCTAGTTGGAGTTCTCTGCTTCTATCCTTTCCTTGAAAATATGCTTTAATCTGTTGCAATCGCTAGTCGGGTGAGTGAACGAACCTGTGGTAGTAGCAGCGAGTATTTGGGGTTTGCCATCTCGGCCTCGGTTGGTGGACGTCCAGGCGGTGGCGGTCCCCGATGACATCATCTTGAACCCAGCTTCTAGGAGGTCAATCACCTCCTCGATGGGGAATGGGAAATCAAGGATATTTCCTTCGGCCTCACGATGCTGCACAAGAGTTTTAGTGGCGATTTTCCGTTGCGAGGGCTCCCGTTGCGCCGGCGCTTCACGTTTGTTTGGTGGCTCGTAGTTGCGGCTTTCCTTTTTCCTCTTTCGTTCACTATGTTCACGGAGGATGAGCCGGCATTAAATTGTTTGCTGATGAGGCTTCTACTCCCCGCGAGTTTCACGTGCGTCTTGATTCGAGTTAGCCTAGTCCTTTCCAGTAATCCGGTCTTTGTTGTTGCGAGATCGTCCGGCGGCCTCATGGAGTTCGGAGAATGTTTGGAAACGCAAGTTTTCTAAGCGTGGCACGGTAGATCGGGACCATACCATTGATGCATGCGTTTACCAATTGTTGCTTGGTCACATTTGGGTCGTGTGATCGAGTGCTTGAACCCAGAACCTTTTGACGAAATCATTCGGATGTTCGTTATCCCACTGGTACATTCTCCCGAGGTCTGAAAAGGTAACTTGTTCAGACACGAAGAAATACTTCCTGTAAAACGCGGTGACCATGCTACTCCAGTTGGGAATGCTGTTCGGTGGGATGTTGTTGTACCATGTATATGCCCTTCCGGTAAGTGATTTTGAAAATTCCCTTAAACTAAGAACGTGATTATATTCATGTTCACCCAAGGATTCCAGGAAACGAGAAACATGTTCGCGTGCATTCCCGGTACCATCATACAGGGTAAATTGAGGGGAAGAGTACCCCCTTGGGAGAGGGATTCTCTGTATTTCGGACGGGTAAGGGGTTGGTGATGATGTACATCGAACTCATCATGCTTGATTCGGTCACGTAGGAGTTGTTCCAAATCTTCTCTCGAGACGAAATTTGGTGGTTGATTTCTCTCCAACGGGACTCTAATGCGAGTTTCTTCATCCGTGGAGGCGTGCCCTGCCGAGGTGCCGGCGTCGGGGTTGTTGGAGATGCTTCTAGGCGTCTCTGGAGGATGCGACTCACGGGGTAGTCGCTCTGTCAGGGTTTTGAGAAAGGTGAGCACCTCCTTTTGTGTTGAAACCATGTCTGTCTGGGCTCTGGCGAGCGTCTCCTGTCGTTCCATCAAATCGGCGATGGTGACGTAAGGGCGACTTCCTCTGGTCCCTCCGGTCTCTCGTCCCGTCGGCGGGGTAATTGGAGCCTTAGTTGTCGGAGGCGCCATGCTGGAAGAAGCATTCGGGGTCGCGGTGGCGGCCCTAGCCCTGGTGACTGGGGGCGTGACACCTGAAGAGATATTCTCGTTGCCGTGATTAGAGGGTTGTGCAGAGACGCTAGAGAGGAGGCGGCTGCCGGCCCCGGTGATAGGCGGTGTTACACTTAAGGGAGTGCATTCGATGTTGCTGTTTTCAGCTGGTGAAGTAACAATGTTATGGGGGGAGACACCAACATCAGGGATGCGTTCTGCGTTGATGTTCTCGGCAGCCGCTCCAGATCTGAGTTCCACCATGTTGGGATTTGACGTTCGGAAAACGGAATCAAGAGTTGGAGTTGATATTGTAGCCGATAGATCAATCCTCCCGCTGTGGTCGCCAATTGTTTATGGGTAAAAATCGTTTCTACTGATTTCGGTAATTTCGGTGGGTGAGTGAGAAACTGATTCAAACCCTAAACAAATGTGCTGCACGTGAGCACTTTATAGGTTCGAGAGATCTATCTGTACAAGTCCGGCCTAAACCAAGAAATGGCCGTTCCAGACTTGCTTCGGTCACAAAGTGGAGGAGAAGGGTTTATTTGTGGAGGGAAGCAAAGAAAGGTGTTGAGGAGAGTAGTATCTCGACTTGTATCAGAAAGTGAAAACTTAGGAAGCTTGCAAGAGATGGAAGCTTTTGGGAGAACTTGCAAAGTTGCCTTTCTGAGAGTGTAAGTGTAGTATATTTCTCTTTGACCGAGACTTGTTGTGAAGGTGGAAATAGGTAAGACCTATTTATACAAGTCGAGATTGAAACGTACCCTGGCCTCATGAAGGAAGAGAGTAAAGGGTGAAATAATGGGAGGAGGTGGTAACCGCATGGTTTAATGGGCGAAAACGTTTTTCACCATTATTTCCTCTTTATTTGACCGCTTTATTCCTTTTCACGCTTTCTTAATGTGAGCGTAGTGTATGCATGCATCTTTGTGACCAGCCAAACCAAAACCCTAAAAAGCATCCCCAGTTTGTGTCGATGTCTCGAGTGTTGGTTGCATCTTGAGTGCAAGTGGCGCTGCTAGTGGCGCGTGTGGCATGTGCCAATGGCATGTGCGGAATGCCTTGGTGGTAGGTTGCACGGTTTGCAAGTTAGGTTACCCGGCGTGTGTGTTTGGCATGTGCCAATGGCATGTGCGGAATGCCTTGGTGGTAGGTTGCACGGTTTGCAAGTTAGGTTACCAGCGTGTGTGTTTGGCATGTGCCAATGGCATGTGCGGAATGCCTCGGTGGTAGGTTGCATGGTTTGCAAGTTAGGCTACCAGCGTGTGTGTTTGGCATGTGCGGAATGCCTTGGTGGTAGGTTGCACGGTTTGCAAGTTAGGATACCAGCGTGTGTGTTTGGCATGTGCCAATGGCGCGTGCGGCCATGTTGACCTAGTTGCAAGTCTTGCAAACCTAGGGCGCTATGTTTGGCGTGGGCCAAAGGCATAAGCGGCTTAGAAATATGGCTTGCGGCACGTGTTGGCATGTGCCAATGGCACGTGCGGCCATGTTGACCTAGTTGCAAGTCTTGCAAACCTAGGGCGCTATGTTGGCGTGGGCCAAAGGCATAGCGGCTTAGAAATATGGCTTGCGGCACGTGTTGGCATGTGCCAATGGCACGTGCAACCATGTTGACCTAGTTGCAAGTCTTGCAAACCTAGGGCGCTATGTTGGCGTGGGCCAAAGGCATAGCGGCTTGGAAATATGGCTTGCGACACGTGTTGGCATGTGCCAATGGCACGTGCGGCCATGTTGACCTAGTTGCAAGTCTTGCAAACCTAGGGCGCTATGTTGGGCGTGGGCCAAAGGCATAGCGGCTTGGAAATATGGCATGTGCCAATGGCACGTGCGGCCATGTTGACCTAGTTGCAAGTCTTGCAAACCTACGGCGCTATGTTTGGCGTGGGCCCAAGGCATAGCGGCTTAGAAATATGGCTTGCGGCACGTGTTGGCATGTGCCAATGGCATGTGCGGCCATGTTGACCTAGTTGCAAGTCTTGCAAACCTAGGGCGCTATGTTTGGCGTGGGCCCAAGGCATAGCGGCTTAGAAATATGGCTTGCGGCACGTGTTGGCATGTGCCAATGGCACGTGCGGCCATGTTGACCTAGTTGCAAGTCTTGCAAACCTAGGGCGATATGTTTAGCGTGGGCCCAAGGCATAGCGGCTTAGAAATATGGCTTGCGGCACGTGTTGGCATGTGCCAATGGCACGTGCGGCCATGTTGACCTAGTTGCAAGTCTTGCAAACCTAGGGCGCTATGTTTGGCGTGGGCCAAAGGCATAGCGGCTCGGAAATATGGCTTGCGGCGCGTGTTGGCATGTGCCAATGGCACGTGCGGCCATGTTGACCTCAGTTGCAAGTCTTGCAAACCTAGGGCGCTATGTTTGGCGTGGGCCCAAGGCATAGCGGCTTAGAAATATGGCTTGCGGCACGTGTTGGCATGTGCCAATGGCATGTGCGGCCATGTTGACCTAGTTGCAAGTCTTGCAAACCTGAGGGCGCTATGTTTGGCGTGGGCCCAAGGCATAGCGGCTTAGAAATATGGCTTGCGGCACGTGTTGGCATGTGCCAATGTCACGTGCGGCCATGTTGACCTAGTTGCAAGTGTTGCAAACCTAGGGCGCTATGTTTGGCGTGGGCCCAAGGGATAGCGGCTTAGAAATACGGCTTGCGGCACGTGTTGGCATGTGCCAATGGCACGTGCGGCCATGTTGACCTAGTTGCAAGTCTTGCAAACCTAGGGCGCTATGTTTGGCGTGGGCCAAAGGCATAGCGGCTCGGAAATATGGCTTGCGGCACGTGTTGGCATGTGCCAATGGCACGTGCGGCCATGTTGACCTAGTTGCAAGTCTTGAAAACCTAGGGCGCTACGTTGGGCGTGGGCCAAAGGCATAGCGGGTCGGAAATATGGCTTGAGGCACGTGTTGGCATGTGCCAATGGCACGTGCGGCCATGTTGACCTAGTTACAAGTCTTGCAAACCTAGGGCGCTATGTTGGGCGTGGGCCAAAGGCATAGCGGCTTGGAAATATGGCTTGCGACACGTGTTGGCATGTGCCAATGGCACGTGCGGCCATGTTGACCTAGTTGCAAGTCTTGCAAACCTAAGGCGCTACGTTGGGCGTGGGCCAAAGGCATAGCGGCTTGGAATTTGGCGTTGTTGCCATGGTGCGCGAGGGTGCGGCTTGGTTTGGCATTGTTGCCATGGTGCGCGATATGCGGCTTGGTTTGGCATTGTTACCATGGTCATGATGATCACGTCTGGTTTGGCATTGTTGCCATGGTGCGCGAGAGTGCTGCTTGATTTGGCATTGTTGCCATGGTGCGCAGATATGCGGCTTGGTTTAGCATTGTTGCCATGGTGCGCAGGTGCGGCTTGATTTGGCATTGTTTCCATGGTGCGCGTTATGCGGCTTGGTTTGGCATTGTTGCCATGGTGCTAATGATATGCGGCTTGGTTTGGCATTGTTGCCATGGTGCGCGATATGCGGCTTGGTTTTGGCATTGTTGCCATGGTGCGCGATATGCGGCTTGGTTTGGCATTGTTGCCATGGTGCGCTGATATGCGGCTTGGTTTTGGCATTCTTGCCATGGTGCGCGAGGGTGCGGCTTGGTTTTGGAATTAGGGTTACATTTGAAAACCCTAATCTGGTATTTTGAAAAAATACCCCTATTAATTATTTACACCTGAGTTAAATGCTCTTAGTTAATGTGTTGCGGGTAACACTAGGTCATGGGGTTTTACTATTTTACCCCTTGTCTAAAAACCACCATCAATAATTGTATAACAATATTTGAGAATAACTGTTTTTGTATTGTTATGGCTACAGATCTTCAACAACAATGATGCTGAGTTGAACACGTTCAGAATCGCTGGAGTACTTAAAGTGACGAAGAATTCAAGGATTTTTGAAGAACCAAGGAAATCAAGCATGTTGGATGAGAAGCTACAAAATTTATTTATTTTGTAATCCATATGTATTGATAGTTTTGGAACTAAAATTGACAAAGGGGGAGATTGTTAGAGCACTGCTCGGTCGAACTCGCAAGCGTTGCTATCTCAAGGTTGTTTGTCAAGTTTAGGTGATCAAAACTATAAGTCTTGATTTCTAGTCTACTTATAGCTATGTCTCGGATTATGATAGAATGTATAGTTGAGCTTTAGACTTCACGACGTTCATCGATTGAAGACGAAGATCTACTGAGGGAATCTTGGAGGAACTTCATCAACAAAAGGTATGTGGAGACTAAAACTTATATATCACTCAGAAGTCTATTTTATTCTATCTCCTAATGAGACTAAGTCGTATAGCTATATAGACTTTTATATTATACACATTTGATATTTCGAGCTGAGTGTAACTCGCTTATATATTTCTCGAAATATTTGTTGGAAGCTTTTTACTTTAGCAACGTTCATCATTATTCTTGACGAGTTTAGTTGGAAACTAAATAATATGTCAAAAGATGATCCTGTGAAAATTGCCTTGAAACTTGTGTGAGACAATCATTTGATGTTGACTCGGAAAGTTTCGTATTGATCATTCAATCACTTGAAAATTACTTATAAGCTAATAGTTTGTGTGAGGCGGCTATTTTCTTCTTCTAAGGATGTTTTAATGCTTGAAATGGGAGTTTAGAACAATTAACCCTTGTCTGGATGCATCACAGTATGTGTACATAGTATGCAAACTGTTTGGTATGATTCAGGTCCGAA
Organism: Papaver armeniacum; assembly: GCA_023531295.1. Taxonomy (NCBI): domain Eukaryota; kingdom Viridiplantae; phylum Streptophyta; class Magnoliopsida; order Ranunculales; family Papaveraceae; genus Papaver; species Papaver armeniacum. Next base: position 137,335 of record JAJJWW010017577.1, read on the forward strand.
AGCCTTGTTTGCATACTAGTATGCGAATGGTTTTAACTGTTAAAGTCCGGGACCAAGTTTGCATACCAGTATGCGAATGGTTCTACCTGAGTTAGGTCCGGGATTGCTGTTTGCGTACCCGTTTACAAACGGCTGGACAAGACCAAAGTCCGGAGTTATAGTTTGCGTACCAGTTTGCAAACTTAGTGGTTAAAGTTCTAAAATCGGTTAAGTATGTTTTCATACTCATGAACAAATACATTCATAAATTAAGGAATGCAATCTTTGAAAACTGTGGCTTAATGTTCATGAATTGATTTTGGTATAAGTACTTTGTACGATTACGAATCAATCCAATTTTGTTTGAATTGGTTCTTATATACTTCTATGAGATATATACAATTGAACAACTCTATGAGTAACACAATTATATTAATTTGATTATCTTTCAAGTTTGATTGATCATCATATTTGATCTAGAAGTGTTAGATGAATGTGGTTAAGATAAAAGTGTTCATATGGCTAACTTCGATTAACTATTGTTGAGCCAACTCAATATGCACGTTTATGTACGGTTACCCATATCTAAATGAATGTATATTTCATTTGTGTGTAACAAGCTAAGACCATCTAACGGTGGAGAGATATTGTTTTGGTTTTAAGAAACTTAGCTTGAGTCTTAAATCAGGTTTTCATCTAACGGTGAATATTGATTGCTTTTTTTTCTGTTGATGGTGGATTTTCGACAAAGGTCAAAATCGTGAAATCATGATACTTCATTTTTCTGACCCGACTTCAAGAACGCACATGACGATTCATATTTTACGATCCGTGAACCGTTTCACGATCTCTAATCGAGTTCCTCTCAGAGTCATGATGAATATGTTTCTCGAAAGGCCTCCTACTAGCTGAGCGTTTGATGTTGCGCATTTCATCGTGACCTCTATGTAGAATAACATGATTGGGCGGTCCTCTGAACATAATTGTTTGTCGGAGGGCTTAACGCGTTCAGGACGTCGGTGATACTCGTTGTTCCCTGACTACATAGAGAGACCCATCTCTACATAGAAGAACGATTGGGCGGTCCTCCTACATAATTGTTTGTTGAGAGGGCTTAATGCCTTCAGGACGTCGGCGATACTCGTCGTTCCCTAACTATGTAGAGATACCGTGTATAGATTAAGGCGGCTCTCCTACATTATTGCTTGTTGAGGGGGCTAAATGCCTTCAGGACGTTAACAACGCTGCACGTTGTTCCATGGCTATGTTCCTTTCAGAACGAGTATGATGCTTCAACTATCTCATATCTCTATTCTACAATAGATTAATTCTACTGTGACATTGGCCATTGAATTCCTAGAAAATAATCTAATATATCTCATTACTCCGTTCCATGAATCCCCGGCTGAATCCATGGATTAGTAATAGATAACCAATTCATCTCATTACCCCGTTCCCTGAATTCCCCGGCTGAATTCATAGATTAATAATAGATGCACAATTCATAATTATTGCTCCGTTTCATGAACCATTCTCCGCCGAATTTCATGAATTAGTAAAAATTACTCAACAATCGGGCATCTGTACTATCACCGAGTAAGCCCCAATAAAATGGTGCAAGTGTACACAATAATGATGCACGAACGAGCATCCGAAAATATGGACAAATGAGGAATCCTACACAAAACATGAGAGAGAAAATAATAATAAAAATATAAAAGAGGCGCCTAGGGATCGGGCCCACCGGTCGTCCGGCCATGCCGCCGTGGCCAGTCTCCCATGCCTCTTCCTTTTATTTTTCTTATTTTATTTATTTTCATGAACTCATGAAAACTCCTCCATTCAAGCAACTTTCCTTGTTTGAGCAAAACTCACGGTTTCTCCATATTTTCACGGTTTCATGAAAAATAATAAAATAGGGAAGGTGTCGCGGGACCGGGCTACCTAGCGGGCCGGACATGGCCTAGCCTTGGCTTGTCCCACACCTTGGAATCCCTTATTTTCATAATTATTATTTCCCTCATCTCATGAAACTCCCCCCTTTGAGCAAAAAATCATGGTTTCTTCATATTTTATCAAATATTGCTCAAACCATGAAAAAACCAAAAACTCAAATGGTCACATGACCGACTAGGCTACTCACGCCGAATATTAAAATATTATTATTTTAATATTCTCAAAATATTGATCAAGCGAGCAAAGTTCTACTTGCTCATTCGAGCAAAAAATTAAGAATTTCAGTGAACTCTTCTGAAAATCCAATATATTGCTCAAACCCACATCAGAAAATATCGAAACTCTCAGGACTAAGACACGGACATTATGGTGACGCGGGAATGCTTCCTTGACCGACCAATGCCGGCCCTAAAGCTTTCAAGGAGCCGGTCCCACACATTCTTATAATTTTGACCTAATTTTCTCGATTGCTCATATTGGGTCCAAACTCTTTCCAACCAACTTGGAATTTGCTCAATCGACCATCAACTGGTCCCACTCCACTAAGGTCCGGTCCTATTTTCCCTTGGTCGGTCCCTCACTTCTCCATAATCAGGTTTTATCACCTAACGCTCGCACGAGCACTATTTTCATAAATGATGAAACCAGCATTTTATCATCATTCTTTCACCAACCGGTCAACTAAGGATCCTGGTGCACGCTCACTCAAGCATTTGGGCACCACATGGTCGTCCATTATCCCATGTGGTCGGTCCCTCCCTCACTCATGACCTATTTTCAGCAATTCATCAATTGACGAATAATTGATTAACAATTAGGGTTTCGAACAAACGCTCCACAAATCATCATTCTGAGCAAGTTCAAACAGTAATAAATTTATGTTGATCCATCAATCAACATCTGGGTTAATTATATAATATTTGGTAGTCTACCAATATTTTAATTAATATTTTATTGGGTCACGTCACCAATAAATAATTCGTCGAATTGAGCAATACTTGCTTAGTTGCTCGAATGTTGATCCAACTATCAATATTCAATAGTTTATCAAAATTGAGCAATACTTGCTCATTTGTTCGAATATTGATCCAACTATCAATAATCAGTAATTTATCAGTAATTCGTCGAATTGAGCAATACTTTCTCAGTTGCTCGAATATTGATCCAACTATCAATATTCAGTAATTCGTCAAATTGAGCAATACTTGCTCAGTTGCTTGAATATTGATCCAACTATCAATATTTAGTATTTTATCGAATCGATGCTCAGTTGCTCGAATTTACAATATTTGCTCAGACGAGCAATATCTAATAACTTCTAACATGTTCAATCCATGAATCATTCAGCATTCGATCACTCATGCTCAATTCAACAAAACTTAGACTCACTATCTAATAAGTCAACGACTGACTAATCAAATACACGTCTGCTTCGCAGACTCCACGTTCGTGAGACATCAATCACGTCACATGGGGGGATATTACTATGGGTTTTGGTCTAGCGGCCTACGGCACGTGTGTTCATCCACGACGATAAATGTGAGTAAGTCGTGCAAACGGTTGAAAGAGTTAGCAAAGTAGTGGGTGGACAGATAACCAAGTCTCCGCACGACATGGAACTGGTTTTACCACGATCTTCCATTTTCCCACTCTTTCACTCATGAAACCGTCATACTTAATGGGATTAATGTGTTCGCTATTTTGACGATATAAATAAGTTTTGAATCGATGACTGAAACGACATTCGTTTTTTACAGGAACAATCGTCTACACACAAGTTCTATCGATCAAACTTATTTACACATACTTGTAGAAACCTTCAACACATCCACAATCCTTGATCATCATTGATCCCACAATTCTCAGCTTCCCTCCTACAAATCAACCCATCTCCCTCTTTGTGACCGAATTGACTCTGGAAAAGCCATTGACTTGGCTTAGGCCGGAGTCCTACAGATTGATCTCTCGAACTCAAAGCACTCCCGTGCAGTGCATCTGTATGAGGTTAAGCAATTTTTTTGGTTGAAGAGTCTCGCCCGCTCGGTCATCTCTCCACTTTCCTAAAAAACCAGCAAATCATTTTTCCTCATCTACAGTTTCTAATTTATCAAACCATGATTTGAAGAATATATAAGGGATAACTCTGGCAACTGGAAAACCTAATCCCGACACTTTTATGTGTCCTAGTTGCGACTAGAGTCGATTCTCCTTTAACCTAGGTTTTTCCAAAACCATTATATGTTAACGACTCGAAGACTTCATTTGGGATTCGTGAAGCCAGATCTAACTATTTTCTTTGTAGTTGTGTATTCTGATCTTACTTGGTATATCATGTTGAGTACTATCTTCTCTAAGATTTTCTCAAGATTTATCTCCGATAGGTAAGATATAAAAAGTAATCACAAAGCTCTTCGTCTCATTCTTTGTGATTCCACAATAACTTCTTATATTACCATATAGTTAAGTATTGTGAGGTGATTGATATTTCTAGGCTGTTCTTCGGGAATATAAGACCGGATTATCAATTAGTTCCTATTAACCTTGATTTATTAAAAGACGTAACAAAACTTCATATGTATTTCTGTGGGAGACAGATTTATCTATCATAATAGGCTTTTCTGTGTTTTGGGTCGTAACAACTCTTAGTTGTGGGTGAGATCAGCTAAGGGAATCAAGTGCGTATAGTTCTGCTGGGATTCAGAGACGTAAGGAACGCGACTGTACCTTAATCGGTGTGATACTTGGTTAGGCTCAACTACATTCTAGTCTGAAGTTAACTTGTAGTAGGCTAGTGTCTGTAGCGGCTTAATAGAGTGTGGTGTTCAAATCTGGACTAGGTCCCGGGTTTTTTATAGCATTTGCGGTTTCCTCGTTAACAAAATTTCGGGTGTCTTTGTTATTTCTATTCCACATTATATTTGTTTATATAATTGAAATATCACAGGTTGTGCGTAGTTCAATCAATTGGTAAATCCGACCTTTGGTTGTTGGATAGAAATTGATTGACACTTGGATATTGGTTTTTGATTCCATCCAAGTTGTTTCTCATAATAATCAGGCTTAAAGACTCCTATCTGTTTGATTTGCTGATTACATTGAGAAACAAAGATATAACTCTTGGATATCTTTCCTTGATTGAGTCTGACTGTCTAGTTGATTCTCTTGGAATTATATTGCAGTTTAGTCAATACGGATTGCCGAACGAAATATAGGGTGTGGTTGTTAGACCCACGCTTTTTCACTTATCTAAATCATCATTATGATACCATAGTTGTTGATTCATCAGACAAACCATAAAAGCAGCGTTGTTGATTGACCCCAATTGGACCACCTAATTGAAAACAATGTTGCAGTTGATTGTAGGCCACTCTTATGAAAGTCCCTTAACTGTAATTGTTATTGTACTTAATTGTAGGATTATTGGTATCATATATGGCAAACAAGAACTTTATGACAGAAGTTCACTTCGTCAATCACTGTAACGTAATAACCTGCACTGCAGCATCATTGCATTTGCATAAATGATCTGTTCAAAACTGGACTAGGTCCCGGGGTTTTTCTGGATTTGTGCTTTCCTCATGAACAACATCTTGTTGTATCTTTACTTTTACTTTCCGCAATTATAATTATTGTTTTAGTTATAATTAAAAGTAAATACATTGTACGTTAATCCAAACACTTGGGTTTGATACTTATAGTTAGGTTATGTTCCAGATTTATACTATATACCAATTGTACACCTTGTGGTTGTTTTCTTGTTGACAATCTCTGTCTATGTTAGATCACACAAGGTATCAAACTTATATGTTGATATCAAAAATATTGTAGTGTACTTAGTACCCTCGTCATTTAAGATATTACCACATAATTTTTGGAAAAATCTATAACTTCCTCCGCCGCCTCAACAACGGGGTTTAGCTCCCCATGCTGTACACTCTCTCAAAATAGTATTTCATAGCTCAAAAGTGTATAAAAAGATGAAAAAAAAGAGAAAATAATGAAATCAAGACATTTGCAACGCTTTATAGATTCACCGTTACAAAAAACAATGACGCAAACTGAAGATAAATTAACGTTGCAAATGCACTGTTACAAGATAACGATTGTCTAAAAAAGTTTGTTCTCCGTGTTCTTTATGTTCTTCAACAGTAAAAATATTTTGATAAACATTGTAGGCCTGGAACTAATTGTGGGATTTTCAAATATCCCTACAGAAACGTTCTTCTAGCTAACTTGGGAAAAAAATAATTACGATATTTGAAATTATAATCTCCCATTTGTTAAGTTTGGTAATACATTTGGCTCTCTCATTTCGGGATTACAAAGAGCAGTAATTACCGTAATTAATTAGTGTTTACCTAAATCATCATTATGACACCTTACAACTACATCCATGCAACGTAATCAAGTGATATAACTATATTACCTTGTTTATAGATTAAACCTAGATAATATAGCACATATCCTTCTGTCCTTGTTATTATCGATTAAGCAGCATAAACTCGTAGTAAATATCAATCCAATCCATATATGCGGAAAACTTGTCTAGTCTCTCTATAAATACATACATATATTCTCAGGCTTTCATCCATCTTTTAAGAAAACAAATATAAGCATACAGAATCATCAAAAATAATGGAGAAGTTCGTTGCTTGGTTTACTCCTCTAGTGTTTTTTTGTTATGCTTCAATCTCAGTGTTAAAGCATTGCACAAAATATATCCACAATTCCAATCACTTGCAGCAGTGAAATCACTGGTGAAACTAGGACATCTAAGAACTGGTTTTAACTTCCAACCTCCCAAAAACTGGTTCAACAGTACGTTGGTTTCTTCTGAATCTGATTTAATTAGTCTTGTTTGGTAATTAAATCCTCCCTTCATAATTATACTGTTTCAAGTTACTTTTCATTTTCTTACTTTTAATCTCATATTTTTACTTGTTCTTGAATCTGAAGGCTTAAAATGCAAGCTCTCAGATGAATATGTTGTCAATTCATCAGAAAAACCATAAAAGCAGCATTGCTGATTGAACCCAATTGGACAGTTGATTGTAGGCCACTCTCTATAAAGGTCCCTTAATTGTAATTGTTATTGTAATTAATTGTAGGTATTATAGGTATCATATATGGAAAACAAGAACTTTATGAGAACAGTTCACTTTGTCAATCGAAAGGTAACGTAATAAGATACACTGCAGCATCATTGCATATGCATAAATGATTTGTCTAATTATATATGAGAGTATTCAAAACTGGATTAGGTCCTGGGGTTTTTCTAGATTTGCGCTTTCCTCGTGAACAAAATCTGATTGTGTCTTTACTTTTACTTTTCACGATTATAATTATTGTTTTAGTTATAATTAAAAGTAAATACACTATATGTTAATCCAAACACTTGGGTTTGATACTTATAGTTAGGTTTTGTTCGAGATTTATACTATATACCAAGTGTACACCTTGTGGTTTTTATCTTCTTGACATTCTATGTCCATGTTAGATCACACAAGGTATCAGAGTTATAGGTTGATATCGAAAAGATTATAGTGTACTTGGTACCCTCGTCATTTCATATATTACCTCATAATTGTAGGAAAAACTTTCCTCCATCGCCTCAGCAATGGGGTTTAGCTCCTCATGCTGTACACCCTCTCAAAATAATTTCATAGCTCAAAAGTGTATAAAAAGATGAAAAGAAGAGAAAATATATAATGAAATCAAGGAATTTGCAACGCTTTGTAAGCGTTAATATTCACTGTTACAAAACAAATGTTGCAAACTGAAGATAAACGTTGCAAATGGACTGTTAGAAAATAATTACCATCAATTAAAACATATCTTCTGGAATATATTATTAGTTAATGTGCTAAACAAATAATAAAAGGTTTTTCCATGAGAGTTTTCAGAAATATTTGTTAACATTAATTGGGAATATGAAAACTGAATTTAGGTACATTAATGCATGTCTTGAGAATATTTTCGGTTTTGGAATTTCCTTGTTGTCCAAAAAACTTTGGTCTATAAATACTTGAGTTTGCATTTCTTGCAAACCATCCTAAGATCCAGGCAAACTTCATTTTCTTGTTGCTTCTGGTGGAGCCGTCTATTTGGAGAGGAAAGTACGTTAATTAGGTGAAATCTCTTACGACCGCTCGTTTAAAGACTTCTGTGGGATAAATAAGCTCTATAAGTACCGTTGGTGGGAAACTAGATAATTGCAGTGTTATTAGTTTTCTATTATTGATTTGATTGACTAATGGTTGTTGACACTTTTGTTAGAGCAGTGCTCGGTCGAACTCGCAAGCATTGCTATCTCAAGCATGTTTGTCAATGTTAGTGATCAAAACTATAAGTCTTGATTTCTAGTCTACTTATAGTGATGTCTCGGACTAGGATAGATTGTGTAGTTGAGCATTAGACTTCACGGCGTTCATCAATTGAAGATGAACAACTACTAAGGAGAGCTTGTGGAACTTCATCAACAAAAGGTATGTGGAGGCTAAAACTCATCTATCACTTGGAAAATCTATTTTTACTCTATCTCCAATATAGAGACAAAAGTCGTATTACTATATAGTTGTCGATTATACACATTTGAGATTTCGAGCTGAGATTAACTCGCTTACATATTTCTCGAAATATATGTTGGCAAGCTTTCGCTTCAACCAAGTTCATCTTATATTCTTGAAGAAAGTCAAAAGATGATCATGTGAAAATCGCCGAGTAACATCTTATATGGCTTATGTGATTCAATCATTTGATGTAGACTTGGAATGTTTCGTTATGATTATTTCAATAACTTGAAAATTGCTTTGATGCTAATGGTGTGTGAAAACGGCTATTGTCATCCTCTAAGAAAGTTTCAATGTTTGAAATAAGAGTTTAGAACTATTGGATTATAAACATAGTGTGCATTCTTGCATGTATGTGATCCATGACCGGAACTAAAGTATGCATACCCGTATGCGTACTTGTAGTTGTGAACTTTCGTGTACTAAGTACACATACCGGTACGTGTACTTGCGTGAGTATAGGTCCGGGAATTTCTGCTGGGTTTTGTAAGTGTACTCGAACTCATAGACCGACTACTTAAGTATGCGTACCCGTTTGCATACTTGAGTGGTTAAAGTTCTAAAATCGGTTGGTACATGAACTAATATATTTATTTATATATTAAGGAATGTATTCTTTTGCAAACCATGGCTATAATGTTCATGAATTGATTCGAGTGAATCAAACCGATTTTTCTTTGATTGTGTTCTTGTATACTTCTATGAGAATATAACAATTGAACAACTCTTTAACTAGTTTCATCTGAGTCATTTGAACTAGTTATGGTTATGATGAATAAGGTTGATATGAGAGTGTTCATATAGCTAACCTCGGTTAACTACGGTAGAACCAACATGGTGTACACGTTTACGTACGGTTACATAAACCTAAATGAAGGTACATTTCATTTGTGTATAACAAGCTAAGTTCGATCTAACGGTTGAAAGATATTAGCTTGAGTCTAATCAGGTTTTCATCTAACGGTGAATATTGAATGCTTTGTTACCAAAGTAACTTAGATTGCAAACTCTAATTTGAAAATTATATAAAGGAGAACTCTAGCAACTGGGAAACCTAATCCCTACACCTTCTATGTGATACTAGTTGTATAACCTAGAGTCGATTCTCCTTTAACCTTAGGTTTTTCACAAATCCTTGTAGGTTAATGGATTGAAGACTTCATTGGGATTGTGAAGCTTTGACCCAACTATTTTCTCTGTAGTTGCGTGTTCGGATCTTACTTCTACTATCGTGATTGAGTATTATCTTTTCTAACATTTGCTTGAGATTTATCTCCGATAGGTAAGATTTAAAAGTAGTCACAAACATCTTCGTCTCATTGTTTGTGATTCCACAATATCTTGTTTCGCTACCATACGATTAAGATTATTATGAGGTGATTGATAATACTAGGCTGTTCTTCGGGAATATAAGTCTGGTTTATCAATTGGTTCCTGTGCACCTTGATTTATCAAAAGACGGAACAAAACTTGTAGGTATTTATGTGGGAGACAGATTTATCTATTCTAATAGACTTTTCTGTGTGAGACATATTTGTTTATCAAGTCTTCGACTTTGGGTCGTAGCAACTCTTGGTTGTGGGTGAGATCAGCTAAGGCAATCAAGTGCGTAGTATCCTGCTGGATCAGAGACGTAAGGAGCGCAACTGTACCTTGAATCAATGTGAGATTTATTAGGGTTCAACTACAGTCCAATCTGAAGTTCATTGGTAGTAGGCTAGTGTCTGTAGCGGCTTAATACAGTGTGCTGTTCAAAGATAGACTATGTCCCGGGGTTTTTCTGCATTTGCGATTTTCCTCGTTAGAAAAATTCTGGTGTCTGTGTTATTTCTTTTCCGCATTATATTTTGTTATATTATATAATTGAAATATCACAGGTTGTGCGTTGAATCGATCAATTGGTAAATCCAACCTTTAGTTGTTGATTGAAATTGATTGATCCTTGAACATTAGTCTTTGGTACCGTCTAAGTTAATTCTCTTACATTCAATCGGGCTAGCAAATTCCTATTTGCTGATTGCAGATTGAATTGAGAGATAGAGATATAAAACTCTTTGATATACTTTTATCAATATTGAGTCTGACTGTCTAGTTGATTCTATCTAAAGTATATTGAAGTTTTTCTATTCATATTGCCAAACGAAATATTGGGTGTAGTTGTTTTACCCCCGCTTTTTCAATTGGTATCAGAGCAGGCAAACACGTTAAAGACCTTATAAGTCTGTGTTTGTAGCGATCTGAATATGGACATAAGTGCTATCTCCATAAACGTACCACCAGTCTTCGATGGCTCAAATTACTTATGGTGGAAAATTGCTATGCGTGCCTTTCTTAAAGCGCGTGATTTTTAATTATGGGTTTATGTTGTTAATGGCTATTATCCTCCGGTTGTTGTAGAAGGTGATGCATATGTTCGTAAGGATATTGGTGCATATGAACCTGCCGAGATTCTTGCTGCAAATCAAAATTCTGACGGGTTAAATGCTATCATCCATTCCATTACCCCAGATCTTCAGCACCATGTGACTACGTGCACTCGGTCTAAATATGCTTGGGATATCTTAAAAACCGTATTTGAAGGAAATACATGTGAAAAGGAAGCCAGGTCGCAAAACCTAAATTCAAAGTGTCTGAAATTGTTAATGCATCTTTTGTGTTGGGTAAGACTATTCCTGAAAGGACATTGTGATGAAAATTCTCAGATCGCTGCCATCTAGATACGATTCTAAGAAGCATGCCATCGTTGAAGGTAATAACCTTGCAACTCTTTCCAGAAATACTCTGGTTGGGAAGTTAAAGATCTTTGATCATGAACATACATCCAAATCCGGAAAGGATGTTGCTTTCAAATCACAAAAGAACACTAAATTACTTGACAGAAGTAAAAGTATTTGTATCTATGAAGATGATCTTTCTGAGGCTGATTCATCAGATGAAGATCTTGACAAGTCAGTCTCCTTGATCACAAGACGGTTTAGGGATCTTCTTTTGAATAGAAGTAAATGATTCTCCAGAGATAAACCTAGGTCATCAGCTAAACCTTATAATCGTGTTCCTCCTAAAAACAGGGATATTGATGAAACGGATGACAAGGATATGCCTCAGTGCTTTAAGTGTAAAGGTTTTGGTCATTTTGCAAATGAGTGTCCAAATCGTAAAAAATACACTGGGAACAAAGGTCTATTTTGCAACTCTTGATGAAATGTCCGATAACTATGATTCTAATGAAGACGAAAAGTCAAGTGTTGTACTTCTTTGTGAATACATTGATTTTGATAATTGTAGCAATACAACCATCAATCTTGATATTCTTTCAGAAGAAACTTCAACCGGTCTGGAAGAAAAAATAATTCTACCTGTTTCTATTGGAAACTCTTTTTCTGATTTTTCAGGTTCCACTGTGTGTCTAGCTGCCTACACATCTCGGGCGTCTAAATCATCTTCTATGTTGACATGCTCTTATTGTTCTCTCAAAGGTCATGAACTTTTAAAGTGTTTCAAGTACAAACACAAAATGAGATATATCAACAAACTTCAATGAAGAGCGAATCAATTAGCAAACAAACTCAAACTTGTTCAAAAATCATCAGAGGTATGTAAACGCATATCTTCTTCAAAGAAGTTAGTTTCCAAAGAAAAGACTAGATCATTAGAGAAAAGATTAGGGTCTAAACTCTCTGAGAAACATGGCTCTATGAATTCCTTTCTTAAAGGTTATGGTGGACAGATTATTGTTCACCCCAACACAACTTAATTGTGTTGGTTTGTGCATCTTGTCTCATGTGCCTGATTAAAAGAGACAAGATTATGCACACCTCAGGCTTTAGAAAAAAGAGAATTGTTTCAGATTGTTTTGTTTCTCTTTTTTAGTTCTGTTGTGCTTCGCAAGATTGGAATTCTTCTAGCTTTCATATCCAATTGATATTGGAAGGTACTTCCCTGTTTAGTCAATGAAAGAGGGTTATTCTCGACAATTCTACCTTCTTTAGGGTTGAGAGTTGTGCGTGCGTGAACTTGTGTGTTTTAAGGTTTCGCAACCCTACATTCCTTTTTCCTCTTCTTGAAACTCTTTTTATCATAAGACTGGTTGTTGAGATTATCTTGTGATTTCGTCTCACAATTCCGTACGTATGGATACTCCAAGCATTATGTCTTCTCATGGAAAAGATGTTAATATGATTGTTAAGCCATCAATCATGAAGGAAAAAGATAAATCTCTGTTACCTCCAACTTTGAAAAGAAAAAGAAGGAATGTGAGGAAGCCAAGAGTTGTTCCTTCAAATTCTCAGAAGTTTTCTGGTGTTCTTGAAGAGTTGAAAGAAACGAGGAAGGAGATTCAGGAAATAAAGGCTATTGTTTTGAGAACTCTTGAAATTCAGAAGGCCCTGGTTCGACATTAGTTCAAAAGGTTTGTTGGAATTGACTTCTTTCTTCATGAACCTTATGTTCCCATGGCTATTGACGACAAGGAGTTCGGGGACAATAAATTTTTTTCAGAGGTCTCAATGTCTAGGAAACTTCTTATGAGAATTTATTCTTGTGTTTTTAAGAAGGATAACTATGGTTTGGGATAGCCATTATTGTGAGTACACATAGCTATTGCCAACATTTTCATCTTGCAATGTTTTTAGATTTATTTATCTAAATTCTAAAGTTGATTTGGAAGATGATTTTTGCAGTATTAATCTTTATGGTTTTATATATTGCAAATTGTTATAGGATATGTTGTTTACGTCTGTGAACCTTGAATGTCCCATATTTGTTCAAAAGTTAACTCTATTATATGTCGGTATGAAAGTATTGATAAAAGATAGAATGAACTTTTGACTACAAAAGTTAAGCCTATTCTGTCATTATGCAAATAATTTATGGAAGATAGGATGAACTTTTGTTTACAAGGATTAAGTCTATTGTATGTTATTGTGCAAATAATGATGAAAAATAGAATGAATATTTGATTATTCCGCAGTATTGGTCTTTCCCCGATCCACATATTTGTGTAGTATTGTGTTGCTCCATAAGTTCTCTTATGTTGAGCATGGCCAATTGAATTGATCATTTTCCTTGTGGTTAATTCGATTGAGATCTTTGGATACAAATTCATGTCTCATGTGATTTTTTAATGTCCAAAGAAATCCTTCTTTTCTTGTAAAGTAAGGTCGCTCTTGTTTTTATTTCGGGAATGACATTTTATTGGGGAGAGTTCTTAATTGAACTTGTGCTTATTTGCCAAATCTTTGTGGGGAGTGCGGCTGCGGAATATTGTAGGGGTTATCTTGTGTCTTTATAAACTCCTTGATGAATGCATTTAATTTCGACTATATGATGGCATCTAAACAAGTTGATATGTTGTTCTCTTTTGGTCATGAAGTATCTCTATGGAAATTTCATGATGATCCCACTAATTTTCGTACCTTTGCCAATTTTTGTTGACAAAAAGGGAGAGAATTATTGTGTAGTTCACACTACAAATACAAATGGTTTACGGATCATTATGTAAGGGGGAGTGGTTTTCATTGTGAGATGAAGTATTGACTAAGGGGGAGTGATAAATATCACCATAGTATTATTGCCAAAGTTGTGATACAATTGAACTTTGATGTTGTGTAATGATACTATGACATTGTATAACAATGATTGAGAGCAACTGTTTTCTCATTGTTATTGCTACGGATCTTCAACAACTATAATGCTGAGTTAAACACATTTGGAATCATTGGAGTACTTGGAAGTGACGAAGATTTTGAGTAATGTTGAAGAACCAAGGAGATCAAGCATTTGGATGAAAAGCTACAAAGTTTATTTATTTTGTAATCCATATGTATTGATGGTTTTGTCACTAAAATTGACAAATGGGAGATTGTTAGAGCACTGCTCGGTCGAACTCGCAAGCATTGCTATCTCAAGCCTGTTTGTCAATGTTAGTGATCAAAAATGTAAGTCTTGATTTCTAGTCTACTTATAGTGATGTCTCGGACTAGGATAGATTGTGTAGTTGAGCATTAGACTTCATGGCGTTCATCAATTGAAGACGAAGAACTACTAAGGAGAGCTTGTGGAACTTCATCAACAAAAGTTATGTGGAGACTAAAATTCATCTATCACTTGTAAAGTCTATTTCTACTCTATCTCCTATATTGAGACAAAAGTCGTATTACTATATAGTTTTCGATTATACACATTTGAGATTTCGAGCTGAGATTAACTCACTTACATATTTCTCAAAATATGTGTTGGTAAGCTATCACTTCAACCAAGTTCATCTTATATTCTTGACGAAAGTCAAAAGATGATCATGTGAAAATCGCCGAGTAACATCTTATATGGTTTGTGTGATGCAATCATTTGATGTAGACTTGGAATGTTTCCTTATGATTATTTCAATAACTTGAAAATTGCTTTGATGCTAATAGTGTGTGAAAACGGCTATTGTCATCCTCTAAGAAAGTTTCAATGTTTGAAATAAGAGTTTAGAACTATTGGATTATAAACATAGTGTGCATTCTTGCATGTATGTGATCCATGACCGGAACTAAAGTATGCATACCCGTATGCGTACTTGTAGTTTTGAAATTCCATGTACCAAGTACACATACCGGTACGCGTACGTGCGTGAGGTATAGGTCCGGGAATTTCTGCTGGGTTTTGGAAGTGTACTTAAGTATGCGTACACGTTTGCATACTTGAGTGGTTAAAGTTCTAAAATCGGTTGGTACATGAACTAATATATTTATATATTAAGGAATGCATTCTTTACAAACCGTGGCTATAATGTTCTTGAATTAATTCGAGTGAATCAAACCGATTTTGCTTCGGTTGTGTTCCTGTATACTTCTTTGAGAATATAATAATTGAACAACTCTTTAACTAGTTTAATTTGAGTCATATAAACTAGTTATGGTTAAGATGAATAAGGTTGATGTGAGAGTGTTCATATAGCTAACCTCGGTTAACTACGGTTGAACCAACATGGAGTACATGTTTAGGTACGGTTACATAAACCTAAATGAAGGTACATTTCATTTGTGTATAACAAGCTAAGTTTGATCTAACAGTTGAAAGATATTAGCTTGAGTCTAATCAAGTTTATATCTAACGGTGAATATTGAATGCTTTATTACCAAGGTAACTTAGATTGCAAACCCTGATTTGAAAACTATATAAAGGAGAACTCTAGCAACTGGGAAACCTAATCCCCACACCTCCTGTGTGATACTAGTTGTATAAGCTAGAGTCAATTCTCATTTAACCTTAGGTTTTTCACAAAAACTTGTAGGTTAACGACTTGAAGACTTCATTGGGATTGTGAAGCGGACCCAACTATTTTCCCTGTAGTTGCGTGTTCTGATCTTACTTCTACTATCATGATTGAGTATTATCTTTGCTAAGATTTGCTTGAGATTTATCTCCGATAGGTAAGATTAAAAGTAGCCACAAACATCTTCGTCTCATCGTTTGTGATTCCACTATATCTTGTTTCGCTACCATACGATTAATATTATTGTGAGGTGATTGATAATACTAGGCTGTTCTTCGCGAATATAAGTCCGGCTTATCAATTGGTTCCTGTGCACCTTGATTTATCAAAAGATGTAAAAAAAACTCGTGGGTATTTCTGTGGGAGACAGATTTATCTATTCCAATAGACTTTTCTGTGTGAGATAGATTTGTTTATCAAGTCTTCGACTTTGGGTCGTAACAACTCTTGGTTGTGGGTGAGATCAGCCAAGAAAATCAAGTGCGTAGTATCCTGCTGGATCAGATACGTAAGGAGCGCAACTTTACCTTGAATCAGTTATAGATTGATTAGGGTTCAACTACAGTCCAGTCCGAAGTTCATTGGTAGTAGGCTAGTGTCTGTAGCGGATTAATACAGTGTGGTGTTCAAAGATAGACTAGGTCCCGAGGTTTTTTCTGCATTTGCGGTTTTCCTCGTTAACAAAATTCTGGTGTCTGTGTTATTTCTTTTCCGAATTATATTTTGTTATATAATTGAAATATCACAGGTTGTGCGTTGAATCGATCAATTGGTGAATCCAACCTTTGGTTGTTGATTGAAATTGATTGATCCTTGAACATTGGTCTTTGGTACTGTTCAAGTTACTTCTCTTATATTCAATCGGGCTCGAAATTCCTATTTGCTGATTGCAGATTTAATTGAGATATAGAGATATAAAACTCTTTGATATACTTTTCTCTAGATTGAGTCTGACTATCTAGTTGATTCTCTTGAAAGTATATTGGAGTTTGTCTATTCATATTGCCAAACGAAATATTGGGTGTGGTTGTTGTACCCCCGCTTTTTCAACTTTGATTGCACCTGATTTGTTTATTCTTGAGAATCTTATCTTCTGATATAAGATTCACTCAGACTAGATCAAAATATTGACGGGATCTTTAGAACCATATCCGAATCTAAAGAAATCTTGTGATAATCCATTGTTAATAGAATCCGTTCGGTGTGTGATTGATCACAAGAGGATTCAAGTGTTGTTATGCAGGTTATTGAAGGCAATAAAATATTTGAAGAGGAAGAAGAATTCTTATTAGTTTTCTTATCTTGTGGATTTAGTGCACAAACCTTGATCGGCTGGGATCCAACTAGAATCGGTTTATCTTTAATAGATTCGATTGATTAGTATAGTGAGATCAACATCGCTTTATAGTTTCTCTTTGAGATCTATATTGACTGATTGCGAATCTATAACTTGAATATTTTGGTTATCAACATTTAGATTGATCTAACTATACAAAGGAGTTTATTAGATTAAACATAAGAGCCTTTGTCAACGACTCACTTATCTTCTAGCAAGATTGATTAGAGTGGTTACCAAACAGATTCTTCCTTTGCTGTTTGGAATACGATCCAAAGGACTTGCTATTCACGTGCGTGACTCCAGAAGTCGAAGACGCAAGGATACTGACGAAACTAAGTAGCTAGGGGTAGTCTTCTTGGTCTCAACTATACGAAGTTGGTATTAGATTTTGTATAACGGCTTAATTCTGAGAGTATTCAAAATTGGACTAGGTCCCGGGGTTTTTCTGCATTTGCGGTTTCCTCGTTAACAAAATCTTGTTGTGTCTTTTACTTTGTTTTCCGCATTATAATTGTTATTATAATTAAGTGAAATATACACGTACGTTAACTCCGTAATACTTGATATTGATCCTATAGAGTTTCGGTTATTACCGGACCTATTGTCAAGTACACACTTTGTTGTCGTATCGTCTCGATCTTGTATCCATAGTCAATCACACAAGTGATCTTGTTGTTGTATTGTCGCGCTCTCGTATCCATAGACGATCACACGAAGTGTGAACCAAATCTATTGTATTGTCTTCGACTCTGTCCATAGACGATCACATTCGGTAGAGGACTTATAGGTGGATAAATAAAAGATTGTGGTGTATTTGGGTACCTCGTATTTTCACCGGTTAGATGAAATTTCAAGTTATCTTCTAGATATTATGGACCTTATCTTGTCATGAAATGTATTGGTGAAGTAGTTAATAAGTTGGACCTACCTACACATTATCGAGTTCACCATGTATTTCATGTCTCTTAACTGAAGAAAAAGATAGGTACAAAACACACAACAATAACAACTTTACCACCAGTCGATGACGCAGATGAGATTATCCTTATTCCAGTGGCTGTGTTGAATACACGCAAGATCACTAGACATGCATGTCCATGAAGTTCCACAACTATTGATTCAATGGTCACATACGTCATGTGATGATACTACTTGGGAATATCAAGCTCATGTGTGTGCCCATTTCCCAAAATTTTCATCCTCGAAGACAAGGATGATCTCGAAGATGGGGGTATTGTCATCTACCTAGACAACCCTCATTTGTTATTATGGTCGTTATATCAATAATAATTAAGTTAGTTAATCATGTTTCTGTTTCATTAAATTATCTTAAGTAGGTTAACTTTGACGCCTAGGATGCACCCACGTGGAGATTGCAGAGGTAACTTAAATTCATTAGGGTTTGTTGTAGAGACTATTCAAAGGGAACATGTAAGAGACATGAGTTTCATCAATGGATTGAAGAAGAAAGATGATGTACTCTGAGGAGTAGCATAAGATATTTGTGTTGTTCAATCATTTATCATTATCGTTAACTACTCTAGTACGTTAAATTATAACAGAAAAATCCCAGGAAAAAAGAACTTCTTGAATACATGATCTATTTAGATATAAATCTATTAGTAGAACCTAAATTTTAAACCAATTGTTAGAGCATAGCTCGGTTGAACCCACC
Organism: Papaver armeniacum; assembly: GCA_023531295.1. Lineage (NCBI taxonomy): Eukaryota > Viridiplantae > Streptophyta > Magnoliopsida > Ranunculales > Papaveraceae > Papaver > Papaver armeniacum. The sequence goes on from JAJJWW010017577.1 coordinate 156,111, forward strand.
AAGGTATGTCAAGTTTGGTTGTCATATTTTAGTGAATCAAAACTCATTTGAGGTCGCTTGATTATGTACTAGAGTCAATTCGTATAAGTTAGCTTGAAAGAATTAGGATATGAGACATTAAAAGTATTGTTAAGACTTGAATAAGCGAAGAAGTAAGAAGCTACAACGATAACATCATCCTTCCACTTGAGGTTAGTGATATTTGACTTGAACTGTTTCATTCCCTAACGTATCTTTCAAGTCGTGCATAATGAAAACGAAACTGCGAAGCATGAACACTCTAGATAGACATATTGTTAAGGAATACATTATGAAGTTTATTGCTTAACCATTAAACTTTGTAGATAATACACCGACATAATCGTTTTACTGCTATTGTGATTATGTATGGGTATGAGGTGAGGATTTCATCCTAGGAAACAATGTTTTACATGTTTCTTAAGGAAGTAAGTTCATAAACTTTTTGTGAATCGAAAAGGAAATCTCCGGGCGTTATTGGGATTGTTATTCATTGCATATCTTGTGAATATTCAATATGTGTGATTTAGAATAACCGCTCACGACTTGTTTGTGTTCTTGGTAAGACTATTTACAAAGGCCTGACTTATGTATTGGTATAACTTTTATTAGTGAAACCGATCTTAAGTAATCACCTGAGATGGCATGATCGAGTTTGTGTTTTGGGTTTACCGAATCGGGGTAAAGGGGAACCGATCCTATGAATAGGTGCAACACATCAAAAAGGGGAATCGATCCTTGTATGAGGTGCAGCAAGGTTTATAGCATAAAAGGGAACCGATCCTATGGACATGTGCAACACGTTTTTAGGAAAAGGGGAACCGATCCTATGGACATGTGCAACACATATAAGTTATATACCATATATATGTGGGGAACCGATCCTAGTACCTAGTCAACCGAATTTTGGGAAGCTAGTGTGACTATGAACATTACTCACATGGAGGTAGAACCGAAACTTGTTTTGGTAGAACCGTGAAACCCATGATTTGTGATTGAGTGTTTCTTAATCAATCGCATAGTTCTTGAAAGTCATATGAACCAATTGTAAACTTGTTTGGAAGTGTGGAAAATCGGTTTCAAGGTTGTAAGTATGAAAGAGGACTTACAAAGTACGGATGTCGGCATACTTTGCACACGTGCAGTAATGTTTATATTTTATTGTTCAAAGTTATTCCTTAATAGCTACAAGAAGAAAATCCCAGGATCGAAATAAATAAGTTAAGAATCTTTTATTTAAGGTTGTTAATTTTATTTTAGGAAAATAAGAATTAGTAATGTGCATTTACTAGTTGAGATTTTCCAAAGAGGTTTTCGATCATTATTTTGGACAGAGCATTTCCAGGAATTATGAAAACCGAATTTGGAATGTATTGAATATCTTTGAGAATATTTTCGGTTTTGGAAATTCCTTGCTATCCAAACTTCCTTGTCTATAAATACTTGAAGTTTGCATTTCTAGCAAACTAATCCTTCGTGACAACAAACTTCCTCGATTGTGTTGTTACTGGTGTAACCGCCTATTCGGAGAGGAGAGTAACCTAATTAGGCGAAATGCTCTTATGACCGCTCAGATTAAAGTATTCTTTGGGATCGAGAAGCTCTACGAGTACCATTGGTGGGAAACTAGATAATTGCGGTTTATCTTTTGTTTTCGATTGATTTGATTGACTAACAAGTGGTTGAACTTTGATTGCACCTAATTTGTTTATGCTTGAGAATCTTCTCTTCTGATATAAGATTCACTCAAACTAGATCGAAGTTTCGACAGGGATCTTTAGACTGTTGTTAGTGCTAAAGACGATATTGTGATAATCCATTATTAACAGACTCTGTTCTGTGCGTGATTGATCAAAAGAGATTTAAGTTGTTGTGTGCAAGTGTTTATTGAAGATCTAAGAAGATTTGAAGACAAAGATATTGAAGATTTCTGATTTGGGGTTCATAATCTTTGGTGTGCGCAATACTTGTTTCGGTATAAGAGGATCCAACTATAATCAGTTTATCCTTGTGGTGGATTGGGTTGATTAGTTGTGTAGATCGTCATCAATAAAATTCTTTGTGATTAAAAGTATTGATTGCAAAATCCTAACAATTACTTCGGTAATTGAGTATAAGATAGATCTAAGAACCTGACGAAGGATTTTATGTTAACATAAACAGAAGAGCCTTTGTCTAACTCACATCACTTGGTTGAAGAGTGTTGATACCAAACAGATTTGTTGTTCCTCTGCTGTTTGGAATACGAACCAAAGGAATTGTTCCAAGTACGTGACTTATTCATAAGTTGGAGGCGTGGGAATACGAGACGGAACTTGGTGAACTATAGGTTTAGTTGCTTGGTTTCAACTATACGAAGTTAGGTTTAATTTTGTGTATCGACTTAATCACGAGAGTATTCATTGGACAAGATCTCGGGTTTTTACGCATTTGCGGTTTCCTCGTTAACAAAATCTTGCTGTGTCATTTAATTTATATTTCCGCATTATAATTGTTTTATTATAATTAAAGTAAATTACACAAACGTTAATTCCTATTTACTTGATAAGCAATCCTATTGTGTTTGGTTAAGTCCGAACCTTTGTATCAAGTAAACATACTTCGTTGTTGTATTGTCTCGATCTCGTATCCATAGACGATCACACAAAGTGTGAACCGATTAGTTGTATTATCTCGACTCAGTCCATAGACAATCACTTTCGGAGAAAGGACTTATAGGTAGGAAAACTTTTAACTTGAGGTATATTTGGGTACCCTCTCCTTTTCAATTGGTATCAGAGTAGGCAAACACGAAAAGATCTAACAATCTTTGTTTGGTGCGATCCAACCTATAAGAATTGTATCCAATGTGTGATTTAGTTAACGTACCACCAAGATTTAATGGGACAAATTGATAGGTGTAGAATACACCGTATTTACTATATAGAGTTTATGCTTTCTTTGCTATTTTTCTTGTGAATTATGTACTTTACGCGTGCTTTTGAGTTTATAGGTGCGATGGAGTCTATGGGAGCAAAAGAAGGAGAAAATGTTCATTGGGAGCGAGAACGGAAATATGAAGCTAACGGCGAAAGCGTGAAGTCAATCCGACTGCGTCTGACAAAGTTACGAGCGAAACCTATGAATAAGCTTGTCGGATTCATGAAACCGACAGGCCATGTTTGAGCTAGTTAGCCCTTAGCGGGAACAGCTGGGTGCCTAGAGTCATGTCTGGGTAACCCCTTATCTATTTCGTTTGAGTGGGATTAGCCACTCCTGTTCCTACACCCTAGATCGAAATGAGGTTTCGATTTCATTTCAATCATTGTCTTCACCGAAATCAATGGAGAGAAGAGAGGAAAAATGGGCTACATCGCTTCTGAGATCGTTCAAAAATGGAGAGATCGAGAGGGTGGTGTGCTAACTCGTGAGCTGCTGCTTCCATGGCAGAGATCGAAATGCAGAGAAGATGAGTTTTGGTTGAAGAACAAAAGTAACGACTGCTGCTAAATTAAGATCGAAGTTGTTGCCGCGGTAGATCGAAACACAGAGAGGAATCGATGCTGCAATTGATTCAGAGAAGATCAAGAGCAAAGACTGAGAAGCAGGCGAGCCAAGGTTATGTTGCTGTTGGTGGAATCGATGAAATAGGGTCTTGTACTGTTGAATCTTAAACTGAGAGAAGTTGAAATTCATGGGATTTTGGTCGAGACAAGGCTGGGGTCGGAGTCATTCATTGGGAAATCAGTGTGGTTGATCAGGTTTGTTAACACTGGGTTTGCTGTTCAATTGACAAGGAATGGGAGAAATTGGTTGTTCTCAGGGGAAATTGAAGCCTGAGTATGAATGGTGCCTCATTGGTGGTTCTGATGATGGAAATGTATCCTGGGAAGTGGCTTGGAAGTTGTATATGTGTGTTGAGAAGAGAAGGAGAGTGGTTCTGAGTAAGCTACAAAATGGATTTATGGAGAAGAATCTTGTAATGGCTTGACTTGTTATTGTAGGTAATGATCTTTGTGCAATTGAGTCGAGCTTGGTGAGGCTAGTGGTGGTGAATGGCTTACAAGGCTTTGATCTGAGGGTGAGTGAAGTGAGCGAGGTGGAGGAACTTCGTCAACAAATGGGTAACATGACAGCAATGTTGCAACAAGTTGCATCCGCGGTTATACCAACTTCTCCTCAATCTTATGAAGACGAGCAAGCTAATGCGATCTTTCCAAATCAACCAAGGCGGTATGATCCCTACTCCAACACTTACAATCCGGGATGGAGAGATCACCCCAATTTTAGCTATGCCAACAAGCAAGGTGCCGTTCAACAACCTACTTTCAACCGTCCTAGTGGATTTCAACCACAACAACAACAATTTCAGCAACCTCAAGCACAACAATCAATGCAAACTCAAGGTGCTGATATTGATGCAAAGCTTCAAACTTTTATGCAAGGTATTTCTACCATGTTCAAGGAGAGCCAACAAGAAACAAAGAGTGCTATCAAGGATTTGCAGACTCAAGTAGGCTCCATGGCGGTTGATATCAACAATTTGAAGGCACAAAATAGTGGGAGACTTCCTTCTCAACCTATCAACCCAAAAGAGGGTGTTAATGCAATTACATTGAGAAGTGGTACACAACTTGTGCAACCCGAAGTTGCTGATTCGGGCGTGGTGGAACCACCAAAGGAACCTGTTTTGGAGGAGAATAATGAGGGTTCTCCCCAAACTTCTGAGGTACCTATTTCTAACTCTAAAACTCCGGTTTCTACTTATGTTCCTCCTCTACCTTTTCCTCGCAGATTTGCAAGTTCTAAGAAGGCGGAATTAGAAAAGGAGATTTTAGACGTTAATTTTTCAACTTTTTTGTGAACTAGTGAATAAGGAAACTCCAACTTGTAGTTATTTAGAGTCACATAGTATACATGTCGCTAAGATTACATCGAGAATCTCACAATAGTGACTGAACTTAGAGATGTGAGAGAACATGATCGGGTTTCTTAATTGTATGAGAGTTAAAGTTGGATTTAACCATGCCGAGTGGCAAATAAGGTGCGGATCGAATTCGGTATTAGAACAGGTGATCCCCTATAGTGGAGACTACCCATGTTACATAATGTGAGGCACCAACCTTCAATTCTTTGTACACTGTCTAAATATGTGCTTTTAGAGTGTGTGTCACCGTACGTAAATTCGGGCAGAATGGTGAGATGTCCAATTTCCCACCATAGAAGCACTATTTTGATCTCCCGAGTGCTATTTTTATCAACCATGTTGGTGACATCGAATTTCTAACTTACATACCACTTGTGATCTTGTTTGATTAGCACCATCCACCTTATCTCTCTACACCAACAGGTCCATAGAAACACCATCATCATCAACAAAAGGAGCATCACAAATTCGAAGGAAAGTTGAACATGTTCGAGGTTTACAAGCAACAATACAATAATGGGCAGATTTGATTTGAGTAAAGCAACAAAAGGGGCGAATTTTTATAAGTTGAAGACTATAATACAAGAGCGGAAATTATTAAGGATGAAAGTTCGAGAAGTTTATGATATCAAGACATACAAGTTGTGAAGATTCAAGTGGTAAAGTACTTACACCATGGCATTGTACTTACATTTTTATTTTATTTGTATTTTACTTTCTCTTGTCTTAAAAAAAAAAAAAAAAAAAAAATAGAAAAAAATATATATAAAAAAAAAAAATATATATAAAAAAAAAGAGAAGAGAGAAAATGTTTAGGTTTGTTAATAGTTTTTATTATTTTGTTTTATTTTTATTTTGTATTTGTTTTATTTCTTATTCAAAAAAAAAAAAAAAAAAAAAAAAAAAAGAAAAAAAAAAAGGAAAAATAAATTTTTTTTTTGGGTTTGTATAGTTAGTTTTTATTTTTGTATTCTTTCAATAAAGCCTATGGAAAGAAGGAATATCTATAACGAAGTATCAAGCGACAAGAAATTTGAGGAAAGAATCATATTGTCAAGATTCTACGAAGTTCGAGAGTTATCATCAAGAGTTGAAGACCGAAGACGAAGATGAAGACACCGATAGAAGACCGAAGACGTTTCTATGGATCTTTGTGAGAGTGGTGCTAGCCGCACGCTGAACGGATTCACTTGTAAGTAGCATATTCCCACCTTCGTTAAATGGTTTGATTTCCTTTCGAAGAGATCGTCGGAAAAATGGGTTTTCAAAAATATATAAAAGATGTGGGTTTTCAAAAACTTAGGAGGGTTATGCCTTCCTACCATTCAACGTGTCATGATTCTCTCTTCATTCCTACCTGGACACATGTGTGACCCATAAAGAGTCTGTTTATTATTGAGAGCAATATCATAAAACCCTTTCTTGTGAGGCGAGTCGAGACTTTTGATCACTCCGAACCAATTTTAGTCGAGAAGGGATAGTTACTTCTCTCTCAACTTTTAAGAATGAGATTGTGTTCATTTATGTGTCTAACTTCTTATGACTAGTGTGCAGAATCTCTATGTCTTCTTAGCGCGTTGGATACTATCACTACGGAGAACTAGTAAGTTGGTAAAATAGGTTTTGTGGGTATATCTCTAGTAAACCCTCACGAGACTATAACTCGTCCACTAGGGACACCTAGGGGTTTAAAGGCTTGTTATTTATGCTAAAAGTGACCGTAGCCTCGACGACACGGAGTTGTTGTATTTTATTGTTTTTGTTTGATTTGCTCGAGGACTAGCAAAGTCTAAGTGTGGGGGAATCTGATAGGTGTAGAATACACCGTATTTACTATATAGAGTTTATGCTTTCTTTGCTATTTTTCTTGTGAATTATGTACTTTACGCGTGCTTTTGAGTTTATAGGTGCGATGGAGTCTATGGGAGCAAAAGAAGGAGAAAATGTTCATTGGGAGCGAACGGAAATATGAAGCTAACGGCGAAAGCGTGAAGTCAATCCATTGCGTCTAACAAAGTTACGAGCGAAACCTATGAATAAGCTTGTCGGATTCATGAAACCGACCGAGCCATGTTTGAGCTAGTTAGCCCTTAGCGGGAGCAGTGGGTGCCTAGAGTCATGTCCTGGGTAACCCCTTATCTATTTCGTTTGAGTGGGATTAGCCACTCCTGTTCCTACACCCTAGATCGAAATGAGGTTTCGATTTCATTTCAATCATTGTCTTCACCTGAAATCAATGGAGAGAAGAGAGGAAAAAATGGCTGCTACTGCTTCTGAGATCGTTCAAAAATGGAGAGATCGAGAGGGTGGTGTGCTAACTCGTGAGTGCTTGCTTCCATGGCGAGATCGAAATGCGAGAGAAGATGAGTTTTGGTTGAAGAACAAAAGTAACGCATCGCTTGCTAAATTAAGATCGAAGTTGTTGCCGCGGTAGATCGAAACACAGAGAGGAATCGATGCTGCAATTGATTCAAAGAAGAGCAAGAGCAAAGACTGAGAAGCAGGCGAGCCAAGGTTATGTTGCTGTTGGTGGAATCGATGAAATAGGGTCTTGTACTGTTGAATCTTAAACTGAGAGAAGTTGAAATTCATGGGATTTTGGTCGAGACAAGGCTGGGGTCGGAGTCATTCATTGGGAAATCAGTGTGGTTGATCAGGTTTGTTAACACTGGGTTTGCTGTTCAATTGACAAGGAATGGGAGAAATTGGTTGTTCTCAGGGGAAATTGAAGCCTGAGTATGAATGGTGCCTCATTGGTGGTTCTGATGATGGAAATGTATCCTGGGAAGTGGCTTGGCAGTTGTATATGTGTGTTGAGAAGAGAAGGAGAGTGGTTCTGAGTAAGCTACAAAATGGATTTATGGAGAAGAATACTGTAATGGCTTGACTTGTTATTGTAGGTAATGATGCTGTGCAATTGAGCTGAGCTTGGTGAGGCTAGTGGTGGTGAATGGCTTACAAGGCTTTGATCTGGTGGTTGTTGAGGTGAGGCTGGTGGCATAGAGAGCTTGGCAGAGTGACTTGAGGATGGTGGTTACATATGAGAGCTGAATACAGATGGTGCAATGAATGGAGATTGAACTTGAATCATGGATCTGGTGAGGCAATGGCAAGGGCTCATAATTGCGGCGTGGCCCAGTCTCTTGGGATTCAAAGTGGAAATCTTTGAGAATGGAGTTTGTTTGCAAGAATGGAGCAGCTGAGAGTATTATGTTGCTGGCTGAGATGGAAGCTACAGGTGCCTTAGGAACTGGGAATTTGAAGGGAGTATAGTGCTGGTTAAGTTGCAAGAGGCATGGCTATCTTGGCTGGAAGAGCACAGTGATGCATTATCCTGATGCAACACACAGCTCTGACCCAACCTAGCCTATGCAAAACTGTGGCCTGGTCTGTGCTGAGACTGTGAAGCTGCAAAGTAAAAACTGTAGGTCAGGTGGGAGTGTTGCTATGAGCTGCAATGTTGGTGCTGGTGAAATGACAGGCCTGGCACAGGGAGTAGAAGGCAAGGTCTGTGCTGCTGTTAAGGTGGCTCAGGGAAAGCTGCTGATGCTATGAGGTGCCATGTCTTTGTCTTGCTGCAATTCATGCTCAGGTGGTTGTCTTGAATGAATGGGAGTTGCAGGTAGATGTTCTGGTGATTTTGCAATGGCCTGTTGAAGCTGCATTGAAGTCTGAGAGCAGATGTTGCAGGAAATGGGTCTAGTGGTTTGATTCTGAGATGGTTGTGAAATGTCATTGAGTGCTGGATATGCCTGAAATGATGTGTGTGTAGAAATGGCTGGCATGGGTTCTGTCAGTGAAGGTCAGGGAATTACAAGTGATGCGAGGTTGGTGTCTTTGTCGCATGTTTATGTTGTGAAGTGATCCGAGCTTATTACTTAGTTGAGCTGCAGGCATGGGTTCTGTCGGTGAGCCGGGAGGTAGCACCGAGGTTGTAACTTAGACGAGTTAGTGTGACTCTGGCCCAGTTCAAATGGCTAGTAATTCTGGCAGTGGTAGTGAAATGGAACTGGTGGTTTTGAGCTTTGAGATTAGTCCAGGGGAAATGGAGCTGCAGCTGAGGCAAGAGATGGAGCTGAAGGTTTGATGGCAGCTGGAGTTTAAGCAGGTGATGTTGCAGTTCATGGCTGTGGATGGAGTGAGAAGTGTGATCATTGTGCATCACAAGGGTTTGGCTGAAGCACAATGATGGTCTTGCTGAGTCGGCTGTGCAATGGCCTGAGGCAAGAATCAGCTCAACCGGCTGACTTAGACCACGACTCACCGACTCGGTCAGTGATTGACCCGGTTTGACTCGGTGGTGACCCATTGACCCGACCGATCCAGACCCGTTGGCCGGTGACCGGGCGGACTTTGCCGATCACCGGGCTCACATTTCCGACGACTCTCCAAGCCGACTTCGGCCACAATACAGAATTCGCGACCACTTTCGGGGCGTATTTTCTACAGGTTTCTCATCCTTTTGGGCTTGGTGGATTCTCACCTAATGGACTTTGAAGACTAGACCTAATTTTAGAAGTTGGAGAGAAGCTATAAAAGGAGGTTTTCTACAACACATATATATCTTATTCTTGGGAATTTTGGAGAGACTTTTGTTTACGCTTCTAGGTTTGGTTTTGTTCTTCTTCTTCCTTGTTTTATTATTGAATATTGTGATGATGAACTCCATAGCTATGAGTAGCTAAACTTATTATTGGTTATGGGATAAAGTTGATTTCTCAACATGCTTTTGATTCAATGAATTAGTTTTGTCTCGAGTAATTATTGTTTGTGATTCACAATTAATAGTGTTATAAGATTTGAAAACTTGTTAGGTTGAGTCCGGAATCAATCCGATTTGTGTTCATCTCTAGAGCTATATTAGGGTTTTCAATACGAAAAAGTTGTTTATCCCGATTCTAAGTAGCATAATTGTGGTTAGTGCTTGTAGTGATACATCCTACTAGTCACAAGTGAATCATAACTTTTGTTAAAACGTCTAGTGCTTTTACACATTCGTTTGCATTGATGAGTCTTATTCCATAAATCTTAATGCTTTTAGGGAGTTAAACTTAATTGTGCTTTTACACTTTAGGTTGCTTTACGTGAAGAATTCACATATGCATCTTTTAATGTGGTTGTGATGAAAACGACGGGGAATTAACAGGTTATACTTGCGATCAAGATATCCTAGGACTTTTAGTAAATACGAGATTAAAATACCAATTCTAATCATTGATGAAAATACATGTTTGTGAATGATACTATCCATTGACCAATATCTTCTCCTTATTGATTTCTCGAATTACTTACTTTGCTTTTAATTACTTTTATTTTCTTAAATACAACAAACATACCTTGGGTTACTTTAGAAACTGAAATTTACATAACAACAAACGCCTCTCTGTGGATACGAACTCTTCCTTACCTTGTGCTTCATTTAAATTTAGTGCGTAAGAAAGTGAAATTATTTTTGACGGATTGACAACCGATCACAAATTACCCATTATGGAAAACATCTATGAAAGTTTTTCTTCAATCCCGAGATTTTAATACTTGGCTAATAAGCGAAGACGGATACCAACAACCGATGGATTATTGATCGATTTCAAACGCTTAGCTTCTTATACTCTTGAAGAAAGTGCTCTTGCAAAGCAAAATTCGGATGGTTTGAATGCCATCATACATGCAGTTAGTCATGATCTTCTACATCATGTGCTGACCTGTAGAACCTCTAAAGAGGCTTGGGATATTCTTGAGAGCGTATTCGAGGGATATGAATTTGAAAAAGAAGCTAGACTTCTTTCCCTTTCATTTGAATTGGAACATCTCAAAATGGATGATAACGATACTTTCGAGGAGTTTAACTCTAAACTTTCTGAGATTGTCAATGCATCTTTCTTTCTTGGAAAGGCTATACCTGAAAAGGAAATAGTATGCAAAATCCTCAGATCGTCACCATCCAGATACGAGTCTAAGAAACATGCCATAATAGAAGGTAATGATCTTTCTCTACTTTCCAGAATCTCTCTAGTAGGAAAGTTAGAGATCTTTGATAGAGAATTTCTTTGAAGAATGAAACCAAGAAACATTGCCAAGAGGACAAGGCGTATGTTGAAAAATAGCTTGACTCAACTATTGTGCTTCTAGCGCAACGTATAAAGGACATCTTATCTATTGATAAACATGTTCCTGATGCACCATCGGTTTGCCATAAAAAGGGTAATGATGAAGTACAATGCTTCAAGTGCCGTAGATTCATACATATGGCAAAACACTTGTCCCAGTGAGAAGAAATCAAAAAGTGCAACAAAGCTTATGTCTCCACTCTTGATGATATTAGGAGGAAGAATCCAATGAAGAAATATCTAAGTGTAATGCACTTCTTTCCAACTCTAACAATGATGAAATCTGCGAGTCTAATCAACTCCTAGAACAACGTGAGTTGGAGATTGAGGAAAACAAAAGGTTAAGACTGGTACTTGAAAACCTTTTTAAATTCCTCTCAGATAAAACCCTTATGGTAAAATCTGAACAAGAAAAATTGGGTGGAAAACCAATAGAATCGGAAACTAGTTTTTCTGATAATGTGATAAGTTCTTCATGTGGAGAAAATATTTTCACTACAATCCTTCTTAAAAATAAACTTATCAAAGCTCTTGGTAAGAGGATAAAGAAGACTGGTAAGTTTATGAGGTCTCAGAAGGAGATTGCAAACTCTTGTAATTACAAGAGAAAGAAAGAACATAAGGAAACACAGTCTATTGTGTTTATAAGTCATCCTAAGGATGTCTTTGTTAACTGTGGTTAGAATAAGTCTTACCTCAACACACACTGAGTGTGTTGAATTATGCATCCTCACTTGTTGACCAAATATTCTGATTGTGAGGAAGTATAAATCTGGGCAAGTTGTTCATATCTATTTCTTTAGTGAAAAATAAAGGATATCTTTTATTTTTGGGAAAATAGTTTCGGTTTCCAAAAACCAAATTGTTTTGTGATTTTCTCCCATCTTATATATATTCTTCATGTCCGAAAGAAGACTTGTTTATTTCAAATGGAGAAATCGGTAAAAGAAGGATCATCTCTTGATGATTTAGCACTTTGTGCATCATTCATGACTGAAACTCATGATCACTCTCAAGATTCTTTGAAGAAACAGATTCTTATTGTTAAAGGTTGCATTATATATCATGAGCTGATGATAAAGAATTCAAAAGAAGTATTAGCTAATCTTCATTTTCAACTGTTTGAGATGAACAAATTATCTACTGAAAAGGGAAGTGCTCAGAAGAATTTGAATCCAGTTTTTGAAAGCAATCTTCACAAGAACTGAGAAAGGAAAATAAACATCAATTTTTGATTTCTTTCAATGATTGTATTTGGTCTATTATGAATAAAATTAGGGCTATTATGCGTTTCCTCCCCTCCCAAGATCACTAATTTACGTTTCCTCCCTAAAAAGATTGAAATTAGTGAATCCTCATATCGTCAGTTTTTCCATCCATTGTTCGGTTAGCTGAGTCAGCATTAATCTACACGTGGAAAATAGGTACACGTGTCGCGTACACTACGCAAAATACTTTTTTTGTTTTATTAATTAAACCTATGTCTCGTCTCTAAAATTCTAAATGACCTGGTTCCCGTCGTCGTTATCTCTCCACAAATGCAAGTCGAGCTCTTCTCCCGAATTCAGAAGCTTCAACCAGCTGTTTTTCATGTACTTTTGACTCTCTTTTACATTGATGGAAGCAGTGATGATGGTTTAACAACAACAAATTTGAGGGTTCTTATATGGATCTGTTTTGGGGTTTCGATGTGGTACAAAATTGAATTCTTAAAGAGAAATTCTACAGCAAAAAGACCAAGAAGAAATTGATCGATTGAGATTGGTTTGATTGTTTTACCGGATGAATCAGATGGCTTCAATATCAGTAACAATAGTGGATTTGATTTATGGGGTTCATAAATTTTTTGGTGTTGATTAATGGTAAAGTTGGTGTTGGACGGATAGGTGCTGTTAGATTCAAGCAGCAACAACATAAAGAATTGGTGAATTTCGAATCAGTGTGGATTTAGTCTTATTTGACCTGAATTGTATGCCAGGAAATTAGATCTGAGTCGTCTGCTATTCAAACAAATGATGAATGGATACAGTGTTATCTGAGATTGGGTTTTACCCAAATATGGTTTTGAATGTGTTTTGATGATGATTTAATTGATCTGGGTAGGCAGTGCTGGTGTTAAATGGTGGTGGTGGCTAGAAGTTTATGTGCTCTGAAATTGCAGGTTCTTGATCGAAAAGAACACCCAACAACACGAGCAAAAATTGGGAATAGATTTAATGGACTGAAAGTGAGTTGAATTGAAACTCAAGGAGAAGATAATAGGTGCCGTTGATTTGTTCTTGGTGTTGGTAGAGGGTATTTTGCGAAAATCATGAAAAATATGTACAGTCTACGCCACGCGTGCACATATGCTGACTATGCTAACCGAGCAATGGATGGAAAAACTAACGATAGTAGGATTCACTAAGTTCAATCTTTTGGGGAGGAAACTCTAATTAGGGATCTTGGGAGGGGAGGAAACGCAAAATAGCCCATTTGATTTATAATTTTCTTGTGATGGTTTTTGATTTATATAGCCTGTGCTTGAATGCTTTATTATTGCTATGGATGTTTATGGGATGCTTGATTTCGGTTTTATTACCTTGATATTCGATCTCATAATGTTGTGAACCCTTATGGTTTGGGTGACTTTTTGATTTAGCAGGATTAAGTTCTAGCCCATGTTGGTAGGATTTATCAAAGGATCATGAGGGTTCTGGTAGAAACAATATATGAAAAAGTCACAATATGTTGAACCGGTTTTGGTTTAGCATAAAATCATATGTGTTTCGACGGTTTTCAACTTTTGTTTGCAATTGTTAAAACCGATTTTCAACCTTTCTCTGGTAAAGGTTGGTTGTTGTTATTTTTTTTTTTTTGCATAAGGATGACAACATAATGATATTTCAATATCAGTTCTCCCCGGAAGAAGATGCAAACATATTGGATAAGTGGATGCAAAATTTAACAATGTTGTTAGTTAATTGTTTTCCTTTTTAAGAAAAGCCTGATTTTATTTCACATATATTTTGCTTTTTCTTAAAAAATTTTCGGTACAATTGATGTTTTATTCCATGATGTGTGTATGGGTGTGTGTGTGATTCAATTGGTTCCGGTTAAGAAAAACTATTTTTATCTTGCTTTATTGTGTGGTATCAATTGTTTAGGCTTACAAAATTTCGGTGCAATTGCGGTGTTTTAATGCTTATGTTGATTCAATTGCTTCCGGTTGAGGTGAATAATTATGCAAGTTGATTTATGTTGGTTTGTATGAATTATTTATGGCTTAACGAAAGAAAAGGTTTACGGGATGATTTGTTTAGTCCAATTCGATTCCGGATAAGAGAAACTAAGGTTTTCCTAGTTAGACTAATCAAAGTTGAGGTTTCGGTTATTCAAGTCTAATCGAATGCCTTAACAAGAAATGCTAGTAAACTAACCTAGTACTTGTATTGTTTAAAAGTGAAAGGTCTAAGTTATATAGATAATTAGAACTTGATGAGAAAAATAGAGTTATCTTTATTTTGGTCTTATCGAATGAAGTGATTGTACTTATACAATCGGTTTAGCAAAGGGACTATGGTGCTTAGTTGATTTTTGGTTTGCTAAACAAAATTGGGAAAGTTGCTTCGGGCAATTGTTCCCTTGGTAACATATCAAAAAAAATTACTTTGTAGTTTCGGTTTTGATATTGGTTATCAAAAATGGTGTGTGGAACCCTCGTTCTTAACTCTATAGGTTTGCAAGTCTATTTTGAGATTTGTAAGATTCTTTTCGTGTTGTTCTTTATTTTTCGTTTCTTTGTCATTTTGTGACAAAAAGGGGGAGAAATATATGGAGTAAACAAGTGATACTGGTATTGATTATATATTGATTGATATCACTAAGGAAAAGAACATTCGTGCTTAAACGTTTATCTAACGAAAGAGTGAAAGCATAGACTAAGGGGGAGTAGCATATCATATTGATTGGTGTAACAAAGACGCGCGGATTGATGAAATCTACCTATCTTACCTTTAGGGGGAGTATTAGCTTTGTTATTATAATGTCAACAACGACATTTAAGGATTGAATGAATGCAGGTTATTATGCTGTTGAATTCGGGAATCAAGCGTATGTGTAATGAATTCTTGTAATTTGTTTATCCATATGATTGTAAGAGTTTTGTCACTAAAATTGACAAAAGGGGAGATTGTTAGAGCATGGCTCGGTTGAACCCACCAAGCGTTGGTATGTCAAGTTTGGTTGTCATATTTTAGTGAATCAAAACTCATTTTAAGAGTCGCTTGATTATGTACTAGAGTCAACTTCGTATATGTTAGCTTGAATGTATTAGGATATGAGACATTACAAGTATTGCGAAGACTTAAGAAGTGAAGAAGTAAGAAGCTACAACGACAACATCATCCTTCCACTTGAGGTTAGTGATATTTGACTTGAACTGTTTCATTCCCTAACGTATCTTTCAAGTCGTGCATATTGAAAACGAAACTGCGAAGCATGAACACTCTAGATAGACATAGTATTAAGGAATACAATATGAAGTTTATTGCTTAACCATTAAACTTTGTAGATAAGACATCGACATAATCGTTTGACTGCTATTGTGATTATATATGGGTATGAGGTGAGGATTTCATCCTAGGAAACAATGTTTTACATGTGTTTTAAGGAAGTAAGTTCATAAACTTGTTTATGAATCGAAAAGGAAATCGCCAGGCGTTATTGGGATTGTTATTCATTGCATATCTTGTGAACATCCAATATGTGTGATTTAGTATAACCGCTCACGACTTGTTTGTGTTCTTAGTAAAAATATTCACAAAGGCCTGACTTCTGTATTGGTATGACTTTTATTAGTGAAATCGATCTTAAGTAATCACCTGAGATGGTATGATCGAGTTTGTGTTTTGTGTTTAACTGAATCTGGGTAAAGGGGAACCGATCCTATGAAGAGGTGCAACACATCATAAAGGGGAATCAATCCTTGTATGAGGTGCAACAAGGTTTATAGCAGAAAGGAGAACCGATCTTATGGACATGCGCAACACGTTTTTAGGCAAAGGGGAACTGATCCTATGGACATGTGCAACCGAATTTTAGGAAGCTGATCGCTGTCGTAAGCGACACAAATATAATTACACTTTCTTACTACTCAAAATATAAATATAGCAAGGGCAAGAAAGGATCGATCCCACAGAGAGGTCTAGGTTGTCAAATTGTTTCGGTTCCCTATAAATAACACCGGGTGGATTTTCTGATTATAATAAACTAAATAAAAGCAAATAAACAAATAAGCAAACAAATAAGATAGAAGAGATATTGGTTAAGGATTTCGTTTTCATTCACTAACATGCTTTTCACAATAACTAGAATTGATATTTAATCTCAACTTTTATCAAAGACCCTAGAATACCTTGATCGCAAGAATATCCCGCAAACCTCCTCATGTCATCAACAAACACATTAGAAGATGCGAATATGAATTCTACCTAAAGGAACAACCTAACGTGTAAAAGCACTAATCAAGTTTAATTCCCTAGATGCGTTAAGTTCTATGAAATCAGGCCAATCAAAGCAATTGAACGTGGAAAGCGCACTAATTCAATTTAACAAAGGTTACGATTCACATATGATCATAAGAACATATCACTACAAACTATAATCATATTATGCTACTTGTATCCAAGGAATATCACTTTTGCGTATAATAAACCCTAAACTAGCAATAGATGTGATTAGAAGTTCTACCAATTTGCAACTTGACAAAACAATCAATCAATCATAAAAAAATATTTCCAGAGAATTGCAAACGATAATTATGAGACAAAACTAATATATTGAATCAAAGAATCATATTATGTGAAATCCAACTATTCCATAACCAATAATAAACTTAGGTACTCATATTCAAGGAGTTCATAACAAGAAGAAAGAGAAAAGACTTCATGGTTCTCAACCCTAGAATAAAGTAGAAGAGATAATAATAAAACGTGGTCTCTAAAAAATTGTAAGTCTTCCCTTTTGTAGTCTTTTTCTCCTTCCAAAACTAGGTTTTGTCTTCAAAGTCCATTAGTTGGAAATTCACCCGGCCCACAAGTGAGATAAACCCGTGTAGAAATTGTCCCAAAAACGCTCGCCGGAAAACTGGGATTATGGCCGGAATCCCGCCGGAAAAGTCGCCGGAAAGTACCTCGGGTGACCGGCAAAGTCAAACCGGTCACCGGTCAACGGGTCGGATCGGTCGGGTCAACTCGGGTCAAAGGAACTGAGTCAAAGCGGGTCAAGTCGGCGGGTCAAGGAGAATCAGTGAGTCAGAACCGGGTCAGATGGAGTCAGGGGCTAACTTAGCTGAATCAGATGCTTACTTGGCTCACCTTCTTGGCCAGTGCACAGGCTAGTGCACCATGATTGTGCTTCACCTAAGTCACAGCCATGATGGCCTTCCTGCATGTTCAGTTCACACACTTGTAGCTTACTATTAGCATCTCCTCTTCAATCCATTGCCACCAACAGCTCAAGCACCCTGTAACAGTGGCAGTGCATCATTTCACATCCAAACTGCAGCTCCAGTGCCAACCTTGTATGCTCATAAGCCAGCACCAATTAAACCACCACAATTATTGACAGACCATACTGTTCTCTTCGCCGCTAACTGCAATTGTAAACTCGTCTTGTACCTGCAACTGCATCACCAGCACTGCCTTTAATTATTGCCAGAAACCGCACTGCAACCATCCATTTCAGTCCACCTGCGACTCTACCATAGCCCAACATCACCACCATCTCTTCCTTAGATGCAAAGTCCTGTCTCTCGCAACCCGCACATTCATGTCAGCATCTCACCACCAGCTGCACAGATCACTCCTCTTATTCTTTGTCACCAGAACCCATTACAAACTCATTTTCTTCACTGCATCAATTAGCTCCAGTGCTTGCGTCTATCTTAGCCGCCTTCCACACATGACTTCCAGTTCTGGTACCTGCTACCTGCTCGCATGAGCTTTAACCGTGCAAACCGCTGCCATTTCAGTTCAAGACCACCAACAATTCTTCTCAACCCTATAACTTCCTTTTGCTCTGACAAACACAACCTGCAATGCCCTGCTTCACAGCTTCATCACTTGTTCTTCCCTGATCCATGGCTACACATATTGCAGCTCCACATGCCTGCAATATTATTCCTCAATCACATACCAGAACTGAGGTTCTTACTCTGAATCATACCAACCCATAATTGCAACTACTTCACTTCAGTTCGGCTCCAAATGCTTCATTGCACCTGCTGGCACCTGCAATCTCCCATTTTTTCCAGTACCACTAAACACCAGAGCCAGCTTCCACTTTTCCTCCTTGCACACTTCATCCATTCTGCAGCTTCTCACTGCACCAACACATCAGTGCACCAGTTCTCACTCGAGGCCTCAAACAATGGCAACTGCATCTGTAGCTCTATTCTGCCATCTTCTGTTGCAGCAAAACACCACTGCAACTCACAACTTTTCAGCTCCACATAACAACAGCTCCACCAATCCACCAGAAATCCCAATGCACAACACTTCATGTCTGCAAACAATGACAACAAGATTTGTTGCGAGCCTCGCCACCGATTCACCTAAACACTCGCAGAATCGAGACTTCAACGGCTCAATCTCTTCCAGCCCCCGTAGTCTCTCTCTCGCTACGACAACGTGCTCACTCCATTTGCTTAGCTCACACGATTGCAACTCCCGTGACACCATCAACACAAACTGTTGCAGCACATAATCATCCAAGAACATCACCACCCAGATTAATTTGCAGCTCTCATTCAACACACGATTCGGATTTGATCCGAAACCCATTTTAAATTGCAAAGACGAACTCTACTTCGACTCATCCCGTCACTATCGGATCCCTAGCGGAACCACGAGACAACTTCACCTCTATATTGAAATCAGACTCGAACCCATCTCTTCTTAACACTGTCTCTGAATCCTCAAATACAAACCAGCACCAACCCTAGCTCTGATTCTTGCCACAAAACCCTAATCAATTTCCATCGTTAGAACCTCGATTTCACCAGCAGCAGCCTAATTCCCATCTTTACATCCTCACTGTATCACCAACGACATCAGATTCTTCTATGAACCCTAACCTCATCTCAATTCCGTTCCATAAACCATCAAAATCCTCTCGTTTCTTATTTGAACCTCGATTCTGTCTCAATTTCAAACACCTAGAAACTCATATCGATTGGGACTCGGGTCTTCGTCAATTTCTCAAAACCGATTTAAAACCCAACTCAATTCACTGTCAATTGCTTGTATTTCATCACCGGATCTATCTTCTTCTTCCTTCCCGGTTCCCCAACCACAGAGACCACCGTGAACTCGAATTATCAGCTACGATTCCACAATTTCCATCAATCTCTCTCTGTGTGGTTCAATTCTCACAGCTCCTTGAAGTTGAGAATGAAATGATTGAGATGAAATAAACACTTCTCTTGTTGGGGTTGGTAATGACGGAAATTTCTACAGGCACCCCACTTAAGATACGGGCCACCATAGTGATACTTGGCTTGTCAGTTTCGCGGAACCGATTGCCTACTCACTTCTTTGCTTAACCGTAGCTAGCTTCGCTCGCTCGTGAATTGGTCTTTTCACTCTTTTTCACTCCAAAGGGATGCTTTCTCTTTCTTTTGCTCCGTGCGACTCCAGAGTATCTAACAACTCAAAAACACGCGTAAAGTACATAATTCACAAGAAAAATAGCAAAGAAAACGTAACTACTAGATAGTAAATACGGTGTATTCTACACCTATCAGATTCCCCCACACTTAGACTTTGCTAGTCCTCGAGCAAATCAAACAAAACAATAAAATACAACAACTCCGTGTCGTCGAGGCTACGGTCACTTTTAGCATAAATAACAAGCCTTTAAACCCCTAGGTGTCCCTAGTGGACGAGTTATAGTCTCGTGAGGGTTTACTAGAGATATACCCACAAAACCTATATTTCAAACTCCGTCTATTCGTGACAAATCAATGAACGAATCCAAAATGACTATAGGAGGAGGTACCTTGCAAATTCAATTCAATTATTAGTAAATAAACTCTAATTAGATAGCTGAACAAGCCACAATACTCGGAAACTAACAAACCACAATCACAATGAAAAGATTAAGAAGATGGATATAGATGTAGATGTTGGCGAATATTCACAAGTGTTCGATGTTTTCCATATCTGTCACGAAGGTCACTTTGCTAAGATGAACCTAATCCTATTGGATTGAGCTACTTAGTCTTGAATGCTACATCAAATCAATTGGCATATACAAGGGAACCAAGAGTGACTTTATTCAACACAATAATAATTTCTTTTTTTTTTTATATGATTGGATCAAACTGGATCCAATTTCTTTTTTTTTTTTTTTTAGACGGCATGATTAGATCTTTTAAATCCAAGCGCATGATTCTTGTCAGCAAGTACATGATAGTTGCCTTGGATCCTGCATTCCACGCTTGTTTAGGCGACGGAGACAGGGACTACGTTTCACACATACTGCTATTCCCAAGTGTCTTTTTATTCCGTTTTGGTCTAATTGGTCGGTCTTTTTTTTCTTTTCATATATTTTTTCTTTTTTTTTTTTTTTTTTTTTTAGTAACTCAATCACTCTATTTCATCCTAGCAGTAATAACACGTCGATGTTTAGTGACCCACCAAAGCACTTAGAGAACAATAGATAAATATGGAAAAATAAAAATCGAATGTGATATGGTGATATTCCGAGATATGGTAACAACTATCATGTTAATTTGTGATTTCTGAGCTATATTCTTCCCTTTTAGTTAATTGGTTCCTCAACTCCTGCATTCAAAATGGTTCCATCCACTAATGGTGTCAAAAACAAACTATACAAACATATAAATGCTCCCCCACACTTAAACTTCACATTGTCCTCAATGTGTAAAACCGAAAGTTCTGAATTCTGACGTAACAGCAGATAAAACTCAAAAACTGTGCAAATTGGTAAGGAATTTGAAAAAATTCCATTTCACAAAAGTTGTTCACCTACGTGTTTTCTACACAGTGTCAAAATTTCACAGTGTTTTGATAAACGGTCTGACAGTTATGGTCTCTGGACTGAACTACGCGCAGTCTGAAATTTTCTGACGAAAAGGTATTCGTCATAATTCTCTTCTAAGATAGATTACGGACTCAATGAAATTAAACATAGGGATGCAAATATGATATAAAAACAGTAAAAAATAAATAAACGAAACAAAAATAAAAAGCAAAAGGATAAGAGATACAAAACCGGTGGGTTGCCTCCCACTTAGCGCTTGTTTTAAAGTCGACGGCCCGACTTTATCCTTGCAAGAATCATTCCCCATATACCAATAATCTGAAAAGTTGGGGATCCATCCATAGAACCTGTTTTGGAAACACTAACTTCACACAAATATTAGTAATATAAAGCAAAAGTGAAGCTATGAACCAATAAAAGCTTCCCCCACACTTATTCTTGTCCACACATGGAAGTGTATAAAGAATATAGACATCGGGTACTTCCACGGTTTCTTGTTCCATAACCTGCATAGTATGAGAATCAAGTATCTCTAATGGCGGAAAATGAGAAACAAAGTCATCCAACAATATTCTCGAAGCACATACATTCAAACCAATAAGAGGTAAAGGAGAAGAAATAATAGGCAAAGGGTTAGATAAACCTTGCACAATCTCTTGTATTACGGAATCCTCTTCATCCTTGAAAAACTCAAGTGAATTATTCACCTCTTGTATATCATGGTCCTCTATCAAACCTTGCAACCATTTTTCGTCCGTTTCTGCCGTAACCAAAGTCTCGACATAAACATCATCATTACAATCCTTTGCAAGCTCAATTGGGTCTTCCACAATATTGGTCATAACGGTCTCATTCTCAACATATTCCTCCTTGTTGTAAGACACATACTCTTTTGCGGATCCAAATTTTATTATAAGAAACTTTTTTAGAACACTCGTAAATGCATCATCCTCAAGCTCCACCCTTTGAATAGGCTCTTGATCATTATTAAGATCAATGCTTGAGTAATCTACACAAGTGCCGACATATTCCTCTTCATCTTCATCTTGATCCCAAAAAGACTCCTCGGAGATGTCACCATGAGTTGGTTCAAGCAATGTATCATAATCACCGTCACTATCATAGTCAACATAAGATTGTTCCTCGCTGAAATTAGTGTTATTAATCTCTAACTCATCCTTTTGAATAGGTGAATGATCATTATTACGATCAAGAGTTGAGTTAGCCACACAATTATCAACGAAAGTGCCCAAGGATTGGCCTTTTTCAACATTAGCATCAATCAAATATTCATCACAAACCATATGCACATTAGAATTATCCATATCTTCCTTGTATTGATCAATGCCTCTTCGCAAGATAGTCATACCTTCACGAAGTTCTTGGAGTTGCTCGTTTGTAGTCTCTTTAGCTTTTTGAAATTCCTCTTGTAAAAAGTTGGAAACTTTATCTATAAAATTAGAGACTTTTTGTTCACGAGCATAAGAATCCTCCCATCCTTGTGGTTGTTCACACACGTACCCGCCATAAGGTTGTTGAGGAAAACCATAAGGTTCCATGGAATATTGGTCATAACCAATGAATTGGTTTTGATTATACCCATGGAATTGGTAGTTATCATATTGTTGAGGTTGTTGAAAACCGTAATCATTGTTCCAATATGCTCCTTCCATAGAAATAAGCACCTGAAATAAGATTCTCAAAACAAGGTTAAAACCCAGAAAATAAGAAAAAAAAAAATAACAAAAACTAAATACAAAAATAAGAAACCAAAAACAATTAACAACCGCTGCCTCCCCGGCAACGGCGCCAAAATTTGATCGCTGTCGTAAGCGACACAAATATAATTACACTTTCTTACTACTCAAAATATAAATATAGCAAGGGCAAGAAAGGATCGATCCCACAGAGAGGTCTAGGTTGTCAAATTGTTTCGGTTCCCTATAAATAACAGGGTGGATTTTCTGATTATAATAAACTAAATAAAAGCAAATAAACAAATAAGCAAACAAATAAGATAGAAGAGATATTGGTTAAGGATTTCGTTTTCATTCACTAACATGCTTTTCACAATAACTAGAATTGATATTTAATCTCAACTTTTATCAAAGACCCTAGAATACCTTGATCGCAAGAATATCCCGCAAACCTCCTCATGTCATCAACAAACACATTAGAAGATGCGAATATGAATTCTACCTAAAGGAACAACCTAACGTGTAAAAGCACTAATCAAGTTTAATTCCCTAGATGCGTTAAGTTCTATGAAATCAGGCCAATCAAAGCAATTGAACGTGGAAAGCGCACTAATTCAATTTAACAAAGGTTACGATTCACATATGATCATAAGAATATATCACTACAAACTATAATCATATTATGCTACTTGTATCCAAGGAATATCACTTTTGCGTATAATAAACCCTAAACTAGCAATAGATGTGATTAGAAGTTCTACCAATTTGCAACTTGACAAAACAATCAATCAATCATAAAAAAATATTTCCAGAGAATTGCAAACGATAATTATGAGACAAAACTAATATATTGAATCAAAGAATCATATTATGTGAAATCCAACTATTCCATAACCAATAATAAACTTAGGTACTCATATTCAAGGAGTTCATAACAAGAAGAAAGAGAAAAGACTTCATGGTTCTCAACCCTAGAATAAAGTAGAAGAGATAATAATAAAACGTGGTCTCTAAAAAATTGTAAGTCTTCCCTTTTGTAGTCTTTTTCTCCTTCCAAAACTAGGTTTTGTCTTTAAAGTCCATTAGTTGAAAATTCACCCGGCCCACAAGTGAGAGAAACCCGTGTAGAAATTGTCCCAAAAACGCTCGCCGGAAAACTGGGATTATGGCCGGAATCCCGCCGGAAAGTACCTCGGGTGACCGGCAAAGTCAAACCGGTCACCGGTCAACGGGTCGGATCGGTCGGGTCAACTCGGGTCAAAGGAACTGAGTCAAAGCGGGTCAAGTCGGCGGGTCAAGGAGAATCAGTGA
Source organism: Papaver armeniacum (assembly GCA_023531295.1). Classification (NCBI taxonomy): domain Eukaryota; kingdom Viridiplantae; phylum Streptophyta; class Magnoliopsida; order Ranunculales; family Papaveraceae; genus Papaver; species Papaver armeniacum. Next base: position 180,197 of record JAJJWW010017577.1, read on the forward strand.
GTCAGAACCGGGTCGGATGGAGTCGGGGCTAACTTAGTCGAATCGGATGCTTACTTGGCTCACCTTCTTGGCCGCACAAAGCTAGTGCACCATGATTGTGCTTCACCTAAGTCACGACCATGATGGCCTTCCCGCATGTTCGGTTCACACACTTGTAGCTTACTATTAGCATCTCCTCTTCAATCCATTGCCACCAATGACTCAAGCACCCCGTAATAAAGTGGCGATTGCATCATTTCACATCCAAACCTGCAGCTCAAAGTGCCAACCTTGTATGCTCATAAGCCAGCACCAATTAAACCACCACAATTATTGACGAGACCATACATTCTCTTCGCCGCTAATCGCAATTGTAAACTCGTCTTGTACCCGCAGAATCGCATCACCAAAGATCGCCTTTAATTATTGCGAGAAACCGCACCGCAACCATCCATTTCGATCCACACGCGACTCTACCATAGCCCAAACATCACCACCATCTCTTCCTTAGATGCAAAGTCCTGTCTCTCGCAACCCGCACATTCATGTCAGCATCTCACCACCAGCTGCACAGATCACTCCTCTTATTGCTGTCACCAGAACCCATTACAACCTCATTTTCTTCACTGCATCAATTAGCTCCAGTGCTTGCGTCTATCTTAGCCGCCTTCCACACATGACTTCCAGTTCGGGTACCTGCTACCTGCTCGCATGAGCTTTAACCGTGCAAACCGCTGCCATTTCAGTTCAAGACCACCAACAATTCTTCTCAACCCTATAACTTCCTTTTGCTCTGACAAACACAACCTGCAATGCCCTGCTTCACAGCTTCATCACTTGTTCTTCCCTGATCTGCAGCTACACATATTGCAGCTCCACATGCCTGCAATATTATTCCTCAATCACATACCAGAACTGAGGTTCTTACTCTGAATCATACCAACCCATAATTGCAACTACTTCACTTCAGTTCGGCTCCAAATGCTTCACTGCACCTGCTGGCACCTGCAATCTCCCATTTTTTCCAGTACCACTAAACACCAGAGCCAGCTTCCACTTTTCCTCCTTGCACACTTCATCCATTCTGCAGCTTCTCACTGCACCAACACATCAGTGCACCAGTTCTCACTCGAGGCCTCAAACAATGGCAAGCTGCATGCAGTAGCTCTATTCGCCATCTTACATTGCAAAGACAAAACACCACTGCAACTCACAACTTTTCAGCTCCACATAACAACAGCTCCACCAATCCACCAGAAATCCCAATGCACAACACTTCATGTCTGCACAACAGCACCAGCTGCGAGCCTGCCACTGATTCACCTAAACACTCAGCAGAATCGAGACTTCAACAGCTCAATCTCTTCCAGCCCTGCAGTCTCTCTCTCGCTACGACAACAGATCACTCCATTTGCTTAGCTCACACGATTGCAACTCCGGCAGCACCATCAACACAACTGTTGCAGCACATAATCATCCAGTAACATCACCACCAGATTAGCTGCAGCTCTCATTCAACACACAGATTCGGATTTGATCCGAAACCCATTTTAAATTGCAGCACGAACTCTACTTCGACTCATCCCGTCACTATCAGATCCCTAGCAGAACCACAGACAACTTCACCTCTATATTGAAATCAGACTCGAACCCATCTCTTCTTAACACTGTCTCTGACTCCTCAAATACAAACCAGCACCAACCCTAGCTCTGATTCTTGCCACAAAACCCTAATCAATTTCCATCGTTAGAACCTCGATTTCACCAGCAGCAGCCTAATTCCCATCTTTACATCCTCACTGTATCACCAACGACATCAGATTCTTCTATGAACCCTAACCTCATCTCAATTCAGTTCCATAAACCATCAAAATCCCTCTCGTTTCAACGAACCTCTCGATTCGTCTCAATTTCAAACACCTAGAAACTCATATCAGATTGGGACTCGGGTCTTCGTCAATTTCTCAAAACCGATTTAAAACCCAACTCAATTCACTGTCAATTGCTTGTATTTCATCACCGGATCTATCTTCTTCTTCCTTCCCGGTTCCCCAACCACAGAGACCACCGTGAACTCGAATTATCAGCTACGATTCCACAATTTCCATCAATCTCTCTCTGTGTGGTTCAATTCTCACAGCTCCCTGAAGTTGAGAATGAAATGATTGAGATGAAATAAACACTTCTCTTGTTGGGGTTGGTAATGACGGAAATTTCTACAGGCACCCCACTTAAGATACGGGCCACCACAGTGATACTTGGCTTGTCAGTTTCGCGGAACCGATTGCCTACTCACTTCTTTGCTTAACCGTAGCTAGCTTCGCTCGCTCGTGAATTGGTCTTTTCACTCTTTTTCACTCCAAAGGGATGCTTTCTCTTTCTTTTGCTCCGTGCGACTCCAGAGTATCTAACAACTCAAAAACATGCGTAAAGTACATAATTCACAAGAAAAATAGCAAAGAAAACGTAACTACTAGATAGTAAATACGGTGTATTCTACACCTATCAGAAGCTAGTGTGACTATGCACAATACTCACATGGAGGTAGAACCAAAACTTGTTTTGGTAGAACCGTGAAACCCATGATTTGTGATTGAGTGTTTCTTAATCAATCGCATAGTTCTTGAAAGTCAGATGAACCAATTGTAAACTTGTTTGGAAGTGTGGCAATTCAAGGTTGTGAGTGTGAAAAAGGACTTACAAAGTAAGGATGTCGGCATACTTTGCATACATGCAATAATGTTTATATTTCATTGTTCAAAGTTATTCCTTAATAGCTACAGAAAGAAAATCCTAGAATCGAAATAAATAAGTTAAGAATCTTTTATTTAAGGTTGTTAATTTTATTTAGGAAAATAAGAATTAGTAATGTGCATTTACTAGTTGAGATTTTCCAAAGATATTTTCGATCATTATTTTGGACAGAGCATTTCCAGGAATTATGAAAACCGAATTTGGAATGTATTGAATATCTTTGAGAATATTTTCGGTTTTGGAAATTCCTTATTGTCCAAACTTCCTTGTCTATAAATACTTGAAGTTTGCATTTCTAGCAAACTAATCCTTCGTGACAACAAACTTCCTCGGTTGTGTTGTACTGGTGTAGCCGCCTATTCGGAGAGGAGAGTAACCTAATTAGGCGAAATCTCTTACGGCCGCTCAGTTTAAAGTCTTCTTTGGGATCGAGAAACTCTACGTGTACCGTTGGTGGGAAACTAGATAATTGCGGTTTATCTTTTGTTTTCGATTGATTTGATTGACTAACGGTGGTTGAAATTTGATTGCACCTAGTTTGTTTATGCTTGAGAATTTTCTCTTCTGATATAAGATTCACTCAAACTAGATCGAAGTTTCGACAGGGATCTTTAGACTGTTGTTAGTGCTAAAGACGATCTTGTGATAATCCATTGTTAACAAACTCCGTTCTGTGTGTGATTGATCACAAGAGATTCAAGTTGTTGTGTGCAGGTGTTTACTGAAGATCTAAGAAGATTTGAAGACAAAGAAGATATTGAAGATTTCTGATTTGGGGTTCATAATCTTTGGTGTGCACAATACTTGTTTCAGTATAAGAGGATCCAACTATAATCAGTTAGTCCTTGTGGTAGATTGGATTGATTAGTTGTGTAGATCGGCATAAATACAATTCTTTGTGATTAAAAGTATTGATTTCAAAATCTTAACAATTACTTCGGTAATTGAGTATAAGATAGATCTAAGAACCTGACGAAGGAGTTTATGTTAAGATAAACAGAAGAGCCTTTTTCTAACTCACATCACTTGGTTGAAGAGAGTTGATACCAAAAAGATTTGTTGTTCCTTTACTGTTTGGAATACAACCAAAGGATTTGTTCCAAGTACGTGACTTATTCATAAGTTGGAGGCGTGGGAATACAGACGGAACTATGTGAACTATAGGTTTAGTTGCTTGGTCTCAACTATACGAAGTTAGGTTTAATTTTGTGTAGCGGCTTAATCCTGAGAGTATTCAATTATGGACAAGGTCCCGGGGCTTTTCTGCATTTGCGGTTTCCTCGTTAACAAAATCTTGCCGTGTCATTTACTTTATATTTCTGCATTATAATTGTTTTATTATAATTAAAGTAAATTACACAAACGTTAATTCATATTTACTTGATAAGCAATCCTATTGTGTTTGGTTAAGTCCGAACCTTTGTATCAAGTAAACATACTTCGTTGTTGTATTGTCTCGATCTCGTATCCATAGACGATCACACGAAGTGTGAACCGATTAGTTGTATTGTCTCGACTCAGTCCATAGACAATCACTTTCGGAGAAAGGACTTATAGGTAGGAAAAGTTTTAGCCTGAGGTATATTTGGGTACCCTCGCCTTTTCACCAATAATAAAAATCTATAACACAGGAATTCATCAACAATGTGTTCAAACTCCATGGTCTTCCTTCATCCATCATTTCTGATAGAGATAAGGTATTTACTAGCCAATTCTGGCAAGAATTATACAAAATAATATGTACTAGACTTACCTCAGCATATCTTACCACCCATAAACAGATGGCCAAACCAAGAGAGTGAATCCATGCTTAGAGGGGTATTTGAGATGCATGGTTGGACATAAACCAAGAAGCTGGTTCTCTTGTCTACCACTGGCTGAATGGTGGTACAATACCAATTACCATACCAGTCTCTAGATGATTCCATTCAAGGCATTGTATGGTTACGCTCCACCTCACCTAGCCTTTTCAAATGATGCCACTACTTTTGTTGCAGTTGTTGAAGACTATTTGAAAACAAGGGATGTTGTGCTTGATATCTTGAAAGAGTCTCTCAGTATGGCACAAGAAAGAATGAAATGGTTTACTGATGAGAGGAGAATTGAGAGGTCTTTTGATGTGGGTGACTGGTTTATTTGAAGCTACAACCATATATGCAATCCTCTATACAGGTTAGAAGAAATTTCAAGTTATATGTTAGATATTTTGGACTTTATCCTGTCCTGGAACATATTGGTGAAGTAACTAATAAGTTGGACCTGCCTGCACACTCACGAATTCACCCAGTATTTCATGTGTTTCAACTGAAGGAAAAAGATAGGTGCAATATACACAATAATACCATTTTACCACCAGTCGATGATGCAGGTGAGATTGTCCTCATTCTCGTAGATATGTTAGATACACGCAACATCACCAGACATGACCAAGTTCCACAACTATTGATTCAATGGCCACATACGACACGTGATGATGGTACTTGGGAAGATCAAGCTCATGTGCGCACCAATTTCCCAAAATTTTCATCCTTGAGGGAAAGGATGATCTGAAGATGTAGGTATTATCATGTACCTGGACACCCTCATATGTTTTTATCGTCGTTATATCAATAGTAATTAAGTTAGTTAATCATGTTTCTGTTTTACTAAATTATCTTAAGTAGTTGTTATCTTTTGACGCCTAGGATGCACCCACGTGGAGATAACAGAGGTAACTTGAATTCATTACGATTTGTTGCAGAGTCTATTCATAAAGAACACGTGTAAGAGACATGAGTTTCATCAATGGATTAAAGAAGAAAGAGGATGTACTCTGAGGAGTAGTAGCATAAGATATATGTGTTGTTCAATCATTTATCATTATCGTTAACGGTTCTAGTATGTTAAATTATAACAGAAAAATCCCCGAATGAAACCGTTCTTATATACATGATTTTATTCGATACAAATTTATTAGCAGAACCTACATTTTCAAATCAATAATAAAAATCTAAAATACTAAAAGAAAAAGACAAAATTTGATTATTATCGCGCGTTTCGATACACTTTCAGAAGTACTTTTTCGACTTCTAGATATCACAAAAGCAAGAAAAATCTTCTTCCGACTTCTGCTTTCAGTATCCAAACGTTCTAGTACGAGTTCACTATCTCACTTGTTGACATAATAAGCTAGAATTTTGTTTGGACCTGCTCAAGGGCCGATCTGGTAGGGGTAGCCACTTACCCACATATGGTATCAAACTAGAAAAAGCAAATAAAAAAACAAAACTACATGTCACAATCTAATTAGTTAGCATTAAAAAAGTCAAATAGGGTTTTGATTGGAGAATAACATAACCTTGAGATCGGAAATTCCAAAACCAATAAATTCTTCACACGTCAAATCCAGATCACTCATCATTATTTGTTTAAAAGATAAACACAACTAACTCTCCTGTTGCTGTTGTTGTAATAATAAAACCCAAAAAAAAAAAAAAAATCAAAATTACTTCAAAACAAAGTTATGTTTTATTTATTTTTACTGCCTTCTTCTCTGTTTTTGTTGATTAATTTAGCCCCGAATTTATAAAACCCTAGAAAAAAAATTCTACCAAATCGATTTGTTTTTTTTTTTTTTGGATATGGAAGGAGGAGGAGCATCATCATCATCAGGGTTTCCGTTTCCAAGAACTATTGAAGAGGTTTTTAAAGACTTCAAAGGAAGGCGTCAAGCCTTACTCAAAGCTCTTACATCTGGTTAGCAATTCTTTTTTTTTTTTTGGTTTTTTTTTGGTCTTTTTTTTTGATGAATGATTGAATTGGGGTTTTTGTAATTACAGATGTTGATGAATTTTATGCCCAGTGTGATCCTGAGAAGGAGAATTTGTGTTTATTTGGGCATAGGAATGAGACATGGCAAGTGAATATGCCAGTTGAAGAAGTACCTCCTGAAATACCAGAGCCAGCATTGGGGATTAATTTTGCTAGAGATGGGATGCAATCCAAGGATTGGATATCATTGGTTGCTGTTCATAGTGATGCTTGGTTAATGGCTGTTGCATTCTATTTTGGTGCCAGATTCGGGTTTGACAAAAATGATCGGTAAGATTTTCAGATTCCTTTTTCTTTCTTTTTAGCTGTTTGTCACCATTGTTGCATTTCTTGAATTTATATTAGTTATAATAACAAGAAGTGAAATAGATAATCTTTGAATTACGACCTGAATCACATGAATTTGTAGATTAAGTAGTTGAAATGTATGTAGGGCAAGAGAATATAGAGGTTTGGTTTGGAAACTAAGAATGTTTGCTTGCTACATCGTGAAACTGCATTTGTGTTTTGAACTGATTTTGTAGTTGCGTTACTCTAAGTTCTGTGGCTAAATCACAATTGAACTTACAGAGTTGATAAATGGCTGGCTGGTACCAGGTAGTAGTTTGACACCATGTATTGGTTTATCATAAAGGAACGTGATGCATAAGTGGATGGATTTATGAGTATGGTACTTCATGGCCATTCAGCTGTGTTAAGCTAATGTAATAGATCCCTTGAGTTGTGTAATTTAATTGAGAGATTTTATGTGGTAATAGAAAAGGGGCAAATAATGGTAGACCTGTATTTTACAATTTCGATGTAAAATTTGAACGGCGCTGAAGAAGTATCACTTATCTAGAGTATTTTCCATAGACCAACTTAGACAGTTCAACTCACATGTAGCCTTGGCCACCGCATCCTGAGAGTTCTATAACAATGGCGTACCCAATCCTAACATTAATGCAACTAGTGTCATATGATTCCACTCGAATACTTGGTTACACATTGGGCGATGGAAGCTGGGCTTGTTAGTGGCTCATCTGATAAGCAACAAACAGATTATCCAAGAAGTGCCTAAATAAACTCAAATGACTTCTCTTGGTATTTTATCATGCAATCACGAAGACTGCAATTTAAAGATGTAGAACTTATATTGTTTCATGGTGTTTAGGCTGCAGGATAAGGTTAGGTACACTGTCAATCTTGGATTTTAGATTTGTGGCACTGGGTTCTCTATTGGAGATTTTGAGGTGTTGGCATAACGCCTCTTTCTTCACTTGTAACTTGAATATAGTATCTTTGTAGGAAACCGACTTAGTGGCAAAGATATACTAAGTACTATATGCACCATACACTTTGATAGGGGCTTTGGCATGAGGGTTGCTTATAACAAGGCTTTAGCATCACAGTGTTCTATTACTCTTCTGCGTCTTTTACCTGTGGCTTTAGCTGGAAGTTACGCCTCTGGTGTTATTTGAACCATCCAAACCTGCAGCTTCAAACGTAATAAGAACATTCCTGAAAATACTCTCTTATCCCATTCGGAAAAGAAAATATTTACCAGGAACAAAAACTGATTATTTGAAATAAAAAGTTTTTTGGAATGCTCTGAGGGTGCATTGTCACTACAGGATCACCTGTAATACATATGCAATTACCATCAAAAATTTGTGTACACCTACAATGCTTATTTTTTCATGGTATTTCATCCCTACTAAGTTATTGATAATCAAAATCCTGAATATCTATCTATCTATCTATCTAGATTGAATCTGATTCTTGTTAGCAACTCTTCGTTGCAGGAAGAAACTCTTCAAGATGATAAATGATCTTCCCTCCTTATTTGAAGTTGTGACTGAAATTGCGAAAAGGCAAGCAAGTGAAAAAGCAACAGCCACACCCCACGGTAGCAACAGAAACAAACCAAGTGTGATAATGGTAAAATCTTAATACTCTTGATAGTATTAGTTTCACATGTATCTGCACATCCAATGGGTCTAACATTCTTGTGGTTATTTTCTACAGCAACAGCGTCAACCAGAACCCCAGACAAAGGGGTTGCTGAAAATGCCACCACCACAAGAGGAACAAGAAGAAGAGGAGGAAGATAGTGGTGGTGAAGCGGGCGAGGACGATGAGCAAGGAGCCACTTGTGGAGCCTGTGGGGATAGCTATGCAAGTGATGAATTCTGGATCTGCTGTGATGTTTGCGAGAAATGGTTTCATGGTGAGTGTGTGAAGATCACACCTGCAAAAGCTGAGAGCATCAAACACTATAAGTGTCCAGCCTGCAGCAGCAACAAGAGGTTAAAACATGGATAGGTATTTAACTGGTGCAAGTGTAAGAGGAATACCATAAATGTTACTAGCAATAGTTCTGTATCAAAAGAAGGATAGAAGCAATAGATCTGAAAAGTTCGAGGTGGAAGTCCACAGTATTTTTGATAACTGAACTGTTGTTTTAAGTGTTGCAGCAGTTAAATTGAAAACCGGGCTTCGTCTTTTTCTTATTAGATCTTGTCAATCCTAATGGGAGAAATCTAATTTCGCTGTGCTTGCATTTCGAACTTGCAGGATTATATCAATTCTCATAAAGGTGATTCAATTTTTTCTTTCCTCTAATATTTTTCCACATGAGTTTCTTTGTTTTGTTGCCTGTCACTGTTGCTGATGTTAAGATCAGATGCAATGCGTCATTCATAAAATGTATTCATAAAATGCGTCATTCAATTTAAACACTCAACTTATGCCTTGATTCACGTTGTGGTTCAGGATGTAGTTTGAATGAAAGCTCGAGACGAAACTGATGCGCTAAATGGCTTAGCGCAATAGTATTTTTTGCTTTTGCGCAAAAGAATTTGATTTTAGGCCACTGATTTTTTAGTGGTCGGCCATTATTGGAGGCTGATATTCCTTGTGTGGAATGGTCTGCGCTGAACCATATAGCACTTTGTTCTTGAATCTCTCCAAACAACTAAACTTAGCTTCCGTTCAGGATGACATGGATCTCGAAGTTGAAGGTTTAATTGAACAACCACTAGTCTCAGCCGAGGACCCGTTGACATGCATGGCCAGTTTGGTTTTTAATAAAATCTAGAAATTAATAAATTTGAAACTAAACTTTTGGCAGTGTTTTCCTCTTACAGTTTATATTTCTTCCATAAATACCAAACATCAAAAGCTTCTCATTTCAATTTCATATGCAAAATAATACTATTATCAACCGGCCCAGTTCATTTGCTGCTCTACCCAACCTGCTGAAGGATTGAAAATGTTATTGAGGGTTAGCCACTCTCGTGTTGAAGTACTCTGCATCTACTTTAGGACGGCGTTCACAAGGAGCAGCTTCTGGCTTGGATTCATTAGCGCTTTAAAGACCATTTATTATATTCTGATGATTAGAATTGGGATCCGGTCCGGATTTGACCGTAATCTTTATTTTTTAAAGAAATTTATGGAAAACCCTGCCAGAAAACAACCCCAAAAATAAATTATAACCCATTCCCATGTTCCATGAGCTTTCTCATATCCAATGCACGTAGGGAAGAAGCAACATGCTCAGAGACTGGTGCTCTGACCGGGGGACCTAAATACAAGCAACAAACCTTCTGCAATCTACAAAAACTTCTACAGAAATGCATTACAGATTCCCTTAAACTTAGACAAAGAATGCCTCTCAGCTACGTACAAGTTTCCTGCAAATAGAGAGGTTGGATTATCTATATTATAAAAAGAAGTGTTGTTTGTGTAGACTGATAAATCCGACCCTCAATTTCATCATCCTACGGCGCGGATCGGAAATTGGGAGAGGGATATTTTTGTGCGTCGGATGCGATAGGCTTCCTGATTTCGCCAAGCTCCCTTGAATACTTAGGTTTCCTAATGCCGATAGTAAGAAACTACTGCTATATCAAACATTTCGGTGAGGTACTTATATCCGTCCATTATAGTGATTCCTTATATAAGTCTGTTTCCTAACTACGAACAATCAGTTTTCCATTGCTAGCTATAAATACAACTGCTTTTGTGATTTTATTCTCATTCTCTCATGCAAGTAACCTAAGATCTTTAATTTAATCTCAGCTGTCTCGAGTTACCAAGATGTTTGTTAATGGATGTGGTACGTACTGCTTCCAAACGTAAGGTAATCGTGGGGGTCCGTGCATGTATAACACTTAAATTCTTGCATCAAACCAAGAGTTGTACACTGATTTTAGTACATAGCCTCTTACAGATCTTTTTCCTCCTGAAGTTGTGCAAGAACTTCTTAGCTACAGAGTGATTATGATTCTATGAAGAATGACTTTGGGTTAAAAGTGGACATAAAATTCATCTTCTATCAGACAGTACCTCATACAGATATTTATTATCACAACCCCTCAATGCAAAGTCTGTTTACGAGAACATATAAAAGGTGTTTTCTCCCGGTCATATCTGGCTGATCCAACTAATTAAACACGCTATTTTCACCCGACTAACTAACACACTATAATATGACACGATCAACTATGGGACCGTTTGCTATGACCCACTAAGTAAATATGCTCCCTACTATTATAGACAGGGCCAACTAACACATAATTTAATGTTGGCACTATATCTGCCTTTTCATTTTCTCCACCGCCGGGGCCGTAGGCCCCGGCCCTATCCAGCTACTATGATCCAACTAATTAAACACGTTATTGTGACCCGACTAACTAACACACTATAATATGACACGACCAACTAAATATTAGGACCATTCTGTTATGACCCGACTAACTAAATATGCTCCCGACTATTATAGACGTGACCAACTAGCACACTAATTTTAATGTTAGCACTACATTTTCCTTTAAATTTTCTCCATCGCCGCGGCCGTAGGCCCCGGCTCTATCCGGCTACTATGATCCAACTAATTAAATACGTTATTGTGAACCTACTAACTAACACACTATAATATGACATGACCAACTAAATATTGGGACCATTCTGCTATGGCCCGACTAACTAAATATGCTCCCGACTATTATAGACATGACCAATTAACACACTAATTTTAATATGGGCACTACATCTGCCTTTAAATTTTCTCCACCACCGGGGCTGTAGGCCCCGACCCTATCCGGCTACTATGATCCAACTAACTAAACACGTTATTGTGACCCGACTAACTAACACACTATAATATGACACGACCAACTAAATATTGGGACCGTTCTGCTATGACCACATACTAAAATTACATGTGAAGATACTGGTCAACCGACCAAACAATAAACAATACTCTAAAAATGTTTTACTCCCGACAATTTTCAGTTAATGTTCAATTTTATTATTGTTTAGGTATTAAATCTTTAATTAATATAAACTTTAGAAACTTTAGATATTGTTTAGCTATATTATATTTTAAGCTATATAAGCTTAAAACAACTTTTCCAAAATGTACAAGAGGTTGAGCGCCGGCCGCAGGCCCTGACTAATCTATAGGCTCAACTCCAAGTATAATATTGGGTGATTGATCTACGACTCAGGACGACTACTACTAACTAAACACTTTCGCAAATATTACGGGATGACTAAAATTTTGTGAGAAGATATTGACTGGTTGACCAAACAATTAAAAAAAAAAAACTCGAAAAAGGTTGAGCCCCGGCCGTAGGCCGGAGTGATACCTAGTATATATATATATATGTATGTATGCTGCTCAAGGACAGAAAGCTTTGGTTTTCCACATCAAACAAGGAAAAGTAAGGAAACATATGTAAAAATCTATTACACCACATTACCTAAAGTAACTCTTCCTGTAACTGAGCAATTAAGAAGTGCACTTTAAAATTTGAGAATTTGTTTAGGGTGGCTTCCTAGTTTTCCTAGTGATTTATCCAATGCCACGGGAAATTTGTCAAAAGGAACTAGCTCCGATCTGCAAAGAAACACAAAAGTAATATAAATTATACGTTAGAATGAAATCCCTGAGAATGCATGCTAGAGACGTGTCCGTCGTAATGGTAAGAAAAGAAAACATATACATCATAATAATAATAATAAGAAGAAAGCATACTCATATTTTAACTTCCCCGCTTGCATTAAACTCAAAAGGTAATCTACCAAAACTTTGCAGTCTTGGATTCTTTCCGGGATCATCATTTTTTTCAGCCAGAAACCCCGTAAAGTAAGATCCTGTAGACATAGGACATTGACAAAATTGTATCAAAGACTAGGTAAAGAGCAACAGAGTAGTTACTAACAGTTATTTGGACACTGGACACAATCCGAGCTAGTGTTTCCAGAAAAGCATACGCATTTTGAAGTGTTACTAGTCAAAGACTTGATTAACTTGGCATCCAGCCTCCGGGAGGAAAAGAAGTTTTACAACAAAGGACTTGGTTGTAGCAACCTAAAACTAGAGTGAACTAAACTATTTGGGCCAAATTCATACAGAAAAAGACATTAAATATGGACTATAACGTAAATATTGATGAGATATCTAGTCAGTGCAACACTACCTTGAAAACGAAAGCGGAAGTTGAGACAGTAATAGGCTTTCTAGACATACCACCATAAGTTACCATGGTGCCTCCCTGCCTGCAAAAATAAGACTCTTACCAGCTCATTCAAGGAAAACCTAGAATTGTTTTTCGTATCATGTTGTTGATGCTTACAGAAAATGAAGTTCAAGACAGACTCAAAAAAACTCGAAAAACGACTGATATCAGCTACTTTAATCGAAAAGGGAGATTTTATTCTCTTAACAGTTACTAGAAGCAGTGCTTTACCTTAAAAAATTGAGGACTAACGTAGCAGAATTGCCACTAACGCAGTTGAATCCCAATGCAGGCTCAGGTACGGAACCCTAGCTAACATATAACCACACAAACTTTGGTATAACTTACAATCATAATATTCATAAACATTTGGGAAGCCAAATTCCAAAAATCAATAAGAAAAATTGGTTGGTACCAGGAGACTCTTGACGTCTTTCACTTGTAATTGACTCTCCGTATACACTTCATCTGCGCCAAGTTTCTTAAGTCTTTCTTTCACATCATCTGACCCAGCTCTGCATAAGAAAGGGAGATGGATAGAGCATGTCAAGTGAATATATGAAATGCAATTAACTCAGTAACTATATATATATATATATATTTATGATGAACCCAAAATCAACATTAGACAAACAAAAGATAGAAAATAAATTTAACAATTTGCACCTGTCTCTGATAATATTTATGCTATGGACTCCTCGAAGCTTGGCAAGCTGAATGATGCACTGCCCCACAATACTTGTTGAACCATTTTGCACGATCGTATCCCCTAAATATATATGACCTCATCAGATCGATGTAACAGGTACAAATTTAAACTTGTGGAATTCAAACTAAATTATATCTAATAAAGAAAATAAGATGTTTGGCCGATACCTGAATTAAGTTTAGCAAAGTCGTCTAGCAATAATAATGCAGTCAATGGATTCACAGTAACTGCAGCAGCAAGATCCATAGGCACGTTGTTATTGATTTTGTGCCAGGCACTCTCTTCTTTCACAACGTAAGTCTGCCATGTCCCTAATCACCCATATATTTTTAAAACGACGACAAAGCCTAAATGTGAGAAACCAGAACAAAGACAAAAGCTGTGAGATCTTAAATCCACTAGACGTGATAGAACCCACGTTCCAAAACATACCGAGTGAAGGAGGAAATGGGATGACCCAATCACCAAGAGAAAGATCTTTGACAGCAGACCCAAAGGCATATACTTCCCCAACGCCCTCGCGCCCTCCAACTGTAGGAAATGGAACCTCAACTGGATATACACCTACAAACAAATTCAAACTTGAGACTTTAAATTGTTTAGATCACAAAACCAAAAACAAAACGTAACATCATAGAAGTAACAACGTTTGAAGAAACATAAAATGTTTGAAATTTGAGCATATAGATTTACAAACCTTGAACCATATTGATATCAGAAGGCTGAATTGGAGAAGCAAGCATTTTAACACATACTTCATTTTCTTTAATCTCAACGGCAGGTAACTCAATTACTCTGCAATTGTACACAAATAAAAATTATGTAACAGAAGTGTTCTTTTTTAGCAGTAACGTAAAGAGCAAGTTCAAAACCTGGCAACTTCATCAGGTGATCCACGTTGTTCAAACACCACAGCCAATGATGGTGGAGATAAGCCTGAGGGATAAGCTTCAATACCATCCATTTGATTACACCGTATACTGCTGAAGCAGTTGTTTTGAAGCTATTTTATCACATTAAAAGCTCAAATTACATTAAAAACATAAATAATAGCATACGTCCTCTACTAGGAGTTATAACACAAAGAGTATCATTTCAGCTCGGTGAAGTGATTAAATAAAGTTGGACCAAATCTCATGCAGGAAAATCTAAAAATATCACTGTATGTAGCTGAAGATGTTCGTCAAAGTGATACAACAACAAAAAAAAATGCCTACTATATCAGTAAACAAATCATTAACTTACCTGAGGAAATTAGAGAAACATAGAGATCGAAATGAACAAAGCAAACCAAGAATTGAGACATATATGTACAAGAGAAAGGTGGAGACGACTGACAGTTGTAGGTTACAGACACCGAAAACCGGCAGTTGTGCAACTAACCAACTAACAATCTTTTTTTTTTGGATAACAAAGAGCATTTTATTAAGAATTGGCAGGCTCGGTATGCCTGCCTAAAAAAGTTTGTAAACAACTTAATACATTTTGAGACACATCAATAGAAGTGACAACTAATAAAAGAATTCTTAAGAAGCTTGATATCTCTTATTAACTTTCTATTTTCCCATCTAACAAAGGAATTATCATACAATATAGAGTTGACTATGTTTTCTGCATCAGCTATCACTTTAATACTGCTCCTTCCAGAAGCTTTGATTCTGCTAAGTGCTTCCAAAATAGCCATTCACTCTCCAGCTTCTGCATCTGTTACTCTATCTGTATATGAGCCTCTGAATCCTTTTGTTTCATCTGCATCAGAGAGAAGCACCATTCCAGTGCCACACTTATTAGTATAATGATCAAAAGAAGCATCAGTATAAACAGTGCATGTTATAATATCATCTAGCTGGTGATTGACAGGAGGAGTAGTTACTAAAGTATCATCCCTACTTATTACTGAAGGTCTTCCTATGCTACTGAAATTAGCCAACTGATAAATAATTCTAGAAACAATAGTAGTAGGTGTAGGATCCAAATATCGCAACAACAACACACTTGCGTAATCTTCATCAACAACGTCGCGAAGCCGTCGCAAAGTGATTTCAGAGATGGCGTAATAGATGGCGATGGTAGAAACATGAAGAAAGTGTGAAGATCTTGTGAGAACTAGAGTGCCTGCGAGATTTAACATTTACACTCTTGCGAGGATGTCGCAAGGTAAATCCAAAATTAAGGGAAATATTAGTTGTACATGAGCTGTCATCCACTATGTAATATCCTATATAAAGAGGAGAGCAGGAGAGAGAAAGGGGGAGACATTTTTTAGGAGAGAGATATTATTTAGAGAGAGAGAGGGAGAAATTATTTTAGGGAAAGACTTTATTTTCTTTATCATCTTCTTCCCCAAATAATTAGATCTAGAGCTCTAGAAAATATCCATTAATGGAGATTCTCAATGTAATTCAAATGTAACCTCAACAATCATAGTGAAGAATCGTGGATGTAGATCACATTGATCGAACCCCGTAAAAATCTTATGTGTCTATTTAAATTTCTAGCACTTATATTTGAAATTTAGATGATTAATAAGTTTAGATCTAGAAATTATTATCAAGATATAGTGAGGGGTGTAGTGTGGGATTTCCTGCTACTACATATGCGCTAGAAATAGGGACCTAATCTTGTTGGTTCAAGAAAGTTTAGAAAAATCGGCTACTGTTGGTGATGAATTCGATTGGATCTATAAACTTTAAGAGAAATTTCCATGAAAATTAGTTATTGTTCATATTTATTTCTAGATCTTAAAGTTTCAGGAGCAAAAATGGAAATTTTATGGAAGAAATCACACTTTCAGGGAGAAAACACCGTCAACAATTCAAAGACATGAAGAGAGGAAAAAAAAAAAAAATAGGTTGCTGTGATGAAGTTCAAGGAAGAAAGCCAATTTTTTAATGGAAGATTTAAGGAAGAACGAAGAAAAGGATAAGAACAAAACGCTGTGATTTTTATCACAAAAAGAAGCTCGCACAGATGGTTTGAGTTGGAGCGAAGAAGCTTGATGTCGCAAGATCAAATCTCGCCACAGTCATATTTTTTCAAATATTTATGAACTTTCAAGAGGGGAAAAAATGGAATAAAACTATAGCATTGTGTGTTTCCTTCGCAAGCAGCAAGTAGCCCAGATGGTCAGAGAAGAAGTATGCAAACCAGAGGTCACGGGTTCGAATTCGCAGCCACACAAAATTTTTCAAATATTTTTGAACTTCAAAGGGGAAAGAAATAGAATAAACTTACAACAATATGCGTTCTAACACAAAAAGAAACTGACACATATGGTTAGGGATTCAGAATAAGAGTTAGAGTTCGCGTGATCAATTCTCGCAAGGTTGTTTCATTATCTCGCAAGCAAGAGGCAAACACGAGTTGGTCACTGCGAAGTTAATGAGTTCATGGTCGCGAGTTCAAGTCTCAACGAACGTGTATTTTTCACATGGATTTTTCGCAACAGTATCTCGCAAGAAGAAAGTAAGTGATTATTTCGCGAAACACTTCGCAGAGGCAAGGCTAGCACAGTTGGTCGGGGAGGCATCAATGCAAGCGCGGAGGTCGCAGGATCAATTCTTGCTCTCGCACATTTATTTTTGTTATGCGAAATTTCGCAAGGACTTTGCCTATTTCGCAAAGAAGAAAGTTGATGATTATCTCGCAAGTTAATTTCGCAAATAAGGATTAGTAAAGTTGGTATGGTGCGAGGATATGCAAGAGGAAGGTCAAGGATTCAAATCTCATCTCTCACATTTCTTTTGCTACGAGATAATTATATTTTATGCGACGTTCATACATTTCAAAGATGCTAGCTTCGCAAGCAAATCATATACTTCGCAAGAGACAACAACAACAGCAAATCACAAAAGCTAAGTACCACTTTCATTGAATATTTTACTTTTACAGAAAATAAAAAGATTTTTGATTTGATTTAAAAAAGGCGAGATAATCGCGAGAATTATAGAAATCTCAAAATTATTTAAAATTATTTCAAAATTACAAAGATTTAAAGTTTTTAAAGATCTCAAAGATTTCAAAGATTTCAAATTATAAGGAATTACAAAGATTTCAAAGATTTCTAAATTACAAAGATTTTAAAGATTTCAAAGATTCGAGAAAGATCTCGCAGATTAATTTATATATTTCTCTTGAATATTTACTTTACTTCAAATGATATGATATTATGAGAATGAATGAAAGAAATGACAGAAATGAAAGAATGAGTGAAGGAAATGACAAAATGAAGGAATGAATGAAAGGATGAATGAAAGAATGAAGACATGCGATAATTTCGCAAAGATAATGGAAATGCGATAACTTCGCAAAGATACTCGAGAAGAGAAAATCAAAAATGAATGATTGAATGAATTGACAAAAATGAATGAGTGAGTGAATGGGACGAACCTTTATGGCGTACACCCTAGTTCGCGAATGATATTTCGTAAGAGGCAAATGTAAGACCTAAAAAGTGCGTCATATAAGGGGGTATCTCTTGACATGGCTCAGGGGGAAGGTTACACCGCTCCTGAAGCCTGGGTCATGGAAATTTGGGGCCCATGAAAGCCTATCCGGAAGAGGTACCTTGGATTCCCAACTATATATATATGGTTATACCTGGTTGGGCGACCGAGGGTCTCTTCCAAGGAGTCGAGTGTATGCTCAAGGCGCCGAGGTACACGGTTGAGCCGCAGTGCCCGGACGGATGAACCTACCCTGGCCATTCTTGGCAAGTCTTGGCATATGTTGCACTCGGCCCGAAGAAAACTCCACTTAGGGTGCAGTCTCGTAACCATAAACCCTATAGGTATAAGGGATAAGAGGCTGCGAAAAAAACTAGTTGTTGTTAAGACCGGATGGGAGGAGCTAGTCTTGTATGGCCGATGTTTCGCCTCCTTGAAGGGGCAACCAGGGAGAAGATAAGGGCGGCACCCTCCATTAGGGAAGTGCCAAAAAAGACGCAAATGTCATGAGGCTTTGTTTTCGCAAGGAGACTTAGGCTTGTCATATTTGTGCAATAATCCTGAAGAGGCAATAATACTAACGCGAGGGTAAGACGAGGTCAATGGGTTTTTGCATGCAAGTGCAAAGACGTCCTGCGATCTCGTCGCAAAGACGCCAATGTCATGGGATTATATTCTCGCAAGAGAAGTTAAACCTGTCATATTGTCGCAAGCAAAATATCCTGCAGAGGCAAAAATACTTGTAAAATGATAAGGCAAGGTCAATGGGTTTTTACATGCAAGTGTAAAGACGTCCTGCGATCTTGTCGCAATGAGGGGTGGCAAAGTAAGACCTTTAACTAGGAAGGTCTTACTTAAAAGACCACCAACAATGATAAGGCGAGATCAATGGGTCATTGCATGAAAATGTAAAGACGTCCTGCGATCTTGTCGCAATGATAAAATTCAACGTAAAGCAACGAAGAGATTATACCATCGCATGAGACAGAGGCAAGATAAGAATGAAGAAATAACTCACTCATTCGACACTTTTTCAACGATTCTACCCTCGTAGATAAAGAACAGAGGCAACAATGGATTACCGAGAAAACATTTTATGTTCTTTATTTTCTCGGCAAGAATCATTTCCAAAGAAGACGTTCATCAATAAACAACAAGAATCATCACCAAAAATGGATTAATAATTTCGTATGAATAGAGGCAATACTTACTACTTTTATTCAAGGACAAGTACTTCTTATATTTCGAGGATTAATACTTCTTATATTTCATACTTCTAGTTTCGCGTGATTAATTCGCAATACTTCTTATTTGCAATCAAGGATGGATACTTCTTATACTTCTTCAAGGATACTTTATACTTCGCATACTCCAAGAAATGATACTTCATATATACCTCTCAAAACTTCGGAGCTTCGCAAAAGAAATTAACTTTACTTGCATTACAGCACAGCATGAGGCAAAGAACATGGAGCGAGAGTTTCGCATGATGGATTCGCAATGTTTCTTATATTTCGAGGATTAAATACTTCATATATTTTCTCAAAGGATACTTCAAGGGTTGATACTTCTTATTTATCTCACAAAGCTTCGGAACTTCGCAAAAGAATAGAGGCAAGTACGTACTTTTCAAGTCCAGTATTCTTTCGCTCGTTCCTTCACCAACAAAGATCAAAGACTACTACAACAACGGATTTTTTCGTAAAGATCGCTCTTCAAGCAATATTCAAGAAAAAAGAGGCAAGATGTAGGATCCAAATATCGCAACAACAACACACTTGCGGAATCTTCATCAACAACGTCGCGAAGCCGTCGCAAAGTGATTTCAGAGATGGCGTAATAGATGGCGATGGTAGAAACATGAAGAAAGTGTGAAGATCTTGTGAGAACTAGAGTGCCTGCGAGATTTAACATCTACACTCTTGCGAGGATGTCGCAAGGTAAATCCGAAATTAAGGGAAATATTAGTTGTACATGAGCTGTCATCCACTATGTAATATCCTATATAAAGAGGAGAGCAGGAGAGAGAAAGGGGGAGACATTTTTTAGGAGAGAGGGAGAAATTATTTTAGGGAAAGACTTTATTTTCTTTATCATCTTCTTCCCCAAATAATTAGATCTAGAGCTCTAGAAAATATCCATTAATGGAGATTCTCAATGTAATTCAAATGTAACCTCAACAATCATAGTGAAGAATCGTGGATGTAGATCACATTGATCGAACCACGTAAAAAATCTTATGTGTCTATTTAAATTTCTAGCACTTATATTTGAAATTTAGATGATTAATAAGTTTAGATCTAGAAATTATTATCAAGATATAGTGAGGGGTGTAGTGTGGGATTTCCTGCTACTACAATAGGATTTAGAGTTTTATTTTGAAAGATATTGTCACATCTTTCTTTCCATATGATCCAGCATACTACCATAAGAGTGTGCCTCCATCTCTCTAGCTCCTCCATGTTTGAATTGTTAACTCTAGAGAACCAAGAGATAATCCATTCTCTGACATTGTTATAATTTGCAATGACTTGAGCAATATTGATATTAAGAGAATTCCAAACATCTTTGGCATGGTTGCGAGGATATAAGAAGGTGATATATATATAGAGACTCATTCTGATGATTGCAGATGTTGCAGTAATTATCAATGATAAGGTTGTACTGAGATAGTCTTTCTCTAGTTGGAACCACATCCTTAAGACATTTCCATATGAAAAGATTGATCTTGTGAGGCTGTCAGGACCCTAAGCATCATCAACTCATTTCTGTTACTAAGGACAGACCCCGTGTTTTGAGCACCCACTAGGGTTAGTCATTTATCAGTAGTTAATTAATTATAGTAGTTAATTAATTATATTAGACGTTACTAATCATGAGCTAGCTACGTGCATGTGTGTGACTCGCACGGCTACTCGATTAGGTTTTAGTTTATATTCTCCCTTGATGTGTTTGTACGGTAAAAAAATATTAATCAGAACCTTATCTTCCTCCCCTCTTCACTGTTCTTGTTGTTCTGTGCCGTTTGTGAGGTAGATCCTTACAATTGGTATCATAAAACTCGATCTGAGTGCCTGTGACAATGGTTAATCAAAAGGATTTCGATGATCTACATAAAAAGTTCAGCCTCCTTATGAAAAGCCATGACTCATGAAAAACATCCGGGAAATCAACAAGATAGAGGAAATAGACAGATCTCACCACAGTTCTCTAACCCTCACAAGCCCAAGGTAGAATTTCCCAGATTCGATGGTAATAACCTCAGATCTTGGATTAGAAAGTGCAGAAAATATTTCCATTTTTGCATCCCATGGGGAAAGAGAGAAAATATTACTAGCATCACTATATCTTGAAGGGAGAGCAGATGTGTGGTTTCAAGACTATCAAGAAGGGAAAGAAGTGCTGATTTGGGAAGAGTTTGCTTCTGACATCAACTTCAGATTTCAGGAGCTAGGGCACGATGATATAGTAGGTGAATTTAACAAGCTGAGTCAAGAAGGTTATGTGATCGAGTATCAAGAACTATTCGAAGAGCTAAAGGCCCTCATGCTAGCCAAAAATAGACATCTCACTGAAGAGTACTTCACATCCAGCTTCGTGAGTGGGTTAAAGGAGGAATTAAGGCTAGCAGTCCAAATGTTTTCTCCTAGTAGCCTCAAGCAAGCCATGTACTCAGCTAGAATGCAAGAAGCCATACAAGAAAAAACTATGAGAAAGGCTAAATTCCTTCCTAAGCTGCCACCTGTCTCCATCCCTGCACGCAGCCTAAATAAAAGTATTGTAACTTCACCAAAGACCAGCTCTCCATCCCCAAGAAGTAATTCCATCCCAAACTACCACCCAGTAAAGGTTGTATTGGTGCAGGTGTCTTTGATGTAGATTCTTAAGCTGTGAGGGAAAAGAACTGACCCACCATTCTATACTTATGCTTCTTGAAGTACTTAGCACACTCTCCTGCTGACATCATAACAACTTTCGCAATATCTGACTCTCCCTTGAGCTCAATTTCTTCATGGCCTCTTATAAATGAGAGAGTTAGTTTCTTCAAATCAAAGTTGATATGGCTTACCTCCCTCGTCCAATCGACCCCCAAGACCATGTCACAGCCTCCTAGAGCCAGCAGTCTAACTCCAAATTGGAATTCATGGCCCTGCACACTCCAATGAAATTCAGGGCATCTTGCATCACTGATCAATTTGTTCCCATCTGCTACGGCTACCTGAAATGGTGATGTTGGTTCTATATAGGAGCTACTGAGCTTACACTACACCAAATTGAGTAATTTGTAACACTGAATTGTTACACTAATTGATGTGACAAAAGTTGTTACACAAATATGTGTGACATCCTTAAAAGTGTAACAATAAATCTCTACCTAATTATATTTTATTCTAAATTAATCTTGTCACACAAAATAGTGTGACTAATCATACGTCTCAATAAAAAAATTAAGAAAATATATAAAAAAATAAGAAGAAATAAGTAAAAATAATTTTCGCGTATTTTTCACCAAAATTTTAGATAGCAGTAAACCACGTCTATCTAACCGGTTATTATATTATTTACTGCAAAACAAAAAAAGAATCTCAAAGTAAAAAAAACTTCTCTCCAATCGAGGTATGTCTAAACTCTTTCTTCAATTAGCTTGCTCTTTGTAACCTTCGTCGTTTTTAAAACAGACCAAAAGAAAAACCTCTTCTTCTTCAAACAACGATATTCTGATACTATTCGTTTATCCTAATTTGTTAGATAAGTTGTCTAAACGATTGGGATTTTCGTTTAAATGCAGATGAAATTATTGTTAATTAGGGTTTCTATAGATTAATATTGTCTAATAATAATTATTCTTCTTCCCTAGTCGTATGATTGAGATCCTTTATTATTCTTTTGCTTTTGTAATTTTACTCATTCATGCCCTAATTTTTATTTCGGTGAATGAAATTTGGCTTTAAAATCCAAATCCGAACTGGGCTGAATTTCTCTTATACAGAAAGTAGGGGTTCTTTCTCGGTTTTGTTGTTGTTTAAGTTTACTGATTTCCATGTCCTGTACTTGTACAACCCAATTATTTGCCATCTTTTCTAACCATGAATGTAACAAATTCTGTTTATAAACTTACACACATAACCCATGCTTCGATGATTTTGGTTTGAAACCCTATAATTTCAATGTTTTATGCTAACATATATTATTGCATGTGATTTCGAATGGCGTAGATGTTTTTGTGAAGATTTATGATGTTTTTCAGACACCCAAGTTTGTTTTCTATCATAAATCAAGTCTTATACTTATTTTCCAGTTTCGCCTATGAAGTGTTTGTGAAAATGATCCAGTAAGCTGGGCAGAGCTTACGGCAGGCTACAAAAGCTTCCAGTGTTAGTATTTTGTTATTTTGATATGTATATCATGGGGATAATCCGGGGTAGTTTATTTTCAGCTTTTGACTCATGTATTAACGCATTTTTTTGTGTAAATTTACAAGCTATGGTTGGTCTAATGTAAAGTATGGTTTTGGGATGTTAATATATACATACAGGACCTCCCTTTGTCGTTGGTGTGTCGGCATGTTTTAAATTTGTACTACTGACTACTTGGAATTCCTTTTCTTGAATGTACTAGCAGGTCTTAGTTAACATATTGCCGTCTCTTTAAATCTGCACTCTTGAACTTCTAAGTTTTCAAGAAATGAACATAAGTGATGATGGGATATATTGCATATTGAACGTCATTTTTGGTGATTGGAGTATACTTGGGTTTCATGGTGTATATTTTATGCTTTCCGTTTCTACTTTGGGGCTTAGCTCTCATTTTATAAGTATGCATTTAACTATATGAACTAGGTGTTCAGGTTCCTTTATGGAATTTCTTTTTACAAATGTAATATGTCCGTTTACTCATTTGAAGTTATATAATATGTTGACTTTCAAAAATTTTATGGGAATAATATTTTTCATTTGAGTATGTCAGGGATTTTCAACCCCCTTAAACAAATCTAG
Source organism: Papaver armeniacum (assembly GCA_023531295.1). Lineage (NCBI taxonomy): Eukaryota > Viridiplantae > Streptophyta > Magnoliopsida > Ranunculales > Papaveraceae > Papaver > Papaver armeniacum. The sequence continues at coordinate 204,399 of JAJJWW010017577.1, forward strand.
AGATTAATTTGGATTTGGTACTTGGCCAAGTCATGAATCATTATTAAGCCCAAACAATATCTGAACTCTGTATTTCAAAGTTTAAACTTTCATTTCAAGCTCACAGTATGGTGTTAACTTAGTTCATGAGCATTTCCTTGTATGGTTTCGTCTGTTAGTGGCTTTTGATATTCTTATTTATGTGAATCCTTTTGTCTTGTTTTCATGGTTTTAGATTGTGAGTGACGTAATGATGGGTTTGAGATTGTTTCAGTAACCTAATGTATGTTTGTTGCTAACTCTTGACAAGACTTATTAGGCTTTTATGCTTGATTTCTAAAATGAAATTTTCATTTCCTTTTCATTCTGAGAAATTTTTATTTTTAGCACATGTTCTGGTCAACTGTTTTGAATATATTATTGTCTTCTCTTCTAAATGAAACCATGAAAATATGCGTATATTCAGCTTTACCCCCCACCTCCCCCAACTTGGTAGTTAGCTTACATACAGTAGCATACCAAAATGTTCACTATAGGCCAGTACATCATTGAAAAATCCATGAATCCATTAATATAACCAGTTCAGACGGCTCTTTTTCACCATGAAATGTTTTTAGAAATGTCTTTTAAAATTTTTTTTGTCTTAGTTCACCCACTACTTGTTATTACAGATCCTTTCTCAGTTTGTATATGAAAAGCAGATCATTAATGAGAAATCATAATTAAAGGACTGTTGATGTTGTTATTTCTCTTTATTAATGACTGTTTCTATTATCAGATCTTCTGCATTTGTAATTGATGTTTTCCCTAATTTCTATTATCAAGAATTAAAAGCATGTCAAACTTTTATTTAAATTTTCCTAACCGTTATTGGGTAACACATATTTCGCAGGAACAAGTCAAAGCTGCCTATGAGAAGCGAAAAGAGAAAGGAACTAACTGCTCATATGATTTTGGTTCCGATTATTCAGTTGATGTCTTTGGCCCAGACAAGGGTAAAAGGTCTTTACGTGGCTTTTCCTCCAGCGTTTCTGCAAAGCGTATTAAGCAAGCATTCTTGACTGATGCTCTTCGCGATTCTACAGTTAACAAATGCAACTCTCTTGTCATCGGACTAAAAAAGGTAAACCCAACTCTTGCGATTTATGATAATAACCATGTTTCTTTGGTCGGCGTTGTTTCCCTATCTTTTATATCACTGTCTAAGATCAACGTGTTAATCAAATTTGCACTTCAATGAATGCAACCTTATACTTCCATATCAAATTTGTACTTCAATAATTCCAACCTTGTAACTCTCATAGGGCTTGTTTTAGTACTATAAGTGAAAATTGTGATGTTGGTGCGTGTGAAACTGAAAGTTCAAATGAGAAGTACGGTGAATGGCATACAATTTTTGTAGGTTGGTTTCTCTCCCATGTAAGATCTTGGTTACATTGACTAGAAATCCTTTCTTATTTTTCCATTAATATTTGGCACACCACGTTTCAGTTCATCCTTGTTTGCTTTTTTTTTTAATCTGATCTGTATGATCCTAAAAGTTTACTTACCCATGATTACTGGTAGCCTTTTCTCAGTATTTGTAATCAGGTTAACTTTTAGGATTCTAAGAAATGATTAATGATAATACACATTATATATGACGACATTATATTTTTTTTTCTTGAAGCATTTATGACTTTATGTTGATTGTGTACTACTGCGTTACAGGTCATGACACAAAAAGTATTCAGTGATCATCTGACAAGCGAAGAGACAATCTTGAATGATTCTTATACCCCTAACTCTGACTTCACTCCTGAGTTCGCTCCCGACTTCACTCCAGAAAATCATGCTTTTACCAGAATTTAAATCCCCATGTCGAGCCACAACCTTTCGACAATTATGATTATGAAGAGTCTTCATATCGGAATGTGAATTTGTTGGAGAGGAATGTAAAAATAGTTGCAGTTGGATATGTGGTGGACAGGGTCTGGAAGGTGAAGTCTGTCACCACAGAATTGTCCAAAAGAATGAGAGCAAAGTTCGCATAGAATGCTCTACGATGATTCTGCACCAATCTGGAACCCTCCTCAAGGTGATGGCTACTATAAGCTATCTTCGTGTGTTGGTGGTGGTTGGGTAGTGTGGCATAAGAAGCGTTTGCAATTTACAAATTAAACTTTGTATACCTTGTTACAGATAGGTGCTATTAGGTAGAGTTTATGTTTTGATTTATAATAATTTTTAGTTTTTATTGATTAGTGTTTTAAAAGTGTATTGAGGTTATTAGTTGATGTTGAAACAATTTTTTTTTATTTATTTACTTTTTATTTAATTTTTGGGTACTATTTTTTAATATTATGCACATCTAAGAACGCGGTGGATGGATCCAAAACAGGGTGGGGAAATGAAAATAAATATTTTTTTTCTTAATTACTGCCTAAATTGTTACACTTATATATGTCAGAGATTTGACAGACTTTTTAGTGTGATTTAAATTAATTAAAGTCACACTTATTAGTGTGACCACTAATGTGTAACAAAAGAAAAACACCATATTTATGACACTAATAAGTGTGATAATAAATCAGATGTCACACTTATTTGTGTAACAAAATGTTTGATTTGGTGTAGTGCACCAAAATCTTCTTTGAATAGAATCTCACTTCTTCAAGAGATTTTTAGGCAGTTTAAAAGAGCTCATTTGATAATTAGGAATGGAATTAAGGACTGCCTTCACCATAGTAGTTACGCGCGACTTGATGCATTGTTGTGCCTTGCCAAGTTCCCAATCTTCTTTCAAATGCTATCCGAATATCTTCAAAAGCTTTGACTTTAGATTTACCAATGAAGAGGAGAACCCAAATATTTCTCATTCTTATCCATAAGTTTAACACCTAAGATTTGACTTAAAGTGTTACAAGTGCTAGGATCCATATTATTGCTAAAATGGATAGTCGATTTGTCAAAATTAATGACGACCCGGATTGAGAACTAAAATCTGTAAAACTTGAAGGAGATTATTCACACTTTGGTTAAATTAGCATGAGTAAAAATGAGACAATCATCTGCAAAGAGGAGATGATTAATTGGTGGTGCCCCTCTAGATGCTGTAATTCCTTTAATGCTTTTGTTATTATGTGCATCAACCATTGTTCTAGAAAACCACTTCATTGCAAAAATGAATAAGTATGGAGATAAGGGATCACCTTGTCTTATACCTCTTGTTGGATGAAAATCATTACATGGAGACCCATTAAGAAGCACAGATAGAGAAGTTGTGCTTATACATTGATGTATTAGCTGACACCAATCTTCAAAGAAACCAAAACTAGTCAGAATTTTCATTAAGAAAGACCATTCTAATCTGTCAAAAGCCTTAGACATATCTTGCTTTAGAGCTAACCATCCTCCTTCACCTTGTTTTCTTTTCATGGAAGAATAATTTCATGAGCAATAATAGTATTGTCATTTATTAACCTTCCAGACATATAAGCATCCTGATTAGGAGAAATTATTCTATCCATGAAAGGCTTCATTACGTTAACTAAAATTTTAGATATAATCTTATAAGAAGTGTTACACAAGCCTATGGGTCTGAAATCTGAAGGAGTGCTTGGTTTACTCTTCTTAGGAATAAGAGATATAAAGGTCTTGTTTAGTTGTCTTGGCATCTGTTTTGAAGAGAAGAATTTTTAACCATATTACAAACATCATCTCCCACTGTACTCCACTGAGATTTATAGAAACCTTATTGAAATCCTTCAGATCCAGGAGCATACCAACTTTCCATGCCTTTGAGTGTTTTAAGAATTTCTTCTTCAGTTGGAATTATAAAAAGTAAACTATTTTCCTCATTTGTGATTAAAGTTGGAATTAGAGAATAGTGTTGTTCTTCAATGACAGGAGTAATGGTGGTCTTTGGTATTCTTGAAATGATTTGTTAGAAGTGAAGAAACATCTTCTCGAATGAACCCAATTACCATCAATATCCTCTAATGAGTCAATATTGTTTCTGGCCCTTTTTCTTTTAGTTAAGGTATGAAAATATTTGGTATTGTAGTCCATTTCTTTGATAAAGTTGTCCCTTGATTTTTGCTTGTTGAAATCATTTTGAATCTGGTGCCATTTATCTAATTCTTTAGATATCTCTTCAGCTTTAGTAGTGTTTTATCTTGAGAAAGGTTGTGACTGAATCTCATCTAACTGTTTTTGAAAGTGATCCACATTCTTGTTAATATTTCCAAAATGTTCTTTATTCCATTTTGAAAGAGCCCTTCTTGTGAACTGGAGTCTCATGATGAACTTGTGTGCTGCTGAGCCTTGAACTGATTTATCCCAAGCTTTTGTTATTTCCTCCTTACAAGTTCTGTCTTGTAACCAAGTAAACACTACACCATTTTTTCCGATTCGAAACGGTTTTTGAGCGTTACGAATCGGGGTTGTAACGGTTCCTAAACATTACGAAAAGGGGTGCTACAATTTTTTCGCAACGACCCACTAGCCGTTACGAATTTTTTTTGTAACGGCCCTTATAACAGTTTGAAGCCGTTACGATGTGGCACTGTCGTAACATGCTCGAGCCGTTACGAATTTATTTAGTAACAGGACGTTGTAACAAGTTCCAGCCGTTACAAATTTTTTTGTAACTGTAAAAAAATTACTCTCGGTCAACCTTGACCTGGTCAAAATCAGTCAGCAATGACCAATTTTAACCGGGTCAAGGTTGACCAAGAGCTTCATTCTCGGTCGGAATATGCCGGAATTCCAAATTACCACCTGCATACACATTTCATTCTACCGATCATCCATTTCTAACAATAGTTTCAATCAATTCATGCCATAATCAGTTCATATCTACACATTCATATAAAAAAAACACAAATTTTTCTAAGTACCAATTTTTTTTTTGTTAAGTATCAAATTTTGAGGGAATAAATAGATAGAAATTTACTAAGTTCCAAAGTTCAGTTCATAGAAACTTAAAAAACTTTCTAAGTTCCTAACTTATATATAAGTTTTCCCATGTCACAGGCTAACAGAAACACACGACTCACATAAAAGCCTTCTCATGCCGCAGACTGCTGCATCTGAAGCAGGATTGGCAAAGCTGATGGAATCCAACGCGACATCAACTATGCATCTTCAATCCAATGGCCATTGCTCTTACAGGAGATCTCTACCAAGAAAGAAGCAGCTACGCAGATGACACAATGATCCTTCATTTTATTTCATGAACGGCATATAGTTTGTTAATCGTAATGTATTATCCAACCCGAATGATCAATGATCCTGATCTAGTTTCATTAGTAAAATTAATCGACTGAGAAGGAGTAATAGTAATCAGATGACACAGGGCTTACTGGGAGATATGTACCAATAAATTCACACTTGTTTGTCGTCTTGTTGTCAATTCCAACTAAGATTGAGATGAGATTTAGGAGGGAGGAGTAAATTGATGGAGAACAACTTACTAAAATGAGTGTCTTAACTTGGACTCGGCGTGCCTTTCTCAACCATATTATGTGTTAGGTGCCTTTCCGTCCCTTCCAGTTGTTCATTGGGTTCTCTATGGTGTAATATATCTGGTTCCAAAAGGAAAAATTAGTCTCTTCTCATCCAACTGCTAACAGCATCAAAGATACAAAAAAATGGAAGGAAGAGCTTCCCACTAAAAAATCACCTTAAAATTTGGATTGCTAGCTGAGAGTATGTCCACTTTTTGCTTTAGTAGCATGTCATCTGGTGAGATGTTGGCATATAACAAAGAAATCTGAAAGAGCAAAACATCAAATTGAAGATGGTCAGATCTCACTATAGTCTATGAACTTTGATATGGTTGACACTTGGTGGTTACAATGATAAAATATCCATAAAAATTACATTTAAAATAATCTATGCTAGTATGTGTATATGACTTTCTTTCTAGTTCTCAGTTAACTGCCAGTATGGAGCCTGGGCAACATAGAATACTACATGTTTATGCTGCTTTGTATATCTCGTGACCTTTACTTACACGAGAGGCCTTTGGAATGCCTTGATAGGATGATTGTGGTCTAGATAATCAATTTCATAGTCCTGAAATGCCTTGATAGAATACTACATGTTTGTGTTGCGTTGGTTTATAAATTACAGACTCTGGTCTCTGCAAGCAAAACACAAAAGAAGACAATACAAATCATTCTTAAGCAGATAAATAACCAATAGAGTGGACAAACACAAACATGAGGGTTCTCTAAAAGAAAATGCTTGAGTTTATATCTATCTAATAATTAAAATCCTCAAAATCCAAACACGTCAACCCATCTAACTATGTTCAGTTTGGAAAAATCCATCTATCTAACAGACCCCTGTCCGAAGTATGTTCATGTAGAGATAAATCATATTCTCAGGTTAAATTATTTAAGAACGAAAATTATGATCTTCAGAAAAACACGCAAATAGGCTCACTGACAAAGAAAAACTAACCAAATGATGAAAAATGTTACTAAAGGAGACCCACAAGTCTTACCTCAGAGCAAAATGTCATTTCACATTAGGTTATCCATTCAAAACCAGTCAATCCACCCTCCCACAATCTGAAGGCACAAAAACTTTGAAAATGAAAAAAAATGAAACCATTCAATTTAACTCCAACATAATGAGATAAACTTCATCCACGCCATTTATATAACGCTTCAACAACCTAAACCAAATGCCCAAAAGTCCTGTGGGTTTGGTCAATTTTAATACCACAAATAAACCATTCTCACTCACCGAGACAATGACGCGCTATTGTTACGACACGTTGCACCTCGTTTTATAGCTCAATAATCCAATTTTCGGTTAAGCACGGACATGGTACAAGTATGAAAAATTCTTCTGGGGAAATTCGACATTATATGGATGCGAAACTATACAATGGCAGGACAAAGAAAGAAGAAGCTCTACAATATCGAGGATGATAATGATAGTAGTCTAGCGCGGTGAATAAACCAAGACAGGCGATTGTGATGACCGTAATATAAATCACTATCAACCGAATCACGATAGACAAGCGAGTCATCAAAAGACTCCACCATCTACTTGGAGCATAAACTTAAAGTCCATATCCCCTAGGGGAGTAACATGTCTAGCATCTGAACTTGCCAAGTTTACATTAAGTGAATCAAATTCGAGAGAAGAAATGGAAAATACCAAAACTTGTACTTCAGGTTCGAATTTTATCTTCACTCTTGCAGTCTTGAGTTGTTTTCCATAGGTTTACTGCAGGCACAACCAAAATATTAACACCATTAGAAAAGAGACTTTTAGATCAATTGAGAGCAAAACCAGGAAAGGACAAAAGAAAAGTACCGCTTGTCCTCAACTTCAATGTCAGAATTTGGATCCCTTCTCTCATATGAATCCTCTTGAGCTTCATCTTCCTGTATTCAGCATTTAATGAGTTAGCTTTTGATATCATGATATTGTGACTAGAAGTTGTATTGGGCTTCTCACATCACTAGGAAAAATGAGTTTTTGGCCTAGCTTCGAAACTAAAACATTGGAAAAATCAAAAGAAAATAAGTAAAACTAATGATGGTTGTCTCTGAATATAGTACACTAACTTTGTTTGATTGAATTGACAGTCTCTTTAGCCTCAGAATCAGATCCCATGTGCTAACAATCAGATGAGTGCATCGAATGGGGGAGCTTATCAGTGCAAGACAAAAAGAGACATCGATAGATACTGGAGAGAGATGGAAAGATAGAGAGGGAGAGAAGTAGAGGTACTGGATAATATATGCAGATAGTAGACCTCTAGAAGCTCTGTATCAGGTGGTCTTTCCTGAAAGTAGAGATTCTCCATGAGCTTACCGGGAGCAACACAGAGAGTATCGTCGGGACCAAATACTCATACTATTCATGTTGTGGTATCTTGTCACCATTGTTTACACCAAGTGCAACTCCTGCCCGCTCATAATATACACAAATGTCATCGACAAGTTGAACTATCGAATACCGTATTACTATTATTAACTAACTCAAAGCTGCAAAAATGGAATTGACTCGATTCTACGTATAAAGAAGATGACCACCAAGCTAATTCCGACCTCAACACCACCACATTACCAAATAGATATGAAATTAGAATTAAGTTACCACAAGTTATATCGGTACGAGAATTTGTCCAACAAAAACAAGTTCGGTTTCCATTCTTGTCATCATACACAAGTTATATCGATTCGATTCAGTTCGAGATGCTCACGACGTACGGTGACAACATGCCTGCGATTCCTTCTCCCAACTGCAGCCCCATTCTATCTTCTTAACTCAAATAACATCAGGTCCAGAACCATCCAATATCCAATGTTATTAAAGCTCCACCAGAACCACCATTTCCTTTTTATTCATATCCTTCATCCATCTCATAACAACAACCCCTCAATTCCATACTTTCCCTGCACTTCAATCCACCTATAGCATACTAATTCTCTGTAAAGGCAACATCAACACCAAAGTAGCTCACAAGTTAAACAAGAAATCAATATTAACGGAAACCCTAATATTGAAGTTACACAAATCAATTCATACTGATTGAAACCATAAAATTGAAATTAAACAAATCAATTAATACTAATTGAAATTAAAAAAAAATCAATTCATATACCTTCAACTTCAGTTCGTCAGAATTCTTCAAATACCTTCGGTTTTTCACACCCTAACATAAAATCAGATTAAATTAGTTAGTATATATCCTTCAAACCCTAAAATTTAATTTAACAGACGGATGAAATAAATACCTTCTTCTTCAAAGTTCTTCTCCAGAAATAAAACCCTAAAATGAAACAGAAAAAGAAATCGTATTATATTTATTAGAACAAAAAAACCCTAAAATGAAATCAGAGAAAGAAATGAGTTCGTGAAATTTATCAGATGAAAAAAAAAAAACTAAAAAAAAAAACCCTAATGAAAAAGCAGACGATTAAATGAAAAACCAAACAACAAATCGAAACTAACGGATCGAAAAAACTTACGATTGAAACTAACAGATCGATTGATGCAATACTCTGATCTCTTTGATCTAAACTAACATATCGATTTACTCGATAAAACCCTAATATCTGCAGAGGAGAAGAGAAGAGGAAGATAAATGAAGAAGAGAAATGATTGATGAGTTTACTCGATAGGTATACTTCTCTTCAGGGGAGGAATAATCCTCCAGCATTAGTAAACTTGGGTGGAAAAAAATTGCACACAGCTGAATGGCACACGCGCAATAATATCCTGTTACCGGCACTAGTGTGACCAAGCGTGTAATTAACACGCGTAAAAAATAAGCCTGTTACGATTTGTAACAGCTTCCCCATGTTACGAATCTGGAAAAAAATTCGTAACGGCTTCTGCCTGTTACGTCTAGGTTGTAACGGCCTTTTGTAATGAGAAAAATTTGTAGCATTTCTTGGGCCGTTACAATTTTAGTTGCGATCGGGAAAAATGGTGTAGTGAAAGAAAAACTTGAAAGGTTTCCATAATTTGGGCTGAGAGTAATCATTTACAAGCATTATGGGATAGTGATCACTTCTATTCAGACTTAAGTGAAGCAATTTTGAATCTTGAAATTGATTACACCAATATGCATTAACTAATTAAAGCCATATCAATTCTTGATCTTCTAATACCTGTTCCTTTGTTATTACTAGACCAAGTATATTCTCTTCCAATGAAACCCATGTCCTCCAGACCCACTTCTTGAATAATAAAATTGATTAAACCATCACCGAGAAGAAGAAAATGAAGAAACATTATCTATCGGATGAAAATTCAAATCTCTAGAAGAACCCAAGATCGAGAAATATTAATCCCAATATCTTTAATGAATTCACATTGCTCTTTCTTCTTACTATAATTGCAAAAACCATACATGAAGGAGACTAACCATTCTTGTTGACTTGGTTTACTTTGTATAAATGCATGAATCATATTATTCTCATGACTCACAATATCACAAATGAAGCCATTTTTCCACAAAAGAACTAAACCACGGAAAGACCAATTGGTTGTAAGTATCTAGCATTAGGATATCTAAGAGGAGCTAGTAAATACTTCATCTTATCTTCAGTTACTTTAGTTTCATAAAGAAATACCAGATCTGGATTTTGTGGTCTAATAAGATTTCTAAGATGATCCCTAGTAGACTGAGTTTTAAGTCCTTGGACATTCCATGCGATTATTCTCATTTGTAAAGGATAAGAACTTGTTGAGAGTAGTCTACAGTTTTTGAGGGTTTTTTATGCGAATTATATCTTGTTATGCAAGAAAAATGATGCAAATAAATGTAATGCACATGCAAAACTTTAAGAATTTTTTTCTCTTTGAGTTGAAAAAGGCACTATATTTAATGCAACCCTAATATTAATAATTGCAACTGAAATTTTATGAGACTGATATTTTGATTGTTTGAAAATAAAGGAAGAGAAAGATACCTGATTCCCCGAGTTTGAGTGAGCTGAATGGTTATCTTTCACTGTGACCCTGTGAGTTGTATGGCTTGCTATGTTGGTATCATTATTGGAATTTGGTGATGAAGATTCTGCAATTCCAGTCGCTTCAGTGTTGGAATTCTCAATCCTATGTCTTTTACCTAGCCTGCTATCTTTTTCAGTGGCTTGAGTTTCCTTGATGAGTAAAGATTCCATATTAATTTTTTCTCCATCTTTAGGAGGGACAAAGACAATAGATTTGGCAAACTTCTTCCGATTCTTCTTAACAGCAGGTGCAGCATCCCTATTGATAACTTTGATATTCTTACAAATATTATTAATATTACCAACGAAATAAGGTTTTTCATGAGCCTTTTTAAGAAAGATGGCTGCATCCTGATCGTGTGTCAATCCGTCAAATATAATTTCACTTTCTTACGCACTAAATTTAAATGAAGCACAAGGTAAGGAAGAGTTCGTATCCACAGAGAGGCAATTGTTGTTAAGTAATTTTCAGTTTCTAAAGTAACCCAAGGTATGTTTGTTGTTTAAGAAATAAAAGTAGTTGAAAGCAAAGTAAATAGTTTGAGAAATCAATAAGGAGAAGATATTGGTCAAGGGATAGTATCATTCACAAACATGTATTTTCATCAATGATTAGAATTGGTATTTAATCTCGTATTTATTAAAAGTCCTAGGATATCTTGATCGCAAGTATAACCCGTTAATTCCCTGTTTTCATCACAACCACATTAAAAGATGCATATGTGAATTCTTCGTCGAAAGCAACCTAAAGTGTAAAAGCACAATTAAGTTTAACTCCCTAAGAGCATTAAGTTTTATGGAATAAGACTCATCAATGCAAACGAATGTGTAAAAGCACTAGACGTTTTAACAAAAGTTATGATTCACTTGTGACTAATAGGATGTATCACTACAAGCACTAACCACAATTATGCTACTTAGAATCAGGGATAAACAACTTTTTCGTATTGAAAACCCTAATATAGCTCTAGAGATGAACACAAATCGGATTGATTCCGGACTCAACCTAACAAGTTTTCAAATCTTATGACACTATTAATTGTGAATCACAAACAATAATTCTTCGAGACAAAACTAATTCATTGAATCAAAAGCATGTTGAGAAATCAACTTTTATCCCATAACCAATAATAAGTTTAGCTACTCATAGCTATGGAGTTCATCATCATCAATATTCAATAATAAACAAGGAAGAAGAAGAACAAAACCAAACCCTAGAAGTGTAAACAAAAGTGGCTCTCCAAAAGAATTCCAAGCAAAAAGATATCTTATGTGTTGTAGAAAACCTCCCTTTTATAGTCTTTCTCTCCCTCCAAAATTAGGTTTAGTCTTCAAAGTCCATTAGGTGAGAATCCACCAAGCCCACAAGGATGAGAAACCCGTGTAGAAAATACGCCCCAAAATCGGTCGCCGGAAGTCTGGTATTGTGGCCGGAAATCAGCCGGAAAGTCGCCGGAAAATAGCCCCCGGCGACAGGCAAAGTCCGCCGATCACCGGTCAACGGGTCGGATCGGTCAGTCAACGGGTGAGTCGGATCGGATCAAACCGGGTTGGATCGGGTCGAATGGATCAGCTGAGTTAAAGTGAGTCAGAAAACCAGGTCAGGGTCTTTGCCATCTTGCCAGGCCATTGCACAGGCTTGTGCTGTGTTGCACAATCCTTGTGCATAGCCAGCCATCATGGCCCTGGCAGTTCCATCCATCTCAACCTGCACTGCACCTACAACTCATTCTCTCCCTGAACTCACAAGCAACAACAACAGCCCAGAGCTCAATTGTCTCAGCACCAATCCCTGCAACATCTCCATTGAGCTATCTCTGGCTTGCTTGCACTGCTCATCTGTCCCTTCTTGGCACACTGCGATGTCAGCTCAAAGACTGATTTGCCTGTTTTAGCTTAACACAACCATCTCGGTCTCAATCGAGTCTCACTACCAGAAGCAACCCTCCATTACACAAAGATAATCCCAACAAGACTAAAGCCATGGCTCTTAACCCGTGAGCAACCACCATCAATCCCGCAACCTCGGCCCTCGGTTCTCATTCTTCATATCGCCTCCTGGTGTTTTGAACCCCGCCAACCATTACATCAACTCCAGCCACCTCCATATTCATTCAAGCCGCACTATAACCCCTACCATCAGATTTGCAACTCCAAGCGAGTTGCTTACTATGCAAACATTTCCACCATTTTCGATTCTAAATTGCTCATTAAAATAAAATAGAATACTCGAACCCTCACTTGCCAATTCCTTCCCCGATAATCCTTGAACACCATTACCAACACACAGTTTCCATTGCATTAGATCCTGCCACTCCCGAGTCACCATATTCCAGCTCAATATTCTCCGGTCCCAACACCGAGTCGATACCCGCATTACTTTCCATCTAGCGGCAACACGAGCACTAACCCAACAGCTCTGCCCTAGTGCTCTGCTCTATTTCATCTCTAAAACCGACTTATCAACACCATCCGAGCCATCTCACGGCTCGGACCAACTTCCCTCTCTTGCACGAGACCAATGCCTTGCCACTCCAACCACTAGCTCACATTCACGGCAAAACCACCTGAACCTTCAGCTCCTACACTGCAAAACAGCTTTGCAGTCCATCTCCTTTGCATTGTGCTTCTCTGCACCACTAAAACTCCTTGCAGCTCAGCTTGCCAATCACAGTGAGTTATCCCACTGCAATCCATCACTTCCACCTATAATTCTTGTATCTGTTGCACATCACATTCCACCATCAACCCAGTTGCTCCATTGCCCAGCTAACAGCACAACTGCCATGACACTTCCATGAGCAACACAGATCATCTATGCTCATTCTCAAACACTCAGCCTCCAATCCAGTGCACTTCAATCACCTGCCATTTCCATGAGCCTGCCATTCCCATCTCAACTGTGAAGCATCCCCACTTGCAGAATCCTAGCATACATCTACACTCCTTAATCTGTGGCTTAACCTCAACAAAGAAAACATCTCAAGGCGAGTTTTCCCTCAACTCCATTGAAGCTCCAACAACAAAGCAGTGGTCTTGCAACTCAAAACCCTAACTCATCCATTCCGTCCTCAATTTGAACTTCTTCATACACTCTCAACTCTTTCATTAATCTTCTCATCTCGGCCCGGGATCCTCTCGGGCTAACCTCAAAGCTCAATGGCATCGAGACCACCTTATCCCTAATTTCAGAACTAATTACCACACAACCATCTCAACTCTCGATTTACAACTCGACTTTCAACAGCTTCACAATCTCATTTCCCAATCGATCTTGAGCAAAACCACAGCAAACCCATCCCTGATTTCATCTTCTCATCTTCACTGCCATAGTCAACAGCTCGATCTGGTCTCAATTCAATGGCAGCAACTGTTGCTTTCTCTCTTTCTCAGATTCGGTTCTCACTTCGATCTCAACTCTCTTCTCCCAAGCACTGGTGCCATTTTTCACTTTCCTTCTCCTCCGATAAACTCGGATGAGCCGCCCTCACGCATTAAACTCGATGAAGAAGAAGAAATAAATTTCTTCTCCGAATTCTAGGTATTATGTAAGAACACGGATTTATCCACCCCGGTTTGGTAGGATAAGGGATAACCACGGTGGTTTTGGGCACCACTCATCAGATAAGGGCTATCTTAATTTGCACCCCTTCACCATGGCTCAGCTCCAGTTAGTATCCGCTATTGCTTTGAAGTGACAATTATGCCCTTTGGCTCCAATTTGGATAATTTCTTCTTCTTTTCCTCCGTGTGACTCCATTGCACCTATAAAACTCAAAAGCAAACATAAGATACATAATTCACACGAAAAATAGCAAAGAAAGCATAAACTCTATATAGTAAATACGGTGTATTCTACACCTATCAGATTCCCCCACACTTAGACTTTGCTTGTCCTCGAGCAAATCAAACAAAACAATAAAATACAACAACTCCGTGTCGTCGAGGCTACGGTCACTTTTAGCATAAATAACAAGCCTTTAAACCCCTAGGTGTCCCTAGTGGACGAGTTATAGTCTCGTGAAGGTTTACTAGAGATATACCTACAAAACCTATATTTCGAACTCCGTCTATTCGTGACAAATCAATGAATGAATCCAAATTGACTACAGGAGGAGGTACCTTGCAAATTCAATTCATATATTAGTAAATAAACTCTAATTAGATAGTCGAACAAGCCACAATACTCGGAAACTAACAAACCACAATCACAATGAAAGATTAAGAAGATGGATAAAGATGTAGATGTTGGCGGATATTCAAAAGTGTTCGATGTTTCCCATATCTGTCTGAAGGTCACTGCTAAGATGAACCTAATCCTATTGGATTGAGCTACTTAGTGCTGAATGCTACATCAAATCAATTGGCATATACAAGGGAACCAAAAGTGACTTTATTCAACACAATAATAAAAAAATTTTTATATATGATTGGATCAAACTGGATCCAATTTTTTTAGACGGCATGATTAGATCTTTTGGATCCAAGCGCATGCTTCTTGTCAGCAAGTACATGATAGTTGCCTTGGATCCTGCATTCCACGCTTGTTTAGGCGACGGAGACAGGACTACGTTTCACACATACTGCTATTCCCAAGTGTCTTTTTATTCCGTTTTGGTCTAATTGATCGGTCCTTTTTTTTTTTTTTTTTTTTTTTTTTTCATATATTTTTTTTCATTTTTTTTTTTTTTTTTTAATTTTTTTTTTTTTTTCTCAATTTTTTTCTTCTTTTTCTAGTAGCTCAACCACTCTATTTCATCCTAGCAGTAATAACACGTCGATTTTTAGTGACCCACCAAAGCACTTAGAGAACAATAGATAAATATGGAAAAATAAAAATAGAATGTGATATGGTGATATTCCGAGATATGGTAACAACTATCATGTTAATTTGTGATTTCTGAGCTATATTCGTCCCTTTTAGTTAATTGGTTCCTCAACTCCTGCATTCAAAATGGTTCCATCCACTAATGGTGTCATCCTAAAGGCACAAGTTTCTAGATTTCGGAGTTCAAAAGCACAATTTTTTTTCTATTTTTCTGATTTTTTTTTTTTTACTTAAAACAAACTAAAACATATAAATGCTCCCCCACACTTAAACGTTACATTGTCCTCAATGTAAATTGAATCATCCAAAGTAAGTCAAGGTGGGAAATCCTAGCAAGAAATCAGCAAAAACAAAGTAAAAGCAAAACAGAAAAACTAAAAACAAGAAAAGAAAGAAATACAAGACAAGAAATACTCATCCTTTGGGTTGCCTCCCAATTAGCGCTTGGTTTAAAGTCGTCAGCCCGACTATCTCCTTGCTTTCTATGACTCCTCCAGAGGGAGCACATCCACAAAGTTAACTCCTTCCACCACTTCGGAAGTGAAGTTCTCATAATATGGTTTCAACCGGTGCCCATTAACTTTAAGTTCTTTCCCGTAGCTATACTACAATTTCCACCGCACCATGAGAAAACACATTAGTAACAATAAAAGGTCCGATCCATCGTGACCTTAGTTTACCCGGAAATAATTGCAAGCAAGAATTAAACAAAAGCACTTTCTGCCCAATGCAAAATTGTTTCCTAGAAATCATGTTATCATGGAATGCTTTCGTCTTTTCTTTGTAAATCCGTGAGCTTTCAAATGCATCATTGCGAAGCTCCTCTAGCTCTTGAAGTTGTAACTTCCTTTGCTTTCCAGCCCCATCCATCTCCATGTTGCATTGCTTAATAGCCCAAAACGCTTTATGCTCAATTTCCACGGGTAAGTGACAAGGTTTACCATACACAAGCCTAAAAGGAGACATTCCAATAGGTGTTTTATATGCGGTTCTATACGCCCACAAAGCATCATTAAGTCGCATGCTCCAATCCTTCCTTGTTGGGTTCACCGTCTTTTCTAGAATTGATTTCACCTCTCGGTTAGACACCTCGGCTTGTCCATTGGTTTGGGGATGATAAGGTGTTGCAATCTTATGCGACACATTATACTTCCTTAACAAGCTTTGCAAGAACCTGTTTTTGAAGTGAGAACCCCCATCGCTTATTATCGCCCTTGGAATTCCAAACCTTGCGAAAATATTGGCTTGCACAAAATCTGAAACAACTTTAGAATCATTAGTTGGGGTGGCTTTAGCTTCCACCCATTTCGAGACATAATCAACCGCAAGTAAGATATAAAAATTCCCATGGGAGTTGACAAAAGGCCCCATAAAATCAATACCCCATACATCAAAAACTTCAATAAATTGAATAAAAGTTTGTGGCATTTGATTTCGGACACCTAGATTGCCGGTTCTTTGACACCTATCACAAGTTGTACAAAATATATGTGCATCCTTAAACAAAGTTGGCCAATAAAAACCACTTTCAAGTACCTTGTGCGCGGTTCTATTACTCCCAAAATGTCCTCCGCAAGCATATGAGTGACAAAAAGACAAGATAGAGTTAAATTCAGATTCGGGCACGCACCTTCGTATTACTTGGCCACTACCATGTTTCCATAAGTATGGATCATCCCATATGTATTGGTTCCCTAACCTCTTAAGTTTGTCCCTCTCAAAGACGAGACAAGTTCTCGTGGGATTTGTTTAGAAACTAAGTAATTCACAATATCGGCATACCATGGTTCTCCATAGGCAATTGAGAAAAGTTGCTCATCCGGGAAACTTTCACGCAACGGGATAGTCTCCTTGTCCACAGCAATTCGGCTCAAGTGATCCGCAACGGTGTTCTCAATCCCTTTCTTGTCTTTGATTTCAATATCAAACTCTTGCAAGAGTAAAATCCACCGTATGAGCCTCGGTTTCGCCTCTTTCTTTGTAAGCAAGTACTTAAGCGCTGCATGATCAGAAAAGACAACAACTTTTGTACCAATTAGATAAGAGCGAAACTTTTCTAAAGCAAAAACAATGGCTAAAAACTCTTTTCAGTGGTTGTGTAGTTTTGTTGAGCCTCATTTAACGTTCTAGAAGCATAATAGATAGCATGAGGAAGCTTCCCCACACGCTGCCCAAGCACCGCACCAACCGCATAATCACTAGCATCACACATGAGTTCAAACGGCTTACTCCAATCCGGTGGTTTAATGATAGGGGCTGAGATCAAAAGTTCTTTCAAACGATTGAATGCCGCCATACATTTCTCATCAAAATTAAAAACCACATCTTTTTGCAATAAATTACATAGTGGTGACGCTATCTTGGAAAAGTCCTTGATGAACCTACGATAAAAACCTGCATGACCAAGAAAAGAGCGAATCTCCATCACCGTAGTGGGAGGGGTTAGAGCACGAATAAGGCCTATCTTAGATTTATCAACTTCCAAGCCTTTAGAAGATATAATATGGCCTAAAACTATGCCATGAGTTACCATGAAATGGCACTTCTCCCAATTTAGCACAAGATTTGTTTCAACACATCGTTCAAGGATTAGAGACAAATTGTTCAAGCAAAGGTCAAAAGAATCACCAAAGACACTAAAGTCATCCATGAACACTTCGATTATGTTTTCAACATATTAGAAAAGATACTCACCATACACCTTTGAAAAGTAGCCGGAGCATTGCATAGGCCAAAAGGCATCCTTCTATAAGCAAAAGTACCAAAAGGACAAGTGAAAGTGGTTTTCTCTTGGTCCTCAGGTGCTATCACAATCGATTATAACCTTGAATAGCCATCAAGAAAGCAATAGTATGAGTGTCCAGCTAAACGTTCAAGCATTTGATCAATAAAAGGTAAAGGAAAGTGATCTTTTCTAGTGGTGGCATTCAATTTTCTATAATCAATACAAACCCTCCAACCGGTTTGCACACGAGTTGGGACAAGTTCATTCTTATCATTCTCCACCACCGTTACTCCCGATTTCTTTGGTACCACTTGTACCGGGCTTACCCACTTGCTATCGGATATGGGGTAGATAACACCCACTTCCAAAAGCTTGAGTATCTCCTTTTTCACAACTTCCATCATGGGAGGATTCAAATGACGTTGCGCGTCCCTCTTAGGCTTTGCGTCATCCTCCAAACGAATTTTGTGCATACAAACGGCAGGGCTAATACCCTTGATATCGGCAATTGTCCATCCTATGGCCGTCTTGTACTTCCTTAGCACCCTTAGAAGTTTTTGCTCCTGTAAATCACTAAGCTTGTTAGAAACAATCACCGGTAACTCTTCATTATCACCCAAGTACAAGTACTTGAGGTGGTCGGGAAGAGGTTTCAATTCTAAAATCGGAGATTTAATAATTGAAGGTACAAGCTTTTCATCACTGCATGGTAAAGAAATAAAAGAGATATTATGAGTTTTAGGGCATTCTTGTAGTGAATTAAGATCACCAAGAGCTTCCTTGACTTCATTACCACACTCTACACCATTATCTATGGATGTAGTTAACACGGTTTCCAAAGCATCATCACCGTTTAATTCGAACATTTGTTGTGCCAATGTATCCATCACATCAATGGAGAAACAAGAGTGGACATCGCTAGGATATCTCATCGTTTCGAAAATGTTGAAACGTATTATTTCTCCATCAAACTCCATAGTTAGCGTTCCCTTATCCACATCAATTATGGTTTTCGCCGTTTTCATGAAAGGACGCCCAAGAAACAATGGAAGAGATGAGTCCGGTGCACCTTCATCCATCTCTAACACACAAAAGTCCGCAGGAAATACAAGTTGATTAACCTGCACAAGAACATCCTCAACAATACCCATTGGGTAAACATTAGAGCGATCGGCTAATTGTAATACAATTTCAGCCTTTTTAAGAGGACCAAGATCAAGTGAATTATACATTGACGCAGGCATAACATTAACGGAATCACCTAAGTCCAACATAGCTTTGTTAAAAGTTGTGTTACCAATTTTGACGGGAATGTCGAAACTACCCGGATCCTTGCACTTAAGTGGGAGTTTGTGTTGTAAGATTGCCGAGGCATTCTCCCCCACACTAAGCACTTCATTACCTTTGAGCCTTTGTTTGTTGGTACACAAGTCCTTCAACACCTTTGCATACTTTGGAACTTGCTTGATAGCATCAATGAGTGGTATGTTCACGTGGATCTTTTTAAGAACGTCTAAAATCTCCTTTTCTAGTTCCGCCTTCTTAGAACTTGCAAATCTGCGAGGAAAAGGTAGAGGAGGAACATAAGTAGAAACCGGAGTTTTAGAGTTAGGAATAGGTACCTCAGAAGTTTGGGGAGAATCCTCGACTTTCTCCTCCAAAACAGGTTCCTTTGGTGTCTCCACCTTGCCCGAATCAAAGAACCGGGTGGCACAAGTTGTGTACCGCTTCTCAATGTAATGGCATTGACACCCTCTTTTGGGTTAATAGGTTGAGAAGGAAGTCTCCCACTATTTTGTGCCTTCAAATTGTTGATATCAACCGCCATGGAGCCCATTTGTGTTTGCAACTCCTTAATAGCACTCTTAGTCTCTTGTTGACTCTCTTTGAACATGGTAGAAATACCTTGCATAAAAGTTTGAAGCTTTGCATCAATATCCGAACCTTGATTTTGCATCGATTGTTGTGCTTGAGGTTGCTGAAATTGTTGCCTCGGCTGGAATTGTTGTTGTTGAGGTTGAAATCCACTTGAAGAGTTGAAAGTAGGTTGTTGAACCGCTCCTTGTTTGTTGGCATAGCTAAAATTGGGGTGATCTCTCCATCCCGGATTGTAAGTGTTTGAGTAGGGATCATACCGTCTTTGTTGATTTGGAAAGATCGCATTAGCTTGCTCGTCCTCATAAGAGTGAGAGGAACTTGGTATCACCGCGGCTGCAACTTGTTGCATCATTGCCGACATGTTACCCAATTGTTGACGAAGATCCTCCACCTCGCTCACTTCATTCACCCTTCTTAGAATCACATCCGAACCACGACTCAGAAATTGTTGTGAGTTCGCTGCCATGTTTTCAATCAACTCTCTAGCTTGTGCCACCGTCTTGCTAACTAGTGCACCACCACCCGCAGCGTCAATAAGATTCCTATCACTTGATTGGAGTCCTTCATAGAAGTATTGGATAATCATCGCGTCACTGAATTGGTGGTGAGGGCAGCTTGCAACCAATCTCTTGTACCTTTCCCAACATTCATATAAGGATTCTCCCACGTTTTGCTTCATCCCACAAATTTCTTTGCGAATTTGAGTAGCCTTGGATGCAGGAAAATATCTCTCCAAAAAGAGTTTCTTCAACCCATTCCATGTTGTGACACTTAGGGAGGTAAATAGTACAACCAATCCTTAGCACTATCCATTAAAGAGAAACGGAAAACTTTCAACATTGCACCATCCGCCTCAACATTTCTTTGGAAGCATAACCGTGACAATGGTGTGGAAGTCCAAAAGATGTTTGTTAGGATCTTCATTCACCATGCCATGGAATTTAGGTAATTCTCGAAGCAACCCCGGCTTTATCTCAAAAGTAGAGTTCGTTTGAATACACCCCTGTTGTGTATCAAGCCTATGAGAAGCCAA
This sequence comes from Papaver armeniacum, assembly GCA_023531295.1. Lineage (NCBI taxonomy): Eukaryota > Viridiplantae > Streptophyta > Magnoliopsida > Ranunculales > Papaveraceae > Papaver > Papaver armeniacum. The sequence continues at coordinate 225,314 of JAJJWW010017577.1, forward strand.
GTCCTTGAGTGAACGATTTGCATCACCCATTTCTTCTTCTTCTCGTTGTCGGAAAATCTCTTCTCCTACTTCCTCCTCGTGCTCGTCCGTTGTGCCTTTACTTGGTTGGAGTATTGTGCCGCGTCTAGTAGCTATCCCGCACCTTGGATAATTCCAATCCTTAGAAGCCAGAGATTATGCACTGCAAACAATTCTCGCAAACAAGTGAGAAACAAGACAAGAATCGAAAAGCAAAGATAAAAGCAGAAATTGTAAAAAGAAACTAAAAACTTAATAACAAGCCGTATGCCTCCCCGGCAACGGCGCCAAAATTTGATCGTGTGTCAATCCGTCAAATATAATTTCACTTTCTTACGCACTAAATTTAAATGAAGCACAAGGTAAGGAAGAGTTCGTATCCACAGAGAGGCACTTGTTGTTAAGTAATTTTCAGTTTCTAAAGTAACCCAAGGTATGTTTGTTGTTTAAGAAATAAAAGTAGTTGAAAGCAAAGTAAATAGTTTGAGAAATCAATAAGGAGAAGATATTGGTCAAGGGATAGTATCATTAACAAACATGTATTTTCATCAATGATTAGAATTGGTATTTAATCTCGTATTTATTAAAAGTCCTAGGATATCTTGATCGCAAGTATAACCCGTTAATTCCCTGTTTTCATCACAACCACATTAAAAGATGCATATGTGAATTCTTCGTCGAAAGCAACCTAAAGTGTAAAAGCACAATTAAGTTTAACTCCCTAAGAGCATTAAGTTTTATGGAATAAGACTCATCAATGCAAACGAATGTGTAAAAGCACTAGACGTTTTAACAAAAGTTATGATTCACTTGTGACTAATAGGATGTATCACTACAAGCACTAACCACAATTATGCTACTTAGAATCAGGGATAAACAACTTTTTCGTATTGAAAACCCTAATATAGCTCTAGAGATGAACACAAATCGGATTGATTCCGGACTCAACCTAACAAGTTTTCAAATCTTATGACACTATTAATTGTGAATCACAAACAATAATTACTGAGACAAAACTAATTCATTGAATCAAAAGCATGTTGAGAAATCAACTTTTATCCCATAACCAATAATAAGTTTAGCTACTCATAGCTATGGAGTTCATCATCATCAATATTCAATAATAAACAAGGAAGAAGAAGAACAAAACAAAACCCTAGAAGTGTAAACAAAAGTGGCTCTCCAAAAGAATTCCAAGCAAAAAGATATCTTATGTGTTGTAGAAAACCTCCCTTTTATAGTCTTTCTCTCCCTCCAAAATTAGGTTTAGTCTTCAAAGTCCATTAGGTGAGAATCCACCAAGCCCACAAGGATGAGAAACCCGTGTAGAAAATACGCCCCAAAATCGGTCGCCGGAAGTCTGGTATTGTGGCCGGAAATCGGCCGGAAAGTCGCCGGAAAATAGCCCCGGCGACCGGCAAAGTCCGCCCGGTCACCGGGTCAACGGGTCGGATCGGTCAGGTCAACGGGTGAGTCGGATCGGATCAAACCGGGTTGGATCGGGTCAGAACTGGATCAGCTGAGTTAAAGTGGGTCAGAAAACCAGGTCAGGGTCTTTGCCATCTTGCCGAGGCCATTGCAAAGCTTGGCTTTGTGTTGCACAATCCTTGTGCATAGCCGACCATCATGGCCCCGGCAGTTCCATCCATCTCAACCCGCACCGCACCTACAACTCATTCTCTTCCCGAACTCACAAGCAACAACAACACCCAGAGCTCAATTGTCTCAACACCAATCCTCGCAACATCTCCATTGAGCTATCTCCGGCTTGCTTGCACCGCTCATCTGTCCCTTCTTGGCACACTGCGATGTCGGCTCCAAAGACTCCGATTTGCCTGTTTTAGCTTAACACAGCCATCTCGGTCTCAATCCGAGTCTCACTACCAGCAGCAACCCTCCATTACACAAAGATAATCCCACAAAGACCAAAGACTGACTCTTAACCTGTGAGCAACCACCATCAATCCGCAACCTCAGCCCTCTCAGTTCTCATTCTTCATATCAGCTCCTGGTGTTTTGAACCCTGCCAACCATTACATCAACTCCAGCCACCTCCATATTCATTCAAGCCGCACTATAACCCCCTACCATCAGCTGCAACTCCAACTGAGTTGCTTACTATGCAAAGATTTCCACCATTTTCGATTCTAAATTGCTCATTAAAATAAAATAGAATACTCGAGAACCCTCACTTGCCAATTCCTTCCCCGATAATCCTTGAACACCATTACCAACACACGTTTCCATTGCATTAGATCCCGCCACTCCCCGAGTCACCATATTCCAGCTCCAATATTCTCCGGTCCCAACACCCGAGTCGATACCGCATTACTTTCCATCTAGCGGCAACACGAGCACTAACCCAACAGCTCCGCCCTAGTGCTCTGCTCTATTTCATCTCTAAAACCAGCTTATTAACACCATCTCGAGCCATCTCACAGCTCAGACCAACTTCCCTCTCTTGCCTGAGACCAATGCCTTGCCACTCCAACCACTAGCTCACATTCACAGCAAAACCACCTGAACCTTCAGCTCCTACACTGCAAAACAGCTTTGCAGTCCATCTCCTTTGCATTGTGCTTCTCTGCACCACTAAAACTCCTTGCAACTCAGCTTGCCAATCACAAATTGAGTTATCCCACTGCAATCCATCACTTCCACCTATAATTCTTGTATCTGTTGCTCATCACATTCCACCATCAACTCAATTGCTCCATTGCCCAGCTAACAGCACAACTGCCATGACACTTCCATGAGCAACACAGATCATCTATGCTCATTCTCAAACACTCAGCCTCCAATCCAGTGCACTTCAATCACCTGCCATTTCCATGAGCCTGCCATTCCCATCTCAACTGTGAAGCATCCCCACTTGCAGAATCCTAGCATACATCTACACTCCTTAATCTGTGGCTTAACCTCAACAACAGCATCTCAACTGAGTTTTCCCTCAACTCCATTGAAGCTCCAACAATAGCAGGGTCTTGCAACTCAAAAACCCTAACTCATCCATTCTGTCCTCAATTTGAACTTCTTCATACACTCTCAACTCTTTCATTAATCTTCTCAGCTCAGCCAGGATCCTCTGGGCTAACCTCAAAGCTCAATGGCATCAGACCACCTTATCCCTAATTTCAGAACTAATTACCACACAACCATCTCAACTCTCGATTTACAACTCGACTTTCAACAGCTTCACAATCTCATTTCCCAATCGATCTTGAGCAAAACCACAGCAAACCCATCCCTGATTTCATCTTCTCATCTTCACTGCCATAGTCAACAGCTCGATCTGGTCTCAATTCAATGGCAACAACTGTTGCTTTCTCTCTTTCTCAGATTCGGTTCTCACTTCGATCTCAACTCTCTTCCCCCAAGCACTGGTGCCATTTTTCACTTTCCTTCTCCTCTGATAAACTCAGATGAGCCGCCCTCACAGACAGAAACTCGATGAAGAAGAAGAAATAAATTTCTTCTCTGAATTCTAGGTATTATGTAAGAACCTGGATTTATCCACCCCACTGGTAGGATAAGGGATAACCACGGTGGTTTTGGGCACCACTCATCGATAAGGGCTATCTTAATTTGCACCCCTTCACCATGGCTCAGCTCCAGTTAGTATCCGCTATTGCTTTGAAGTGACAATTATGCCCTTTGGCTCCAATTTGGATAATTTCTTCTTCTTTTCCTCCGTGTGACTCCATTGCACCTATAAAACTCAAAAGCAAACATAAGATACATAATTCACACGAAAAATAGCAAAGAAAGCATAAACTCTATATAGTAAATACGGTGTATTCTACACCTATCACATCCTTACAAGCACCAGTTGAGTGATTAATGATGTCACACTCAGTGCAAATATTCTTTGGTTGACGCTCAAAGAAGAGTTTTTGCCATTTGGTTGTCCCAGCATTGGTAGTGCACTTGATACCTCTTTTCATCGGCATAGAGAGATCCACATTCATGCAAACTTTGACAGGGTCGCTTCCTATTGGCACTGCATCTTTTGGCTCAATTGCGACTACTTCACCCAATATTTCTCCAATTTTAGCGACTGAGCAAACATTCATATGTTCATGGAGAAGATATTTTAGTTGGAACCAAAAGTGTTGGAAGTTCCAGTGCTTTTCAGTGTAGATCATGCCAGGAATATAATCATGAACAACTAGGATCCTTAGTGAAGATGTGTGGTCGTTCCCGAACATTTTTTTTAGTTGTAGAAAAAGCACTTGATATTCAAAATTCTACTGGCAGACAAAGGATACACCTTTTTTAAATTTCACAATGAATTCACACATTTTATTTTGTCCGATTATTTATTTGTTTCTTTTTGATATATATATAAAAAAAATTGATAGCTGATAGTCCACACCACAATATTATAAAGCGCATAAAGTTTTGGTTAGATTTTTCTTTTTGCGCCAGAAAAGAGAAAATAGACTTTTGAGGTATAAATTTTTCTTTTTTTTTCTTACCTTTTTTTTTCATCAGAAGGAAAGAATTATTAGAAAAACAATAATTCTTTCCGGCCCACCCAAAATCCCACGGTCAATCCAATCAATGATTTCTAATTTTTGGTTTTTTCTTTTTTTTTTTTTGACGTGTTATGTTATTTTAATTTTATCCATTTTCTATTTTTCTATTTTCCAAAATAAACATAAGGATTCTCCGATATTGATTTCATCGATCAAGGGTTTTCACTTAATGAGTGTGTAGTTCCTCCTAATAAAAACGGCGAAGGTAAGTTTTGTTTTGGTGAGTCCTATTTAGGTCATTCTTTTATAAGATTTGATTTTTTTTTGAAGAAGTTTATAGAAGAATTTTAAGCAATCAAAATGGTTTATTGTTGTTTCTGTATGATTGAATTTGTAAAGCAATAGGACCAGAGACAAGTGATTAGAATTTCAAACACTAGAAGCCACAGTTTGAGCTACTGTGCAATAGGAAAGAATTATTGTTAGAATAAATGAATTTACAGCTTTAGGAAAGATATAAAAATGGAAAAAAAAATAATAATGTGGAGCCAGAGTTACTGTGCAATAGGAACATTTTTTTATCATGCAAAAACACTAGATATTCAAATAAGCACAGTCGATTGACCTGCTAGTTAAAGCTCCTTTTCCTTTCTTTTAGGATCTTTTATTTTAGGTTAGCACTAAGACTAAGACTAAGCTAAAACTAGTCTGTTCGTGCTTTGATACCATGTAGGGCTGTCAACGGTAGCTATCGGAACGGATAATGGCTATACCGCATCCGTTACCGTTAATTTTACCGGATATCCGCTATCTTATAAAATACTACGGATATTGAAAATTTCATTCGATATCCGTTCCGTTAAGAGTAACGGATATTCGATAATATCCGTTAATTATCCGTTTCCGATAATAAATCAAAAATAACTAAATAAGCAAGTAATTTGGGCAACAGTTGAAATGTTGAATAAAGACTTTTAAGTACTGCAGTCTGCAGATCTTTTTCTTACAAAAAGAAATGAAAAGAACTGAAAACACAGAGTATCTGTTATGCTGTTCATTAAAAAAAAAAAAAGAAGCAAGGATATACAAAATGTTGAAGTTCCTTGTCCTTGCCCTTGGTCAGTTGATCTTATCACACATCTATGACTTCCTCCAATTCTTTTTTTCTACTTCCATTCTATCCCCTCCTTATAAACATACCGCAAAACGATGAAATGAGTTAGTTTGTAGTAAACAAAAAGATACATAACAAGGGATGCAAAATTCAGCAAGAGAGCAACAAAACAAACATGAAAAGGATGAATGGTTTTATGATAATCATCCACCCAAGGAAATCTCTCAGTTCTTGTGATAATCATCCACCCAATTCTCAAGAATCCAATAGCAAGCACCAAATATCACCGGCTAATTTGCAAAATGTAAAAATAAGTCCCCGAGGAATGATACCATTTCTGTTCATCAAATTGTTTTGTATGCTAAAAGGTACACACTAGATCTAAACAAAATCACAGAGCTCAATTCAGACATACAGTTCTAGGTTCTACAGACAACTCATTAATTCAACATGCAAGGGATGCAAAATTACATGATCCAAATGAAGTCAGAGCCTCATACATGCAAAAGACATGCAAGGGATGCAAAATTCAAAAAGATATTATATGCACCGACCGAGTACTTGACTAAGCTTGTTTATCGTCATCGTCTGAAATAACAAAAAAAAGTTGTCATTTGCAAGACAAGGATGTTTATAAATGATTCACCAATACAAGAAAGTTAGAGATAAACCTATAAGATCAGGAAACCAATCACTTAAGCAAAGTAAGGCTAGAACAGCCTTACGGAGCTAGTGAACTCCTATGTGTTGTAAGTACCCTACCGCCGTCGCTAAAGGTAGATTCTGATGCTACAGTTGACACCGGAACAGCCAAGACATCTCGAGCAATTTTGGCAAGTATTGGGTACGTAGGGGCATGATTCTTCCACCACATCAATAAATCAAACTGCATTTCATCATCGCCTTCTTCAAGCAATGGTTCATCTAAGTACTTCTGCAACTCTGACTTATGAACATCAACAACACAATCTTGCATCATATACTCCTTGAATTCAAGTTGAATTTCATATTTTGAAGAAGCTTGAATATTCTCATGGTTAGATGGTTGTGTTCTACTAGTATAGGAGTTGATAAAATAATCAGGAACGGAACCACTTGAAGACTCATACGCTGAGAAAAGAGTATCCAAATCTTCACGAAAAATCTCCATTTTAGATCTGCATACCATTTCACCATACAATTTCTTGTAAGTAAACTCTACCAACCGCGCCTTATACCGTGGATTTAAAACCATCCCAATACTCATCAACAAATTACTTGTACTCCAATATTTTTAAAACTTCTTTCTCATTCCTTTGCCATTTCTCTAATATAACTGTGGGTACTCCTTTCCCATGTTTGAATGTTGAAGTTAATTTGAAAAACACTTAGAAAGTACATGTTGGTTGTTGGATATTTAATCCCTGAAAATTTCTTTGTGATATCATAAAACACTTCCAAACACTTGAGATAACTATTCCTTGTTCCCACTCTTCCGAATTCGGTAAACACTTGAAACTATTATCTAAATCGCTAAACGCATAAATCCTTGGCGCAACTCAATAGCACTCTTTAGCATCGGATAAGTAGAGTTCCATCTATTGTCCGCATCTATAGATACATACCATATAGGAAGTCTCATTTGCAGCAATGCACTTTCAAATTTCTCTTGTCTACCTTGTGAAGACTGACATACTTGACACATTCACGAATCTTTGCTATAAAGCCTGCAGCTCTACTGCCATTCCATCTTGCACAACTAAATGTAATATATGACAACTGCACCGCATTTGAAACATACTCCCTTCAAGAACCAAAGATCCCTTACTATTAAGACAGTTCTTGAGTCTACCCATCATCACATTATTAGCGGAAAGATTATCAGCAGCCAAAGCAAACCATTTATTATCCACATTCCACTCCAAAGCTATGCCTTTAACAAACACGCCAAAGTTTCACCCGTATGTGGACATGGCACCAAAACATATGCAAGTGTTCTCTTAAACAACTTCCAATCATCATCTATATAATGACATGTAACACAACAATAACCATCCCGTGTATGCTTAGATGTCCACATATCAGTCGTGAGACTGCATCTAGAAGTCAATGAATCTAAAGTCCCTTGTAACTCATCTTTAAACACAACATAAATCTTCATAATGTCCTCTCGAGTTGTATTCCTCCCAAGTATCTTGGCCGACGGGTTGAGAGACTTCACAAACTCTCGAAAATATGGATAGGTAACCAAATTAAAAGGTAAGTCATGCTTTGAAATAAGTTTAGCAAGAAGGTATCTGGAAACTTCAGGATTAAACTTCCAATTAGCTAACTTTGTACCTTGGTTACCCGTAATCACGTTAGTTATTTATCTTTGGCCAGGTTTATTCTCAGGTTTTTCCTTGCAGACTTTTAAATGGTTCTTCAAGTGGGTTGTTCCTTTTGTACTCCGCGAAGGGGTTTTAAACCCACATTGATCACATACTGCCATCATTTCATTCACCACCTTCCCATCTGGTAAAGTCTTCTGCTCAGGTACCCTTTTAAATTCCTCTCATACTGCTGATCTTAATGCACGTAGTTTTATCACTCCCTCACTTTTCTGTACGGTACCCTCTGTAGTATTGTCTGCTTATGATTCTGGTTGGGGATTCTCTGCATCTGGTTCTGGTTGGGGATTCTCTGCTTCTTGTTCTGGTTGGTGATGTTTTCTCAATGATGATGCACTTGCTTCGTTATTATGAGTGCAGGAATTGGATGTGCCAACATTACTAGATGCTATATTTGACATTGACACTAACCTACAGTAAAACCAACAAAGAATAAAGGAACTCCGAAGTCAATTATGAGTTTATCAAAAAGACATCCTCAGAGCATATGATCTGTACATCTACATCATACATGAAAAGATTGAACTTCTGATTATCACTTCATACCCTAACTACAACATCATAACCCTTAAATAATTCCCAATTTCATTATTCCTCTGATCTCACTTCTTTCTCCAATTATAGTTCAAAACATCAATGTATAATCCTCAATTAACCTAACTCAATCTTTAATTTCTTCTTCTTTATCACTAAAACGCAACTTTAATAAAATCCAAAACCCTAACTTAAGAGATTCGAGTGAAAGATTGAATACCTTACTGTAAATACACCTGCTCAAATATCTGAAAGATCGGTGAGATAGATAAAACTTTATTGGAGAGAACTTCACTTCAATCCCTAAAATTTGAAATTAAGGAACAATTTTTAAGAAAATGCAAAATCAAACAACAATCATGTGCTTAAATCAAACAAAGTAAGAAACAAACTTACTGTTTTTCTTTGGAGGAGTAGATGATGATGAATTGGAAAAAAATCATAGTTTTCGGTGGTCCGGTGGAAGAAATCTTTATGAGACTCAAGTCTTTGCCGCTGCTACTAAAGGTAAACCTCTAAAATCTCTTCTCTAGTTCTCGACTCTACCCTTTCTCTTTTAGTAAAACCTAGGGCTGCCAATGGTATATCTAAATTACATATATACCATCACTATCGGATAAGTATAATTATCCATCGGATACTAACTCAACCGTATCCGTTTCGTTAAGAGGTAATTATCCGATAAGATTATCCGTTACCGATACCGATATCCGATAAGTCGGATAATATCCTAACGATTCGAACGAACTCGAACTGATAACGGATATTCAGGTATCCATTGACAGCCCTAATACCATGTTAGAATATGGGCATCCAACTCAAAACCACTTGGAAATGAGTGGAGTTGCCATAAAAATTATAAACCGCAGGATTTTAAATAACCCAGACAATGTGGGACTAATAATCTCAACACATACCCCTATAATGACTTTGCCGGTTTTTTAGTGGCGACGGCAGTGGTACTATTAGTGATGAAGTTGATGTTCATGGTCTTTGATCGGAAAGCTAGCCGGATGTTGGTACTAATTAATTCCAAGCTATAGGGTTAAGTTTCTTAAAAGATGGTGATGGGTTGTTCTGCATTTTGACATTTTGTGGTGGTGATTTCAGGTTATGGCAGCAGGCCAGGGTCGTTGTTGGTGGTGGTAGTTTGTTGGATGGTGTTTGGAGTTCTTTTGGAACGCGAAATTGGGGGATATAAAAAGGAATTGGGGATATAAGAAAAAGACAAAAACTGGATCCAGATATCAATTCGGGGTCACCCCTTATCTAAGTATTTTTTAAAATCCTAATCTACCCCTCACTAATCAGGTTTAGTGATTAATAATAATTAGTAAAAATCTTAAGTATTTGTTAAATGATTAGTGTGTATTTGTATTTGGGTGAATGAGATGAGAGTAGAAAGATGGAAAAAAAAAAATTTGAGAGGGAACTTTTTTGGTGAAAGTGGAGGATGATTGTGAAGAGAGAATTCCGCTAAGAGGTTGAAAATTTGATTTTTTGTTCTTTGAATCCACCATTGTTGCAATTTGAAATAGCTCGGTTGCCGGCATTGTATTCAACCTAAAAACCATGTCGACATTGTATTCAATCTAAAAACAAAATTTTCTGGTTTTGATCTTCAAAACCTATTTATTTTGGTTTTAATCAGTCCACTGCCGGCACAATCAGTTAATTCTTGAGCATGCCAGTACCTATGCCGGCATAATATGTTGCTTAAATTTCTATGCTTAGGAACATGATGAAAAGTATCCAGGAAACTTCAATTTTTTTTCACTTGACTACCGGCATTGATAGATTTCTATCGAGCATGCCGGCACTTAGTTCTGGCATTGAATGTTAGTTACCAAGCATGCCAAGCACCATTTTCCGGCATGGTTCTTCACCAATTCCGGCATGGTCTTCATCACTTCGGCATGATATTCATCACTACCGGCATGGTCTTCATCACTTCCGGCATGGTCATCATCTATACCGGCATGGTCTTCATCACTTCCGAATGTAAAAGAAAAAAAAATTGTTTTCAAAGTGAGGAACCGACAGAGAAGGTGAAGAAAATTTGAAAGGGAGTGGGGAAATTTTCGAATTTGAAAGGGAGTGGGGAGTAACAAAGCCCCTAACCATAAAAAAGATTAATAAGAGGCGAAGATGGAAATGGGGATATGATTTTGTTTTTTGATTTTAAGTTTTTTAATTTTTATTTTGAGGGAAGAGTATTTTAGTATTTTTACCCCCAAAAAAACCCCTTAACAAACCCATTTGGTTGGGAGAAATAATGCATATCCCCAATTCATTTTTATATCCCCAATTTCGCGTTCTTCTTTTGCTGGTGGTCCTTCTTGTTACTTGGTGATGAAATTGTCGGCCAATAGACGTATAAATTTTACAAAATTTCGATATATATTTCCAAAACATGATATGCATGGGTTCACCATCATTATTCGACTTTAACCTCGTGGCGATATACATAAAAGAGAAATTTATTGTTATAACCCTGGAAATTAGGGTTTTCCACTTTTGGCCCCAGGGTTATTTAATAAATTTGTAAATTATTTCAGTGGCCCTGGAATATTATAGGAAGTAGGATTAACAAAATAATCTGTGTGCATATTGCCTGCACATAAAATTAGTGTGCATATATCCTGCACACTATAAAATATGAAGAAAATTTTAAAAATTATGTACAGAAATCAGTGTGTATATTTCCTGCACATAAAATCAGTGTGCATATTATCTGCACACTATAAAATATGAAGAAAATTCTTAAAAATTATTTAGAGAATAAAAAATTTCATGAAATGAAAATTTGATAGTTGTATTTATGCTCGTTGTATAGGTCTTTCAAAAAACTTTCCAAATATATAAAATTTATCGAATTCTTACGTATGATTTGTGAGACATGTTATGTTTAAGTTGGCATGACGATTATACCCTTAAAGGATATAGTTTATCATTTGATAACATCATGAAATATCTTTATCCAAATGATTCTCCTTCTTTTTAAGAGTCATTTCAATAAAATGAGTTAATTCTTTTAAAATTGAGTTTTAAGTAAAAGGCCATTTGAGTAAGAGAGAATGAGTGGAGGGCTAAACACTTAATTCCCACTACATAAAATAAGCGATCGAACAATAAAATTTCGTTTATATCTTTACTAAAAAAACAGAATTTAAAATCTCATAACATGTAACAGAGATGCAGAACAGCGCGCTCGATGCTTCCAAAAAAAGCGCGCGCGGCTAGAAAAAATGAGCAGGTTCTTAGTCGATGTTGTAGCAAATTTGCATGAAGAGAGATAAATGCTGCTGGAATAAAGTTACGTACACATCTATGCTTCCATCACCAACAACGGAAGGAACCAAGTATACTTCACCTTCAAAAGCATCAAATGAAGGCATAAAAATGAAAGTTTTGCCAACACCGAAATCAACTTCGTGGAATGGAAGATTAAGCCAGCTTTGGACTTCCAAGTTTGGCCACGAGGATGGCACTGTCATCTGGTCAACTTTCATCGGCATCAGATTGGCATCATGCTTATTTTCGTTTGCAAAGTCTATGAAAGATTTAAAGTACTCATCATTCACATTTACAATTGCATCGTGTATTATCTCTGCAGTGTGGCTCAAAGATTCATCGAAAAGGTTCTTCCCTTGTGTTTCAGGGAATGCCCAAAGCACAATATTGCCAAAGTACTCATCAGGAACACAAGGTATCAACCTTCTCCTCCCATTAACTGAGATCCTGGCATAAGTTGTTTCAGACTCTGAAAGTCCTCGAACCCTTGTAATCACTCTCCATAAATGGGCAACCAAGGTCTCAAAAGTGGTATAGCGTGAACTGGAGTCACCATTCGCACTTGTACAAGATAAGGATGATGAAGAAGCCTTATTCTTGATCTTCTCAATAAACTCAGGTGTGAAGTGAAGAGTTTGCTGTACCAAATCATCTTTTGAGTAAGGAGGCATAGAAGGGTCTTCATTCATCTTCCTCTTTTCAATCTCAACACTTCTGTGATCAAACTTAACATCATAAGGATTTCGAGGAACGAATATGCTCCTGTCGTGCAGAGGACACGGGAGGATTTCAAGCCCACGACAAGCGCGAGACCAAGCAATCATGAACAGGCTCACAAGTGTTCCATCCGCGACAATGTGGTTCGATGAGAAACTCAAAACCAAAGACCCACAAGTAAATCTTGTGAGTTGAACTAGAGCCAATTCTTCCAATTCTTTGAAGCTTGGGTTGAGTTTCAACATGGTGGATACTGTAAAAGGGATAGCTTGATCAAGGGTGCAGTCAGCTGACGCTTCGATGAATCTCAAACCTTCATCAGTCAGTAGAATTGCAAACTGACCGTCATCATCTTCACCGAACCTACCAGCCCATTCTCGGTACTCTGACAAAACCTTTCGCAAGCCTAGTTCTAAGTATGAGTTTGATGGGTTTGGTGGTTTATAAGCATATATCAACGGTATGTGTTGGTCATCTGCCAACTTATCAAAGACAGTAAGAGGGACAGACTTTATGGTTGAGATTGGTCGATCACCATCGTAGATCGGTTTCAGAAGCTTTGAACTTACTTGTTCAATCTCCACGGACGTTGATAAAGATGTGATTTCCATGGCACTTGCTTCATTCTTTATAGTATCGTACACACCCGTCATCGACTTCTGCTAGCGCTCCACTGTACAATAATATATAGGACCAAGTAAAAGCTCTAGTAATAATATGATTTCAAGGGATTGATAGAAAAAATGATCTCAAGAATGGTTCTTCACAAACTCTCTTCAAGTACTTAAATAATATAGACAAGGTTTTCAACAACAAAAGAATCAAAGTCGAGACAACTAATTTTCAACACAACAATTTTATGGAGTGAAAAACAATGAGATTTTGGGGCATGGGAAAAGAAATTTTACCCCCGCTGAAAAAGCACTAGGATTTACCTACTAGAATGGTTGTTTGCTGTTGAGTAGTAGGTTTTACTTCTCTTTCTCCTGTGTTTCTTTGTGTTCTGGCTGGTCACCGCCAGTTTGTAGCATTGCAAGTGCATGCATTTTAGTTCTGTATTTTTCTTTTTCCTTAATAAATTCTAACCTTTGAAAAAGAAACACAACAGTTTTATGGGGTGTCGTTAAGTGACAAAAGTACGTTGTACCTACCAGGCATATTTGTTTAGAAACAGTTTACAGTTTACAAATCCAGTAATCCAGTTTACAACAAGAAAAACTTCAAAGCTAGACGACTAGCTAGCTATTGTGGACACCACTTGCTCAATCTTCATGGCCATGATTCTTTAACATATATATATATACGTACCCATACATAATTAAAAGCTTTAATAAAGAGCCCGGGGACTGTACTTGTGGGGCGCTACTTTATTTGCACGACATTGTTTTTTTTTTACTTGGAGTTAGCTAGTTTCCCTTCATAGAAAACTGAAAAAGATGGAAGGTTAGCCTTCTTGCATGCGTTTTGGAGGTGAAAACACTAACTGCTAAGTGCTTGTTATGCCATAATCTTTTTTTTTTCTTTCTTTCTTTCTTCTTCTTCTTCTGTTGTTGTTTGTTGTTTGTGTTGGAAACAATATTAGTTAATTCTTATTTTATGTTATAGGGCCTACGACCCATGGATGTGCGGTCCTACTGGATTCTTAGGGTTGTATATAACGCGAACTATGTAATGATTCTAGGCTACTCTTCTAATAATATTGTTTTTCTCCTTCCTCTTATCTTTCCCTGTTTCATCCATAATTCTCCTGAATCACGTTATCATGCACGAAGTTACTGCAGAGCTAGATTGAATCGGGCGTTTTTTTTTTTATATGGACGATTTGGATCAGCGCAATTATGGAATCATCATTAAGCTAAGTGTACCTCTTCTTTTTCGATTTGATTTGATTTAATGAAGGAAATGAAATCAGTTGAATTGGTTTGATTTATACTAATACGATTGATTTGATTTGATTTTTATTTTTATTTTTTTGGCATAGTCAAATTGATTTTTTTTTTTTGGAAAGAGTGAGTTTCATTAATTACTTAAAGTTGAACTTCTCTTGGGTACCGAGTCCCCACCGAGTCATTCATCACAATTACATTAAGGAATTCAGGTACAGTATGTTCCCATATCAGTGTGGAGTTGTTGTTGCTTCCGTTCCTGTTGTAGTTGTTTTTTCGCCGCAAGATCCGCTGGACCATCTCGCGCTTTGATTCGCTTCCCTATATATGTGTGCGATGTGAATACATCGTATTTTCCTTAGGAGATGTTGTATTTCGTGCAGCATATTTTGTATGACCCATGGTGCCTCAGTAACATCTTTCGACAGGAATGTTAGTAATGCCGAGGAATCAGTTTCAAAGTGTATGTTGATCCATTCCTTTGTTATTGCCATTCTGGCTGCTAGAAGAAGAGCCCACGTCTCGGCCACTAGTGCTGAAGTCTTGCCAATAGGTGCCGACATTGCCATGATCACGACACCGTGTTCGTCTCTGCAAATCTAACCCACACCAGCCGCCATCGGTGTTCCCTGGGCATCTGTTTTACTAGCTCCATAAGTGTTGATTTTCAGCCATTGCCGCCTCGGTGCATTCCAATTAATCCAAATAGTTGTAGATCCCCTGTTTGTGTGTTGTGTTGTGCTGTTATGTGTGCAAATATTGTGTTGCATAGCCCATATGTATTCTTGACTCAGCAATATAGATATGTGGAATGTTTGCATTGGAGTTTGTGTGTTGTTGTATACCTTTGCATTCCTTGCCAACCAAATATTCCACAACAAATAGTAGCACAACGTGGAGGCTTTCTTTTGTGCATGTATTTCCAGAAATTCTGCAAAGTTTGATGGTGGTTGGAGCACTGGACTTGTTGTTGTTCTCCCTCCTTGTAGTTGATTGTTAGACCCGTCTGTGTGTTGTTGGGCAATATGGTGTTGGGCAAGTGGATGAGGTGGCATCAAAATATTGGTGTAAGCATTATGATGGTCTGCATTGCTGTTGACGTACCTGCAGAAAAGACGCCACGTCTCTTTGGCCCCCGGACATTCAAAGAGACAATGTTGGATTGTTTCCGGATGTATATGACAGATAGGACACATGTTGGTGTTGATTATATGTCTAAAATGCAGAGCATCAAAAGTTGGGAGGCTCTGTTAACTGACTTTCCATAGGAAAAGTCTCAGTTTTTGAGGGCAGTCTGATTTCCAAATCGACTTGTACATTTGCTCCGTGTTTCTTGTACTCGTATGTGGATTCAGGTTTGGTGTGGATGACTGATTTTTCATGAGTAGCTCGAATCCACTCTTGACCGTGTACTGCCCCTTTTTGGCGTGAGGCCAAATCTGTTTATCTGGAACTGTCGGGTTTAGGACATGGATTGCTCTGATTGCACTGACAATGTCTATTGGGAAGGTCTGGTGCAATAATTCGGTGTTCCAATTAAAAGTGTGTGGTGTGATCAAGGTACTTACCCAATGGTTACCAATATCTCCCATGTTTGTCATCCTTGCCTGCCTGGGGATCCAATTATCCTTAATTTTGGTTGACTTTCCGTCACCAATCTGCATGGCCAAATTTTCCTGCACAAAAGGAGCAATCTTTGATATGTTTTTCCATGCAGGGCTTGCCGCCGTCGATGGTGTTGGTATTCTTCTTAAAATTGGATCTTGTCCCAAGTATTTTGTCTTGTAAACCGTGTTGCAGATAGTATTTGGTTGAGCATGTATTTGCCAAACTCTTTTGCCCAGCAGCGCAAAGTTGTGTTTTCTGGCATTCCTAATCCCCAAACCTCCATGTTTTATTGGCAGTTGTAATTTCTCTTTGCTCGCCATATGAAGCTTTTTTGTCTCCTTGTCATGTCCCCAAAAGAAATTTCTCGCAATCTTATCAATTTTGTTGTGGACATGTGCCGGTAACAACTGAGTTTGCATAATGTGGTTTTCTGTAGGAAGCAGACTTGAATTTATAAGTACCCATCTTCCAGCTTGATTGAGACATTTAGCCATCCACCCTTTGGCTTTCCTCTCCAATCGTTGTAGCAGTTGCGCAAAGATAGGGTAGGAATTCCTACCAACTTTGAAGTTTACACCCAAGTATTTAAGTGGATCCGGAGTATTTGGTATGTTGAACATCCGAGTCAGCCAGTCTGTTACTTCTGGCTTCGTATGTGGATGATGAATGCTGACTGACTTTTGGAGGTTGATAGCTTGACCTGCTGAGTTTGAATAGCTATGTAGTACAGCGTTCAGGTTATCACATGTATTTTGGTCTGCAATGCATGTGATAAGCAGGTCATCTGCATACATCAAATGTAAGATTGGTGGAGTTTTCGTCGAGATACTTAAACCTTTCAGCTTGCCCTCGTTTTCCAGAATTGCAAGATTTGTGGACAACATTTCCGCACACATTATAAAGATGTAAGGTGACAAAGGGTCTCCCTTCCGGAGTCCTCTTGATGGCCTGATGTGTCCTTGCGGATTTCCATTAATGTTTATAGAATATGTCGCAGAAGTTATGCATAGCATTAAGTATTCCACAAATTTGGCCGGAAATCCCAGAGAGACTAAAGTTTGCTTTACAAATCCCCAATCGAGGCTATCGTAAGCTTTCTTGATATCAAGCTTCATAGCAATTTTTGGATTTTTGGTGGGTGCTGTGGAGCGGATGTGGTGAAAAATCTCGGTGGCAATGACTATATTGTCATGGATAGCACGGTTTGGTACAAATGCACTTTGGTAGGGACTGATCATGAATTGGAGTATTGGTCCCATTCTGTCTACAAGGAGTTTTGATATGATCTTATATACCACATTGCAAAGGCCAATGGGTCTATAATCATTTACTGAACTAGGATTTTCAGATTTTGGTATGAGAGTGATGTTTGTATGATTGAAAGTTGGAGGCAGTTCTACATTCTCAAAAAAATTGGTCACAAGTTCTATAATTTGGGGTTTTGTGGTATCCCAGTAGTGTTTGAAGAACTTACTTGTGTAGCCATCTGGCCCTGGAGCCTTTTCAGATCCAATACCTAGTAGAGCTTTATGAATCTCCTCAATGAAAGGTAGCTTCAATAACTGGGAGCAGTGGAATTGAGATATTCTGGGAGTGACATTAGCAAAAAGTTACATGTCCAAAGTAGTAGGGGTTGCTATGTATTGTTGTTGATAGTGTTGTATCAGCATTTCAAAGATTTTCCTTTGGTTGTACACCCATCTCGAGTTTGCATCCTGTAATTGGTGAATGTGGTTGATTCGATTGTTGATTGTAGCCTTGGTATGGAAGAATCTGGTATTGAGATCGCCATTTTTCAACCACTCTATTCTCGCTCGTTGTTTCCAGTATTCATCATGACAGTGAAGTAACATGAGGTGTGAGTTGCGAGTCTCCTTTTCCTGTTGTAGCCAAAACATCAGTTCAGCTCCTATTGTTGTTGCACACTTGGATTGCGCCAGTTGTATTTGAAACTCCGCTTCTATGAGCAGTTATGGTAGTGATCCAAAAGTTTGCTTATCCCATTTTTGTAGTGCTTCAGCAGTCGCCTTCATTATGGTTAAGAGTTTTTGACCCCCCGTTGCATCATCCTCAAGTGGGAAATGTTGTTGCCAGGTCGTAACGACAATTTCTTTCATTTGTGGGTGGAGAAACCAAAGGTGTTCAACCCTAAAGTTTTTGCCTTGTCTTCTTGGCATTGCTTTTTCATTTAATAGAAGTTGAGTCAAATTGATTTGATCGTTATCCAATTTGATCATTATTTATGAAAATCCCATCCCAATGCGATTACATTTATATTATATTATTATTATAATAATTCGTGGTTGGGGAAGCGTTCGTCTATTCACACTCCCATGTGAAAAGAGAAAGCGTTCGTCTGTCTTCTGGAAATTGGAAGAAATGTTGTTCGTCCCGGAACCAGCTCTCCTGTCCCATCTCGGTTCCTGGGATGTCCTATCCTGTCTGTGAGTACTAATTTATGCTATTAAAATCTTCTGTCCGTTTCTTGTTCGTGGGAGACGTTTCCGAGGAAGAAGAAAGGATCTTCCTTCTGAAAGTAAAATTCGGTTCGGTCCACCCTAACCCGGTCCGTTTCGATCCATCCCAACCCGGTCTGTCTTGTCCTGTTCTAGCTACGGTGTTGTTCCAATTTTCAGCCGGTTCCAGCTGCGTTCCTGTTCCAGTCTTGGATGGTGCCTAACCAAAATTGTTAGGCTAAGTCCTATGGGCTAGATTGGACTGCTAGATTGGCCAAAAAGTGTTGCAAATCATGAAAAAAGTGTGGGAAAAAAGTTAACACTCAATCTGGCTACTTCTCTCTCTCCTAGCAATTGCTCGCAGTCGCACTATCGGCGAGATTGAAACGCTGAATGGTGCGGCGCTCAAAAAGTGACCAAAACGCCGAACCGTTCGACGCTCACAAAATCTAACGGCTTAGATTTAAAAAGCCGAACCGTTCGACGCTCATAAAGTAACCAAAACGCCGAACCGTTCGGCGCTCACAAAAACGCTGCACCGTTCGGCGCTCACAGATGACGTGGATGGCCAAACTAACAGCTAGATATCTAGCCCATAAGACTTAGGAGGTTGCCCAGGCTGACGTGGATGGCCAATCTAGCAGCTAGATATCTAGCTCATAGGACTAAGCCTTATGGTTTTGTGTATATAGAGATGGAACCAAAGCTGGATTTGAGGTATGTAACTATTGCGAGTTTTAACACTGCATACCGTATGGGTTTATTTATTTATATTTTGAAACATGTCTGGTTTTGTTTTGTTTTGTTTTGTTTTGTTTTTGTTTACATAACATAAGTCCAAAGCATATAATATTGGCTATAGTTGTTTGGTCAATTTATAATTATTGATTTCGGTCATTAAGAATTTTTGGTCTTAACGCTATTTTGTTCTTTTGAATATGATATTGGCTATAGTTGAATCGTGTATTTTGTTCAATTGTTTGTACCAACTCGATTCCAATGGATTCACTTGAGGTTTAGAAGTACTTGAACACCATGATTGCATACATGATATTTTCTCCCCAAATTTGAATGTTTTGTGGGATGTAATCCACTTGCTCGACTATTAAAGAGTCGGTAATTTCAAATGATACGTTCAAATAAAATCACATGTATTTCAATTTTTTGTGAAAGAACTCACAAAATATTATATGAGTCAGAAAATTTTCATTTCTTTACTTCATCCATGATACTAACGAACCAATACATGTTGAAGTATGACAACAAGAGAATTATCTTTAATTATATATTCAACCTAAAGTAAGTGGCTAACATGTGTAGTGAGATTCTCTTGGCCTATTGAGATAAAGAAATTTCTCAAATTAATCTAAATGTAGCAAAATTGAAAATGGAAAGAACCCTGAAGTAAAAAGGGTTAGACGTAATGACTCATATAAAGCATGTGAAAAGTAACATATATATCATGAGACAAAGATGTATTTTTTTCCCAGTAGTAATGACACCAAAGTATAGGTATCAGCTGAATATGGGATGAAGCTAAAATGTAATTCTCTCTCCCATCATAAATGAAAGAGTTGGAAATATACCTGGTCATATGTGTTGATATATACAATGTAATGTGTGTATCATAGTAGCAATAAATTTTCACATCAACTTTAATGGCAACAAGAACTTTGTCGGGCCAATTGACTATCTTATTCAGTTGAACTAGATCCAATATCTGCACCTATGGAATGAAAACACGAGACATAAATTCTCTAAAGCACTTGAGATATATTGGGAGAAACGTAATATATATTCAGTCTAAAGTACTTGAGTTGAATCCCACTTTTATTACGTAATAAGGACAAACCACTTATTAAAACTCTCAAGACCCAAATGTCTAACTCATAGTTGTTTTTCTTCCACTAGCTTAAGGAATTTAAACTAGTTATTGAACTATTTTCTTATAATATGACTACAAGGATTGGATCATCGAGCACAAACACTGCTCAAAATTTTTTTTTTCAAGATAGAATAAAGACGTCACAAAATCTCTATATGTGCCGAGAGATAATCACACCTTGTTAAATTCCAAAGAAACCCATGCAAATGGATATCATGTGGAACCTGACTGTGATGATAATGTAATTACTTGCATCTTTTATAGTCACTAATGTATTTGGAAGGAAACATATTTTAGAGAAACTAATGAGTCAATCTAGTGAAATGTAATTCACTATAATATTTGGATTATTGAATCCATATTGACTCCGACGATGAAATGTTGGGAACTGACTCATACAGGCTTTGGGCATAACCATAAAGCAACTTTGGTTGTGACATGATGATTGTTTTGAAAGAACTTATACAAATATCACTTTATTTGAGTGAATGAAAATGGGAAAAAGATTGATGAGAATGCAAAGTGACGTCATATTTCTCAATAAGTGTTTTATAAAGTACTATATGCCCCCCCTACAAAGCCTTCAGTAAAACAGGATCGAGATCATCCTAAGATGCAAATGGTAAACAATCCATATTACAAAGAAAACAATGTGATATTTAGAAAAATATCCATACAGAATGCGGATCATTAAAGTGACTTATGGCTCTGGTGGATGTTTTGACATTTTGGACTAGTTATAGTTTCCAAGAAATTTTGCGTTTGGAAAACTACTAGCACATATAATACATGTAAGGGCTCACCACCCCTTGTAAATGCTAGCAAGTGTACATCAAAAGGATTTGATGAATAATGCATGTTTAATAGGATCAATGTAAATCACCTTATACCCATTGGTCTCGCACAGACTACCATCAAATGTTACAGATGATGTCTAAGGAATAGGTTATGCGTACTAACCTACCTTTTATTGCTTTGGGGATTGCAATATTACACACATCTTTACTTAATTAGTTTTTATACCCCAATATTAATCAACCATTTTTTTGCATACCAGTTGGTAACTGGATTTAAGCCTGACATTCGTGTTCTTACGCATTTTCGGTTGCACTATACATGTGCCATTACAATTCCATATCGTACTATGATGGGTCTTCAAAACTGTTAAGTAGTTATGTTGGAAATGAGTTCCCAACAATTATCCACATTTTTAAAACCTTTGGCAGGAGATCTCTTACCACTAGATTTGCGGGTTGTCATTTTAATAAGACAGTCTTCCCGTCGTTAGGGGGAGATAAGAAAACTTATTTTCTAAGGGAACGAGCGGGGAATTGTCGTGGTGTGTTCCCACTATGTCTCATATTGATTCTTGTTCTCCACAAATGTAAATGTGAAGTGACAAAGAATAACCGATTTTCAGAATGTACACTGATATCGCTAAAGTGACAAGATCACACATACCAGCTGCAAATATTCCTGCAAGGTTATAAATCCTTAGTATGGGGTACACCATAGACTAAGGTGTTGCAACTACACTTGGTGGAAGTGTAGTTGAGGCCGTGGCTCCATAAAGGAAGATGGAGAGACCACCAAGTTCGGTCAATGCTCACCTAGAAAGTAAGTAGATGAGTAAGGCACAATATAATTTGTATCATTAATGAAATCATCTCATTTGATTGTCTCTGACTATGTCCATGAATCAATACTGGAGGACGCTCCAAAGTTTAAAATGATTATAGAGAACAATGAAATCCTAACGGATTATGAGAATGCACATGAGTCAATGGAAGGATCATGCATGCACAGTGATGATATAATCCATAAATAGTTGCTCAAGAAGTAGAGCACAATGAGATCGAACCATGCTTTATATTGATTAATTTCAAATAAATAGCGTATTTGGCCTACGCAATCCAGGTAGAACTTAGTTCTTTGACAAATATACACAGGTATTTGGTGTGGTAGTGCTAACCAACCTAGTATAATGCCCGTGGGACATACACTATTAATTTGTAACAAAGCATAATGAGAAGAAAGTCGTCTTAAAGTATAAAGACTCGCCTTGTGGCGCGAGGTTTCGCACAAAGCCCTGGAATTGTTCTCTTGTAATGAACGTTATAGAGTTCCGCTACTTAGTTAGCTTGGTAATTGCAAAAGGACTTGAAATGCAACATATGTATTGGTTGTTACGTATCTCTGAAAGAATCAAGAGATAGAAGATATTTACAAAAGTACTTGATAGACTTTTGTTGCCCAAATCAAATGACTCTACCACAGAGTGCGTATACAGTTAGATAGAGCGCTCACTTATAGATTCAAGCAATCAGGTGGATGTGGTATACCCGTCTAAGTGTCTATTTGATTAGGAGGGGATAGACAAGTAAGTTATTTTTCCTTATGTATTCATAATAAAGTTCCTGATTTGGAATTGTAGCTATTTATGTTGATGGTACAGACATGATGTGTACTCTTGATGTAATAAGAGACCTTAAAAGGTATTTACAATCCGAATTTGAGATGAAAAATCTAGGGAAAGCTCGATCTAATAGTGAGCTTGTGGTATATTATTCCACCAATTTGCATATGTCTAAAGTTGTCAGGAAATTTAACAAAGACATGCATCCTGATAGAACTCCTATGATTAGTCGAGGTTCAAATGTAAGTAAGTAACCATTTCGTCCAAAGGAATATGACGAAGATGTATTGGGAGATGAAATTCCCATATCTAAGTACAATAGACACATTGTTGTATTTGGTATAATAATGTACTCGATTAAATTTTACATCTTCAGGTAACTTGTTAGCTAGATATAGCTCCGCGCCAACACAACGTCATTGGAATGGTATAGTGAATGTAATCATATACGTAAAAGTAACCATTGACATAAATTTGTTTTATCCCTACAAAGACATTAAAAGGAATGCTAATGAAAGTGCAATCCAAAAGTTGTTGATTATGAAGGAACAATAATCTCTTCTCCAACGAAAGTAATCGAGAGGAGATATGGTAGATTATTTTCTAAGTTATTACCAATATTCGAGTTTCGAACATGACTAAAGGGCTATGCGGAACAACTATGAAAGTAATCCAGGGGGAGATGCCGACATCATGGAGAGGATCCAAGGATATGATGTTGACATATTTTACTTCGAAATTAAATCTGTTGTGTACTCTTTTTCCCTTCGATCGAGAATAATTTTTCCCAAAGGGTTTTGTTACTCGACAAGGTTTTTAGCGAGACAACACTAAAAACATCAAGTATGTTGAACGTTGAAGTCATAAAGATTGTGTTGATATTAATGAAAATATCTTAATCAAAGAAATGGAATGCGATAGTCTGTTAAGCAACGTAACTTCCAGAATCAACAACAGGGTTTTATAAACGTTCAAGTCACCAAAGTAAAGTGTGATAAACTCCTTTTGACTGCATTAGACTAAAAAAAATTGTCTGACATCAGAGGGAGCATCTAATGGTGTGTTGAACTATTTTCCTTCACCGGTGTTACTTTTTCCCACATGGTTTTGTTACTGGGTAAGTTTTTCAATGAGACAACAACAAACACCGAGAATGTACTTTCCCAGCTAAGGCTATTGTCTTTTCCATGAGTATTTTCTGCCTTAGGAGTTATGAAGCAACTAGTTAACTTCAACAAAGCAAAGTGATCATCTGCAACAGATCACCTTTACTTGTATCTTCTACGTTGTACTCTTTTCCCTTCGTCAAGGTTTTGTCCCACTGGGTTTTTTCCTTGTCAAGGTTTTATGAGGCAACGTATACACATCCAACAATGTTATAAGTTTACTTAATATTGTACTCTTTTTCTTTAGTTCAGGTTTTGTCCCTTTGGGTTTTTCATGACGAAGTTTTAACGAGGCAATTAACTTAGACTCGTCGATCTTTTAGGATCGTATTGCATGTGATGAACTACATGTAAAATACGAGACAACATGTGAAGTATTGCATGTGAAGAGTTGTACCAAGGTTTTGTCCCACTGGGTTTTTTCCTTATCAAAGTTTAATGAGGCAATGGACTCCGACACAAGTCATCAAGGAGAACAACATTTTAAGAACTATATGTAAAGCATTATGTATAAAGTTTTGTTATCGAACCGCACAAGGGGGAGTGTTACAGGGCCTACGACCCATGGATGTGCGGTCCAACTAGATTCCTAGGGTTGTATATAAGGGAAACTATGTAATGATTCTAAACTACTCTTCTAATAATATTGTTTTTTCTCCTTCATCTTATCTTTCCCTGTTTCATCCATAATTCTCCTGAATCATTTTAAGGTTTTTAACTAAATAAATTTTAATTTTGTTTTTCTTTGTGAATGAAAATTATTAGTCCCACATTGTGGAGTTTTCGTTTTTAGTAGTTTTAAGAGACTATAAAAACCTTTTAGTCCCACATCGGGGAGTTCCTCTTCTAAAGTTGTTTTTGTCAATTATATAAAAAAAATTCACTACTTTGTAAAACATATGGGAAAGGGGATTCTCTATTTTTAGAGAGGCCCCTAATGGAAGATATTTTATATGTTTTCTTATGCGTTTGCGATTTTCCTTAAGGGTTTTTGCGGAGTTTCCAAGCTCAAGTTGAGCATCTACTACATATGCTAGTAGTAGGTGTATTAGTGTAATACCCCGATATTCGGCAGTGGTTGGCCGAATGGAATATAAGTAATGATTTGTCCTTTCCTAACACCGAGGCCTTTTCAAAGACAATTGGCTCCGAGTTGGCAAAAACTCTGCGATTAAGCGTGCTCGGAGGGAGCAATCCAGGGATGGGTGACCATCCGGGAAGTTTCTGCTGGATTACCGCAGCGATGCCCGTTGAAAACCCCACACTGCCGGATGACCGCAGTGGCTAAGTGGGGACAGTATCGGTGGAGGGATGGGTCATTACAATTAGGGTGTTTTATTCTGGAGATATCCCTCTTGTGAGGGCTATAATATCACTTTTGAGTGTATCCGGGCGCTAATGTCTTAAGGGAAACGTGTTGAACACGTGACTCACTCTGTTTTTCCAAAGTTTTGCCTTGTTGCTGTTGCGGAGATCAGGGAGCTTGTCTGTTTCATCAAATCGATCACTTCCATTATAAAGGAGTATCAATAACTTTTGCTTATTTGATTTTTTCCTTGTTTTTGATTATTGCACCCAACAATCTTAGGACATTATAGTTTGTAATAATTATGGATGTAAATTATGGAGTGAAAAACAAAAAATGAATTTTTGGTCAGCTATAGAGTTTCAAATTTATCTCTTAACCTAGAAGGAATTTATATGAACCCTTTTGACACAGCGTAGTAGACATCCTGATATTTACCCACGTAAAATTTCAGAATTTTTGGAGTAGTAAAAGTATTTTTTTAATATTTTACAAAACAGGGAAACGTTCCTGAAAAATTCTAACGGGCATAAATTTGTTGTTAACTAACGTAGTTTTTTGGGGTAACCATGAGTTTTTTGATATGGTGATTAAAACGAAGTTTGTATATCTAGATGTTATCTTCAAAACTCATATTTTATTTTCTGATTCGGAACTAAAGTTTGTGAGATGTGGTGTATTAGGTGATTGGGAAATTACCGTCTCCCTAGTCAGAGTATAAACGAAGATTGTGACATGAAACTGGAAAGGGACATGGCTAACAGGCGCATGTGAATGAACACAATTTTTCCAAAGCTGACAAAGGTGGGAACATCAAACACAAATCTAAGCGTAGTCTTCTTAAGAAAGATATGTTTCATAAACCTGAATCTAGCATTACTTTAATTAAAGGTGATTTTTATGTGTGTAAAATCCTAACGATACGGCAGTAAATTGTAGGAAACATAAAAACCTTAATTAGTAGATAGTTAATGTTAATTTAGTTGAAACAAACTAATACGAGTTCAGTGACATGATGTCGGAAGTTACTTTAATAACCAATGTGGGATCTTTTGGTGGGTGGACTCTTGAGCCACCAAGCATATTTGTTGAAACATATACATGTTCACCTCTTATCAGAGGATAAGGGATGTCGAGA
Organism: Papaver armeniacum; assembly: GCA_023531295.1. Taxonomy (NCBI): domain Eukaryota; kingdom Viridiplantae; phylum Streptophyta; class Magnoliopsida; order Ranunculales; family Papaveraceae; genus Papaver; species Papaver armeniacum. Next base: position 251,699 of record JAJJWW010017577.1, read on the forward strand.
AACTCTTTATGAGAAAGTCATCTGTGACAGAGGTTGCATAAAAGGAAAAGGTCGAGCAGAAGCTCATATATGTAACATTCTCACATTAAATGAAGTTTTTCATGTTCCGAGCATATGCAAGAATCTTGTATCTTGAACTGTTGTAGATGGTAAAAGATTTAAAATTTTAATTGAATCTGGAAAACTTGTTGTAACTAGGCATTGATTTTTTAGGTAAGAGTTATAGGACTTTGGGTCTGTATAAGCTTAACGGAAAAATTGATGAAGTGAACATAGTTGATTCTTGTGCTTTCTTTGTGTGATTGAATTTTTTGCGTGGTACACTTGGAACCGTAAACTTATAAGTCAATGCTTAAACTGGCAGCATAGGCTGCGTAACCAAATTTAGTTTGGATTTTGAACACAAAAGTGAAATCTTTGTAGAATCAAAATATGCTATAAAATCTTTTAGCACAAATGTTCAGAGTAATTCTAAGCCCTTAGAATTACTTCAGTTATTCCTAGTTGACATGAGTTCAACCCAAAACCACTATGGTAAAAGATGGTTTATAACTTTCGTAGATGATTGTACGAGGTACTATCTTGTATACTTGCTTAGGGATAAGGATGATGCCTTAGAAGCCTTAAGATGTATAAACTTGAAGTTCAAAACCAATTATAAGCCTTGAACATAACAACCGTATCCTTAAGGAGATGAAATTTCCATGTTGGTTAGTTCAGGATTACATGCGGCCTTGTGGGGGGAGGCAGTCCTCTTAACTAGTATATCCAGAATAGAGTACCCATTAAAGGATCAGATAAAACTCCATATGATTATGGAAAGATAGACAACCTTCTTATGCATACGTCTAAGTGTGGGGGTGTTTGGATAAGGTAGTTATTCCTTCTCCTAAGATAACTAAGATAGGGCCCAAACTTTTGATTGTGTCTTCATAAGGTATCATGAATACCCTACTGCATATAGTTTTTTTGGTGTGAGTTCTGATTTTATGACATTGTGTGAATACTTTTATGGAGTCTAGGGATGTTGAGGTCTATGAACATGTTTATTTTGAAACTTGTCTCTTCTTATAGATGTGTTGTTAATCCCCTAGATCTATTTTCAAATAGTCATAACTTATCTTAAAGGAAGATGAAGTTGAGGTTGAGCCTAAGAGAAGTAAAACAATTAGACTTGAGACTTCTTATGAAGCCAACTTCATAACATGCCTAGCTTAGTCTGAGCCCAGACTTGTAAAGAAGCCTTGACATCTACTGAAACCCCATTCTGGTAAGAAGCTTCATTTAGTGAAATGGACTCAGTCCGTCGGAACCAGACTTGGTAGCTTGCTAGTTTACCTCCTGGAAGTAAGACCATAGGATGTAAATGAGTCTTTTAGAGGAATCATAAGGTAGATAGAACTGTGGAAAAATATAAGGCTAGGTTGATAGCTAAAGGCTATAAACTAAAAGAAAGTGTATATTTCCTAAATTCTTATTCACCTGTGACGAGAATTACTTCTGTTGAGATGCTAATTGATATTGCTGACATAAACAACTTGGAGATACATCAGATGGATGTTAAGACAGCTTTTCTAAAACCATGAATTAGATAAAGAAATTGACATAGACCAAACTGAGGACTTTGTAGTGAAAGGTTATGAAGTCAAAGTTTGTAAGTTGAACAAATATTTGCATGGTTTTCAAATAAGCACGTAAACAGTGACATGGAAAATTTTATCATGTGATAATGTGTAGTGGATTTAAGTTAATGAATCTGACAAGTATATTTACAAGTAACTTGTTAAGGATGGATGTGTGATTGTATGCTTGTATGTTGATGATATGCTTATACTTGATACAAACATAGATGTGATTAATTCCACTAAAAACATGCACTAAATGAGAACGTTGACTTGAAAGAATTAGGCCCTTTTGATTTAATCTTAGGGATGAGGATTAGAAGATAATCAAACATTTATAGTCTTAGTCATTCTCATTATGTTGAATTTGTGCTTAAAAGATACAATCAATCTGATTGTAAGCCTGCTTGTACTCCATACGATTCTTCTTGTAGACTCAAGAAAAATATGGGTAATGGAGTATCTTAACTTGAATACTCAAGAGTTATAAGATGTATGATGAATTTAATGAACTTTAAGAGTCCAGACATTGCCTATATTGTGAGTAAGTTAAGTAAATATACTTGTATTCCAGAGCAAGAGCATTTGGATGCACTTAGTAGAGTATTATGGTACCTAAAATACTCTATTACCTTTTGTTTGTTTTATGAAAGGTATCTTGTTGTCCATGAGGGACTTTGTGATGCAAACTGGATAGTTGACTCAGAGGAGTCTAAGTCTACGAGTGGATATGTTTTCACTCTAGCTGGAGGGTTTATTTTTGGAAGATTTCAAAACATACTTATATTGCTCAATTCATTATGGAATCTGAGAGTATTGTGTTAGATAAAGCACGAGAGGGGGCCGAGTGCCTAAGATTATGCTTTTAGAAGACATTCCTCTCGGCATAGGCCTGTGCCAGCTATATCTATACATTGTGTTAGCCAAGCTATAATAGCTAAAGCTAAAAAATAACTAATCTCAATTGGCGTTATTTCCATTGATTGGATAAAGTCCAAGGAGAATATCTCATAACCTTTGACGAAAGGTTTGTACAAAGAGATAGTTAAAAATGCATCGAGGGGGATGGGGCTTAATCTCATAAATTAAACTTTCTATGAAGGATACTCAACCTTGCTCTTTGGAGATCCCAAGATCAAGGTTTCGAATGAGACAACTAATTTATGGTGGGTAAAGGTAAACACTATCAGAGAATTTCATTCTTTGTCCATTCCCTATGGTGTAGACGTGATAGTGTGATTTCATGTGAAGGATGACTTTTAAGAAGTCTTAATGAGTTCTATAATTCCAATTTAAGATTGAAGTGGGGTGTAGCAGTAACACTCTTTATAGAAACTTACCTATCTGAATGAGGAAGTGGGGCCGCTTCCTATGAGAATATGAGCTTTGATTCTCTAGAGCATTCTGAGAAACAGGATATGTCCAGGGCCAAATTGGACAAAACGGCACGATCTTGGCAGCAACCTTGGAGATATCATACGTGGTTATTATCGCTAATTACATCAAACACTAGCAGTTCAAGACATAGTTCACTGTCTCTATCAAGTAATTTCGGTAATATCTCACTAAGCAAAGGTTCAAGAACTCATGGACACCTCTGCCTAAAATGGTATTTCCTGCGTTTTTTATATGATTTTCGTTTTTGATGGTTTTGGTATTACTAGAACTTAGGACCTAAGGGGTCACTAAGGGTTCACTAGTTCATGATTTTTCACTTTGGTAAAAGATACCTTTAGTCTCACATGTGAGAAACTAAAGATGAAAGTTCTCTATACTATTACGATTTTTGCAATCTATAGTACGACCCTGGGGTCAACACAGTTTTTTGTGAGGGAGAGGACGTAGAAGGGATTAGCATGGTTTCAACACTTGCACGACCCGTATATCTGTTCAGTATGTTTGGGTATTGGGATGTTGATTTACCAAGATCTATCTGTACTTTCATGTTTTATTGAGGTTTTCATTTATGTGGGGGATTGTTGGAAACAATATTAATTAATTCTTATTTTAAGGTTTTTAACTAAATAAATTTAATTTTGTTTTTCTTTGTGAATGAAAATTATTAGTCCCACATTGTGGAGTTTCCGTTTTTTTAGTAGTTTTAAGAGACTATATAAACCTTTTAGTCCCACATCGGGGAGTTCCTCTTCTAAAGTTGTTTTTGTCAATTATATAAACAAATTCACTACTTTTGTAAAATCTATGGGAAAGGGGATTCTCTATTTTTAGAGAGGCCCCTAAGGGAAGATATTTTATATGTTTTCTTATGCGTTCGTGATTTTCTTTAAGGGTTTTTTCGGAGTTGCCAATCTCAAGTTGAGCATCTACTACATATGCTAGTAGTAGGTGTATTAGGGTGTTTTATCCTGGAGATATTCGTCCTGTGAGGGCTATAACATCACTCTTGAGTGTAGCCGGGCGCTAATGTCTTAAGGGCAACGTGTTGAACACGTGACTCACTCTGTTTTTCCAAAGTTTTGCCTTGTTGTTGTTGTGGAGATCCTGGGAGCTAAATCTGTTTCATCAAATCAATCACTTCCATTATAAATGAGCTTAGTATCAATAAATTTTGCTTATTTGATTTTTCCTTGTTTTTGATTATTGCACCCCAACAGTTCAGTTTGTATATCTTGTACGTCCATGACAGGGAGTGTTGGCGGGAGCATTTGTCAGTTGCAATTTGTTTTTGTCGTAAACAATATAGGGTCTTTAATTAACAATATATATGTCGCAGTTGGTGGATCAACTGATCATGGAGGCCAAAATCTATAATCTTCTTCAATTGGGTTGCAAAGAGAAAACTCTTGCATCATAGCTTTTTAATAGAGGATTAAATCTTATGATAAATTTTTAAGTACATCAAATAACTGGTATTAAATCTTCATTTATTCCCTCATACAACTTTTTAAAAAAGAAAAGGATTATCCGGTAACGATGGCCAAATACTTAGATACTCCATATGACTATATCTTAATTAGTCTATGCAGAAAATAATTTCTTGGAACATATCCAAGTGTTGCTGAAACAAAGTTATGTAGACATCTATGCCTCCATCACAATCAAATGAAGGAACTAAATACACCAAACCCTCCAAACCTCCAAATGATGGCATGAAAATATAAGGCTTTCCGAAACCGAAATCCACAGTGTCGTATGGAAACCCGAGCCAGCTATTGATCTCCAAATTCGGCCACGCAGTTGGGAAATTACAGCCCTCTCTGTCTATTATGAAATCCTCATTCTGCATGCTATAGCTTGCGAAGTCTATAAATGATTTGAAATAGTCTGAGTTCACCTTCGCTATAGACGCATGAATTACCTCTGCCGTGTGGCTCAATGGTTCATCCAAGATCTCTTTTGCCCGAGATTGAGGATATGCCGAAAGAATCAAATTACCCAAGTAGTCATCTGGAACACAAGGTTTCAACCTTCTTCGTCCATTCACGGAGATCTTCATTTCGGTTGTTTGAAGCTCTGTAAGTCCTCGAACCTTGGCCATAGTTCTCCATAGATGAGCTAGCAAGCTCACAAAGGTGGAATAAGGCCTACGTTCACCATCGACCATACCCGGAACTGAAGAGTTAGCCTTACTCTTAATCTTGGCAATAAGTTCTGGTGTGAAATGTGCTTTTTGATAGATCACATCATCTTCCGAATAAGGAGGTGGTTGATCCACCATCTCATGATAATTGATCACCCTCTTTGCAACGTCAACATTTTTGTGGTCGTAAGCGACTCTAGGCGGATCACGTGGAACAAATATGTTCCGGTCCTTCAAAGGACGTGGAGGAATCTCTAAACCTCGACAAGCTTGACTCCATGCAACAAAGAACTGACTTGCAGATGCTCCATCAGCCACTATATGGCTGCTGGAAAAGAACAAAACTAGCGAACCACAAGTGAACCTGGTAAGCTGAGCAAGTGCCAATTCATCTTGTCCTGTTTCACGTGGGTTGAAACGCGATATGGTAGCGGGATTGAATGGAACAACCTCATTGAGAGTGCAATCAGCGGTTGCTTCGATGAATCTCACACCTTTGTCATTTAGTATTATAACACGTTCATCACCATTATGATCGCTTGTAGAAAACCTGCCAGCCATTTCTCGGTACTCAACTAAAGCCTTCTGGAGACCTTGTTCTAATAACATATTTGGTGGATTTGGAGGTTTACACACATACAAGAACGCTGGATGATCGTCATCGACTAACTTGTCAAAGACAGAAAGAGAGACAAATTGATTAGGATCAGGTTTTGGTTCATCACCATTGTACACTGGTCCTACTAGCTTTGAACTCACTTGCTTAATTTTGAAGGACATGGCTATTTCTTCGGAGGCTCAAATTCTTGGCACTGTAAAAAAGTTAGGTTTGAGTTGTAGTTAATACTTATCTAGATGTGGTTTTATATGGGAGGTTCGTTCATGCTTCGAATAGCATCATCTGTATGAACTCTGACTTGCAGTTGCAGTTGCAGATCTAGCAAATATATGATTTTACTTTACTTTTGGAACATAATTTTCAACGACCTTACCAGAGATGGGCAGAAAAAAGATAGAACCCTCTACCCTCTAAATACAACAACCGATCCAAGGTATTTGATGCATTTGCAGTATATCTTTTGTTTTTCACTGGGTCTATCTATAACACATTCCTTCGTTTTAATCAGCGACGGAACCGAGAATTTATGTTTGGGTGGGCTAATTTTTTTTTTTTTCCGAACTCTTAATTTAATTTATCTCAACTGCAAGAATAACAACTGCGGTAATATACTTAAGTTTGAGTATGGGTATGCACACACGATCTCTTTTCCTTGGAGCATAAAGCTTTCAATCAAATTTTTTCACCTTGTACTAATATTAGGGAGGAATAATTTGCGTATCGAAAATAATAATCCTGATTTATTTAGCGGCCGAAGGTCGCCCAATTTTTTTTCTAGTTTTAAAGGTTATTATAGGGATGCAAAAATATTTGGAGTTTTTACATATACGCATAATAAGTCATGACATATTGTATTTTTGTCTCATGAATACACTGCATTTTTAGATTATACATAGATACACATAAAATTGTAGTCACTTCATAGAAGAAAAATGAATTTTTGGACAAACACATGTTTTTTTTCTTTTTTTAAAGGTGGACAAACGCTTGCTTAGTTAAGGACAAGACACCCCCATTTGACACACAGTTTTATTTTATCAAACTGACACGTAACATGTGAGCCCATTCAATATCTTATTTTAAGAAACATCATGAATACTTTGTTTTCCCTATAGCCTTTGAACGGTTGAGATGATATTCAAAAATTAATCCATGCGAGACCGGGTTCCAAAATCTTCTGATTTCTTCCACGCAGAATCATATCTTAACAATTAATGGGCTAATTAAAATTTTCACCTGGGCTAAATTTTACAAATATTAAAAATTACACTAACAAAATATCTTTTTAGAAATTTTGGGGTGGGCTTCATCCTGGGTAAGCCACCCCTAATACCGTCCCTGGTTTTAATAAATACCGATTTTGAATTAGAGATACTATCATTTTTTCAATAAAAAAAGTAATAATATATTTGAAAAAATAACAAACGGAGGAAGGATATTGGACTGATAGTAGCGTGAGCATTCAAAAAAGAAGTACATGCACGAGTTTTTTTTTTCGTAAATGTTGCAAAACAAGCATGAAATGCATGCCATTATTGACATGAAAAGCGGTGGGTCCTTGGATATGGCAACAGTCGATGACGAAGAAACTAAACTGAGACAAGTAGGGCTCCGACTTGTTTTTCAGTTTTCGGTGTAAAATGATCCGGGTCTGTGGGGATAAAATTGATACACTGGTATTTTAAAAAGTGATTCTAGACGAACAACACCAGAATATCTCTCCTCGTATTGGAATGGGATGGGAGCTGGGTTGCACGGACGCTCCATTTCTTGAGCCGTGTCCGCGTCCGACTCGCGGCGGACACGGAACGCACGTGGGACGCTGACACGATGCGTGTCCGACGCACCAATTTGCGCGTCCTGCACGCGTCTGGTTTGGACGCACCTATGACGCGTGTCCGACGCTTTCTTTTATTATTTTCATATAAATTTTTTCCTTTATTTTTACTATTATTAACCAAATGAGAAAGACAAACATTTCGATCAATAATTTATGTCTTTATTCGGATTTTGTAATTGGAAATGACATCACGTATACCCTTAGTTGAACGTGTGTTGATCTAAGAATGCATTTTGATTGTGCTATGTGTTTAATAGTGGTGATTATTTGACATTCGGCGTGTATAAACAAACAATATCTTCTTTTCTTTTGAAATTTATACATATATAACATTATTTTCTAATTTTTAGGTTCGAAATATTTGACTTTACTGTATAAATACATGATTATAAATATAAATAAAATATGTATATACGTGTCCGCGTCCTAGTTTTTTGAAAATTTTGTAGTGTCCGCATCAGCGTCGTGTCGCGTCCGCGTCTACGCGTCCGCGTCCGTGCAACCCAGAATGGGAGCCTCCCAAAAAAAAAATTTAACAGGGTCCCAATATTTGCTATGGGTCCCACTATAACGGGAAAAATGCTTTTTGGGTTGTTTTACCTGGCTTGATTGGGGTATACCCAATTTTAAGTGGACATGTGACCTTACTAGGGGAGATCAAATTTGGTTGAAGTTACAATACTACCCTTGACCTTTATAATTTCATTACCATAATCAGTTTTTTTTTTAATTTTCATCTTCCTTCTTCTCTTCTTCTCTTCCATAACCAACCACACCGGCTCCTCCCCCACCACCACCACCAAAACTCGTTGATCAATTCGTTAACATCGTCGATTCGAAAACTCCGAGTAATCTTCAACAATGGAACCACCACAGCGTAAGGGAACTCGTATGAAAGGCGCCAATCGAAAACCCAATCAATACAACCCTGAAATTGCAAAATTAGTTCAACAAAAAGAGAAGAAAACAACCGTCGAAGAAGAAGAAATTGAACCCGCTCAAAACGAAGAAATGGTGCGATTAAAAAAGTAAGGGCCTACTTAAACTCACTCTAGTACTTCGATTTGATGTTTGCATGTCAAATTAGGTCAGAAAAATCGAATATTTGAATTTGCGGTTATTTAAGTCGGCAATGTGTTTGTTTCACGACCTGCTTAGGGATTTCATATTTGGTGTTCCGTCGGGATGCTCGTTGGTTGAATATCTTCCGGAGGTTTAGTTTTTATGCTTTGCTTTCGGGGGTCGGGATGTTATTCAACGTATAATCTTCCGGCGCTTTTTTTTAAGTCGGGTTGGTTACAAACTTTAAACTTGCAGCGTGAGATTTCGAGTTTTTAGCGTCTCTGATGCCTTGAATGATAAAGGTCGGAATGGTATCTAAATAATACCACATAAGGCGTTATGTTAGCCGGTGTTGTTTTTATTATATACGTTGCCGACTTTTGTAGTTGAAAACCCAACCATAGTTGTTAAAAGCCGACGGAGTTATTGGAATAAAACCCTCCAGGACCCTTGTTTAGCGGCTTGGTGATTAGATATCGACCCTTCCGATATTATTCCGCCGGAATAGTTATATGTGTCGAGCCTTCCGATTTATAGTTTTTTTCTTAATTGTTCTTGTTCAGGTTGCAAAAGGCAAACAAGAAAGCTTTGAAAGCTCTTAGTCCTCCTTCAAGACCTCCTCGTGTTGGTGACAAACTCTTGACTTCAAGACATCGAGGGGCATACGTAGTGGCGGGAACGACAAAGATCCGTGTGCCGAATGATGATTATCAACCACTATCGGAACCCAGTGATTCAGACGAGACTCCAGATGAAGACCAATCAATTCCATCTGGTAGAAGAGGTGAGGATGGTGATGTTGATGAAAGAACTCCGGCTGCTGGAGGAGGGAACAATGATGATGATGATGATGATGCTGATCAAGACATGCCTAATGTTGGAGGAGGTAATGATGATGATGATGATGATGATGGTAATGGAGATAAAGGTAAGGGTAGAGAAGATGAAATTGTTGAAGAGGCAGAGGAACAAGAAGAAGAAGAAGTTGGGGAACAAACCCAAGTCTGCAAGTACTAGTGCAACCGGGAAGAAGAAAAGGGTTATCACTAAACCTTGACTAATTCCCACATGCCTCCCTATGAATTGAAGGTTAAATTGAAACCAAATGAGCTTCCCAGGGGGACCCGGAAGATGGTGGACATGTTCTTTTTGGATACAAAGACTCGTGGGCATGTGAAATCCAAAATACTATCGTAAGTAATCTCAATCCGTCTTTGTTTTTCATTTAAGTGTGTAACTATCTTAAATTTGCGTCAAGTGTTTGTATTTCTTTTCATTTTGTGTTTTTGGTATTTAGGATCACAAGCATGCTATCCGTCTCATGAGGCGCCAAGCTTCATGTTCGGTGACTAAGACTTGGGATCTTGAGGATGAAGTCGTGAAAGCGCTACTTGGAGGAAAAGGGGAAGCATTCGCGTTCGATGCAAGCTATCACTTCTTGGCGCAAAGAATCCCGAAGGATAACCCAGAATACTTGGATGACGTATCGTCTTCGGATGAGGAAGATTGATGGCTTTAGAAGTTTTTGTATAGGTTTTGTGGGCAGACCTCTATGTAAACCCTCTGTTTCAATCAATGTAGTAACCAAAATTGCATGAATAAAGTGAATTAGATCTTAGATATTCTATTTTTGTTTGGTATATGTAAATGTCGGCGAGGTTATATATCCTTAGTTTGTCATAAGAAAGTCGGCATAATCTTCATTCAAAGACCCTTCCGGCCACAAAACGGTCGGCGTTTTATTCATCCAAGGACCATGCCGGCTAAAATTGGTCGGCATTTTATTCAAACAAATACCATGTCGGCTATATTATAGCGACACTTTATTCAAACCTCGGACCTGCCGAGCTTTTCATATTTTCAAAACAAAATTTTTGGATCGAAATCGAACTCATAAGACGGATCAAAAGGTTAATCTACTGAATTCATAATTACAAAATTTTAATCTAAACTCAATTAATTAGCCTAATCAGAATTTTAGTGTTAATTGACCAAGGGCATATTAGCCATTTAGAAAATACAAGGTTAAGGGGTGACTTGGCTTTACTTCAAAATGACCCTATTTTGTCTCATTAGGTATACCCCAATTAGTTTGAGTATACCCCAATCAAGCCAGGTTGTTTTAGGGTTATTTGTTCAAGATTGCTAATAGGGGGACTGGGTGTACCAAATGCTAATAAGACAAAACATCATTTGCCTTGGGGTTGGTACACCCCTAAGCAAATTGGTACCCCATTAGCAACCTTGTATTTGTTTAGAAGTTTTGTTTTTTAAATGAGATTTGATTTGCACTTGCCACCGATAAGTCTTGGCTCCATCATGGCAACTGGTTATCCACGAACGTACATGAAAAGAATCATTAAAAACTTAAAATGATTTGAAACTACTATTTTTTCCGTAAAATTGGTTAAAAAGGAACCCACAATTGGGGATATGTGAATTAATTGGGGATATGAATTACTTCCCCCAACCCATGATTTCGGCTAAGGGGTGACCATTGGTTATGAAAATACTAAAATACCCTTTCCACAAAATAAAAATCAAAAACTTAAAATCAAAAAACAAAATCATATCCCCAATTTCCATCTCCACTTCTTATTAATCTTATTTAGGGGTGGAGCTTTGAAACCCAAATATTTCCCATTCCCTTTCAAATTCTAAACTCTCCCACTCTATATCAAATTCTCTTCTCCTCACTTTGGAAACCAATTGTTTTTTTATTCGAAGTGATGAAGATCATCTTGAAAGTGATCATGATTCCGGCATATGGTCTTCATCGATTCAAGCATGGTCATCATCACTTCGTTTTGAATTTTTCTCTGGTTATAATCCGGTCCCACTGCCAAGCATGGTCGGTTGATATGAAGACCATGCCGGTATTGTTTTCCCAAGCATAGCATTTTGCTTTATTTTCTATGCTTGGGAAAACAATACCGCATGGTCTTCATATCAACCGACCATGCCGATGATGGAATGATTAAAACCAGAAAAATTCAAAACGGAAGTGATGATGACCATGCCGGATTTGATGAAGACCATATGCCGGAACATGATACCGGCATGCTCGAGAATTTCCTGTCAATGCCGGTAGTCAAGTGAAAAAAAATCAACATTCTGGATACTTTTCATCCTGTTAGGCATAGAAATTTAAGCAAAATACTATGCCGGAACATGTACCGGCATGCTCGAAAACTAGATTACCATGCCGGTACATGTTCAAAACCAGAAAAAAATCAACATTCTGAAGATCAAAACCAGAAAAAAATCGTAACGAGAGGGGCATGTCGGTAAATCGTACCCCCGGATAGTGGCAAACAATTTATGAACATTTCCAACAATTGCCCGCATGGGTTTTTGGTTGAATACCATGCCGGCACCAAGCTTTTTCAGCTGCAACGTATGGTGGATTCAAAGAAAAAAAATCAATTTTGAACCTCTTATTAGCGGTAATTCTCATCACAATCATCTTTCATTTCAAAAAAAGAAATTCCTCTCAAATATTTTTTTCCCTCCTTCTACTCTCACCCAAACACAAATAAAAATACACACTAATCTATCCCCCAAATACTTAAGATTTTTACTAATTATTATTAACCACTAAACCTAATTAGTGAGGGTAAATTAGGAATAAAAAAATAATTACATAAGGGGTGACCCAGAATTGCTATTGGGACTCCTATTTTGTCTTGTAGCTATATCCCCCAATTAGTTTTCATATCCCCCAATTAATCATTCTTAAAAATACCAAAATCAACAATTCCTGGGTGAAAACGACATTTAGATTTTGATACTGTTTAAATGGATAAAAATGTAAAAATAATAAGGATGTAAACAGTTTATTCCTACCCATTTTCAAATATTTTTTTTATTTCATCTTTGTTACTTTTTAAGTTTAAGTCAGGATGAATCCAATATCATCCTTACTATTTTTTTGTCCATTTCACCCATACTAATTTTTACTCGTCCATTTGGACCATATTTTAAAAATATTTGGACAAATGATCCATTTTCCGTTTTCTTTTCAATAACTCTAGACTCACTTCGGAAATCTCCGAAGTGAGCACTGACATACACAAAACCCCTGGCCTCACCATGCATGAGCCTATCCCGATGCTCGAACCTTTCAAAAACTGCCGCACGATTGGACTTCTGTGGCTTTCTCGGTGTAGACCTTCGGTGGGTCTAGCACCACTGTTTTCTTTTACGACAACTGAGACTGCTCATGCGTCAACCATATGTGTAAAACTGCTAGTAGATTAGTTGAGCTCAAAACGAAATCCAGAAATAAACTTTTTATTAACATATTAACGTAAATGAAAAGGCCACCACAAAGAAATGGCAGCCCAAAAGGAGTACAAAGAAGCTATCAGTTAAAGCAGATCCAAATAAATTGGGAACTACAACTATGATTTAAACATATTGCTTATCCCAGACATCATCCTTCTTCAAGAAACAAAAATTAGCTTAGAGAAAATTCTTAGGTTCACTAGACCTCTAAATTTTCAAATCTCTTTCTATGTTCCTTCAACTGGTAGAGCCAGGGGATTTATTTGCTTTTGAAAGACGGGTTTCGAGCTAAATATTATCTATCATGACGAGAACACGATAAATTGTTTAGTTAATACCAAGACGGTTTCGAGCTAGATATTATTTATTATTACAAGAATATGATACATTGTTTAGTCAATAGCAAACCAGCAGTACCCAAATGACTTTTATCCAGTGTTTATGGGTCACCATATTCCCAAGAGAGAAAAACCTACATCTGCTCCATGGGCTCGCATAGGTGGCGCCTGAATCTTACGGTTCATGATAATGAAAGAACTAATACTAATGGATCGACCTCACATGCTTCAAAATTTGCTCAAACCGTTTTTGATACCGGTTCAAGTGATTTAGGTTTCATGGGAATCATTTTTACTTGGACTAGTAATAAGCATGAAACTGGTAAAATCAGACCAAGCCTGGTGTTGATGGTGGTTTTTAGCTTATGGGTAAAGTCGTAAAACCCTAGTCAGACAGTGATGCCACATGACTTAAACGCATTTATTAAACCCTTTAATATGTCTGCGAGAAAATTACCAGGGTACCTTTTTTTTAATTAATTACTAATTAGGGTTTTGATGGGCCAAAACCCTAATTCCCACGCCACATGTGCCAATGGCAAACCGTGCCAGCCACACCCACCGCGCCAAGGCATGTCAACCATGCTAGCCGCACCCCTGTGCCAATGGAAAACCGTGCCAGCCACACCTACCGCGCCAAGGCATGCCAACCATGCTAGCCGTACCCCTGTGCCAATGGAAAACCGTGCCAGCCACACCTACCGCGCCAAGGCATGCCAACCATGCTAGCCGCATCCCTGTGCCAATGGAAAAACATGCCAGCCACACCTTCTCGCTAAAGCATGCCAACCATGCTTGTCGTTCCAACACGCCATGCACAACGGCATGCCAAACCATTGGCCCCACCTCGTCAAGCCAAACACACCTTGCCTTGGCCCTAGCCTTACTAGCCGCACCATGTGCCAAACGGCATGCCAAACCATTGGCCCCACCTTGCCTTGGCCCAAGCCATGCTAGCCGCACCATGTGCCAAATGGCATGACAAACCATTGGCCCCACCTCGCCAAGCCAAACGCACCTTGCCTTGGCCCTAGCCATGCTAGCCGCACCATGTGCCAACGGCATACCAAAACCGCGGCCCCACTATACCATGTCGGCCTTCCTATGCGGCTACTAAAACGAAGGCGTGCGACAATCAACGGTCCCCCTTCAATCCCAGGATCAAATCCTAGCCGACCAAGGTTACCAGACAACGCATGGTAACCTTTTGCCTGAAATCCTAAGTTTGGCCACGCCCAAACCGCACCAAGGCATGTCATGCCCATGGCATGCCAACCTAGCCGCAACACCATGCTGGCCTTCCCTATGCGGCTACTAAAACAAAGGCGTGCGACAATCAACGGTCCCCCTTCAATCCCATGATCAAATCCTAGCCATCCAAGGTTACTAGAAAACGCATGGAAATATTTAACCCAAAACCCTAGTTTGGCCACGCCAAACCGCACCAAGGCATGCCATGCCAATGGCATGCCAACCTAGCCGCGCCACCATGCTAGCCTTCCCTACGCGGCTACTAAAACGAAGGCGTGCGACAATCAACGGTCGCCCTTCAATTTCAGGAGCAAATCCTAGCCGTCCAAGGTTACCAGACAACGCATGGTAACCTCTGACCCAAAGTCTAGTTTGGCCACGCCAAACCACGCCAAGGCATGCCATGCCAATGGCCTGCCAACTTTGCCGTGTCATCTTGCTGGCCTTCCCTACACAGATATCAAAATGGAAGCGTGCAACGATCAACGGCTACCTTTTCGCTTAAGATACAAAATCTCGAACGTCGAAGGTCGCCAAGCTAGCAAGTCTCCCAAGCTCGACTTGCCAGGAAACAACCATGTTACATGTTTTCCACAAAAAATATTCGAGACATCAACACATATCACAAACTGGGGGATCCTCTTTGGGTATTGGTTTGGCGGTTTACAGCGTGCGGCGTACACTACGCCCGTCATAAGGAAGTGGCATAAGGATGAGGCGGTTAGTAAATACAGGGGGTTAATGGTGAAACGTTCTTTTTATGGAACATCAATTCCATGCGTTAACGGTTTTATGGAACATCAATTCCATGCGTTAACGTTACCACCTCCTCCCATTTACTCACCCATTTTTCCATTCCTTAATGAGACTGTGAGTACGTTTCACTTCGACTTGTATAAATAGGTCTTACATATTTCCACCGAACACCAAGTTTAGTCAGGAGCATACACCACTCAGAAAACGTTTACTAGCTTTCCATCTGCTAGCTTCCCACTTTCTGATACAAGTCGTAACACAACTACTCTTCTAGAATCAACTATTATGGTCTCATCACTTTCCTTGCTTCCCTCCCCGAAACCAACCCATTCTCCTCCACTTTGTGACCGAAGCAAGTCCGGAACGGCCATTTCTTGGTTTGGGCCGGACTTGTGCAGATTGATCTCTCGAATCTAAAGTACTCCTTGCATTACATTGTTTAGGGTTTAAATTTGTTTCTCACCCACACACCCAAAATTACCGAAATCGGCAGAAACTATTTTCACCCACAAACAATTGGCGACCACAATGGGAGATTGATCTTTCGGTTACAATGTCAATTTTCGACCATCGATCTCATGCTTCGACCCAGACATCAAGATGGTAGAAACAGGCGATCCGCTCAAGGATCGACGACTCGATTCACGGACGACTCGATTATCAGTCATGACATGAAAAGGGATGACCGGGGACTTCCCAGAAAATTAAAGCGAACGATCCACCCGAGAATCAGCGACTCGGTTATCAGGCAACTCAGTAACGACTAGGGACTTTCTACAATCACGCAGGTGCTTCCCATAAAGCTCGGTTGTGCACTCGGAAGGTTTCCTTTTCATCAGGAGACCTAAAAACCAAGTAAGTCCCACCTAGACAAGATACGTGGTGCGCTCTTTCAAGTTTTCATGGGAATGATAAAACCAATAGCCATGTTATGTTTCACCCCATGTCATCTACCAAACGCACAGTTCCATGGTTTTCCTGGGATGCCTGCAACACTTTCAATCATAACCAAAAACAGCCTCATCCTAAAACGGTTCATCCCGAATAATAATCCAAAACCCTCATAGCTAACACTTGTCTATCAACCAAATTTTTTTTTCCAGAAAATCAAAACCATGAACTAGGCGTTTCATTTGCCTTTCAAAAAAAAAAAACTAAAAATAAGAAGTTCAGAAGACAGATATGTATTCAAGGAAAGTTTCCCAACAACGGCTTGCTCCTCTTGGCGAAGTCCTCCCTCGTGCTCTGGAGAGCCACCCTTTTCAACTTCAGCTGCCGACACAATTTTTTGAATTCCGCTTCCTGTTTCTTCACCATGTCTGCGGAAGGACCTTCGACTGTTTTGACCAGCAACTTTTCAACCTCAGAGAAACCGTCAATGAACCAAGGAGCATTGAACTCGAACTTTATGCACATATCACGATGAAACCTCTAGCTCGAGATTACATCCTCAGAAAAAGTATGACCAGTCACGTTGCACATGTCGTCAATCGAAGACAAAGCTTCCTCCACCCGCTTACCAGACGCGCTTACCGGACGCGCATGCCAGGCACACATGCCACACGCGCATGCCATCCACAATACCACACCCTGCGCTAACGGCTTGCATCCTTCCGGGCGCTAACATCTTGCGCCCTTCCAAGACCATCTTCTCCGCTCCACAACCAGCCAAAGCAGCGCCATCCTCACCCTTCGAAACAGCGCCATGGCTCCAGCACTCCGTGATCAAAATCGTGCCATCTCTGTACGACCACCAGAACCAGAGCCGCTTCCGCCACCCCAATGTTTCTTCAAGCATGACAGCTCCAACCGTCACCAGAGACGCTACTCCACCATCAGGGCAAGATACTGGAAGAGCCGAAAGAAGCCGACCTCCTTTTACCACTGTTGATTTGATGAAAAGACAAAAAACACTTCAGCAGGAAGTGCGTTTATAGATGAAGAGGCTCGCGTTGCTCTTGAAGACCCAGTAGAAGGGGATCAGTAATCCAATTTCATCACACGTAAATATCAGGAAGACTTCTCCAAAATCGAAAGCCAAGGAAATCGCAACCATCCCGAGTTCTGAGAGACCCTTTTCCCGTCGGGACTCGCACGATGGGAACTTCGCCCACAAAGTCGTATAAAGTATATGATGAAATAGTTATGTGAGATTTTTTATTTCTCCAAAGCGTAGCGTCAAGACATATTTGCATCCCTCAACCGCACCGCATCGGGAAACGTGCGTTCCACTAAGGAAGTCGTTCCCAAACTCCAACCTCTCTTGGAAAACACGATTGATAGATGGAACTGGGGACTCCTAACCTCTGTTCACTTGAGGGATGTCGAGTTTGACAGAATGTTACGCAACCTCCGAATTCAACATGATAACCGTCAAAGCTCGAGAGTTGCAAGGCGTCATTTCAACGTTCTCTCCGTAAGTGACTCCGCTTCAACGTTGTCTGAAAGCCGGGGCTCCGCTTCAACGTTCTCTTCAACACCACTCCTTCCCGCAAAGGGTCGTGCCACCACGCTCCCCATATTAAGGATCATGATCGCACGCCCAATCCTCGTAGTCATGGCCACCTTTTGATCCATCCCGCCAAAACTCATGACCATGGACAGTTTGCTCACTTACGCATCCAGCCCATCATTTTACTTCCATGGACGCCCATACAATTCTAGCCAACCTACTTTGTTTCCACGACAATATAGTCTCTTTTGTTTACATCTGCTACCAAGAACTATTGTCGCTCATTTTTTGATACCAGTCAGAGCCTCACCGCAGCAACAATCACTATGAAGGTAACCCGTACTCCTCCATATTTTAGTTTCACGTGGAAGAAGTAACAAAATCACCAGTACGAACGCACGATAATGATATCTCTATTATGGTCAACCCACTGACCATACAAGATGGAAATATGTAAACCATACTTGGGGATTGTGGATCTACACGAAATCCTTTCACTGTCAAAGCTCAGAAGACACGATAAACCATCAGGTCACAAACAGAATAGCTGAAAACGTCCAGGAAGTGCCTTATTCAATTACTCAGGAGCTCTGAAGGGAATGGAAGATCGAACAACATATTCTAATGGAAGATTGAAGTTTTTCAAATAAGAAGTTTTATTCAAAGATGTGAAACCGCAAGCAGGATGCTAATTGGCGAAACCCTAACTTCACCATGAATACCAAGAAGATAACAATAAGTCTGCAAAAGCACCAAGACGTCTATAGAATAAAGAAAAACAACAAAAAGGGGAAACTGGTCATAGAAAACGGATGCGCGAGTTGCCAACGCCTCTGTCAGAGCTTCTTCAAGCACTTTCCCCAGCAATCTCTCGGGCAACAAAGTTTCCATCCGATAGCATAACACTCTCGGAATTTGGATAAGGAAAGGATTTCCTATTTTGGCTAAGTAAGAAGGAAAGGCAATCGGTCCCGTGAAGACAAGCCACCACCGTGTAAGCAATCCGCACCTTTGCTTCGCCAACGCCATGCTTGGGCAACGCTTTGTCAAGCAGCCCACGCCCATTCCAAGCCAAATCAGTGCTAATGGGTCCCTTTCATGCCAAGTCTATGCTAGCAGCTCCGCCTCGCGTTCCAAAAGCCTAGCCCTGAAGACGCACAACCATACCAGGATTTACTCAAGGCTGCAAGGCGCAAGGATCACGGATTCTACTTATCTCTCGGAAAAGGAGGTACGATCGTTGCTAGGAGATTCCATCACAAGTACCAAACCGGGAGGAGGAACGAGCTTTACCCTACCTTCACCAACGAACAATCGGAAAGAGGATGATGATACAATTTCACCAAAGAATATATGTATTGCACAAACCCTAAAAAGGGGAAAGGAGAAGTAACGCTCTCTTATGGGTGTAACGCTTCCAGATTTTGAATAAGGAAAGAATTCACTGTTAAAGCCGCGCATGAAGAAAGGCAATCGGTCCCACAAGAGCAAGCCTTGCCACTCCCAAGACATCCGCGCTTTCCTTTCCAGTGCCAGTCTTGCCAGCGCTCCACGTTCAGTTTTTACAACAATCCGCGCCTTTCATGCTAATGCGCCAACACCAACAACTCGCCGAGCCAGCGTCATGATGTTCCCTAACCCAGCCAAGATGATGCATAGCCAGACTAAGACGACGATCTTCATCTCACCTCTTCACGGTCTACACCATAAATAGAATCTATGCAAAGCTTCCCAAACACGGGGATCATGAAATCTACTTACCTCTCGAAAAAGTCGTCACCTTCCCACGGAACTGAAGCAAGTTTTTGTCTTCCCGAAGCCAACGCTCACGCCATGCCAGGCCATAAGATCAACGCCCGCGCCAAATTTTCCCTAGCAGCTCCCATTCCAAGTTGACCAATGCTGACGGCTCGTTCCAAGATAATCCAACGCTCGCGGCTCCATTCCAAGCCGCATGATACATGCGGCTCCCATTCCAAGCCGATCCAGGTGCTAACGGCTCCAAGTCCAAGCCAACCGGTGCTAACAGCTTCCCTTCACACCAAATCGACACTAGCGGCTCCGTTCCAGACTAACCTGCAGTACCACTCCTTACTTCCTAAAAAAGGTTAGACGGATCTTCCTGACCATCTTGCATGATTTACGTTTTGATTATGTCCTTGTTTGTCACCATCTTATGCTTACCTCGCAAAAACGCCCATGTTCAACTAGCAGGGGGCTTAATGTTGATGGTGGTTTTTAGCTTAGGGGTAAACTCGTAAAACCCTAGTCAGACAGTGATGTCACATGACTTAAACGCATTTATTGAACCCTTTAATATGTCGGCGAGAAAATTACCAGGTACCTTTTTTTTTAATTAATTACTAATTAGGGTTTCGATGGGCCAAAACCCTAATTCCCACGCCACATGTGCCAATGACAAACCGTGCCAGCCACACCCACCGCGCCAAGGCATGCCAACCATGCTAGTCGCACCCCTATGCCAATGGCAAACCATGCCAGCCACACCTACCACGCCAAGGCATGCAACCATGCTAGCTGCACCCCTGTGCCAATGGCAAACCGTGCCAGCCACACCTACCGTGCCAAGGCATGCCAACCATGCTAGCCGCACCCCTGTGCCAATGGCAAACGTGCCAGCCACACCTACCGCGCCAAGGCATGCCAACCATGCTAGCCGCACCCCTGTGCCAATGGCAAACCATGCCAGCCACACCTTCTCGCTAAACCATGACAACCATGCTTGCCGTTCCAACACACCATGCACAACGGCATGCTAAACCATTGGCCCCACCTCGCCAAGCCAAACGCACCTTGCCTTGGCCCTAGCCATACTAGCCGCACCATGTGCCAAATGGCATGCCAAACCATTGGCCCCACCTCGCCAAGCCAAACGCACCTTGCCTTGACCCTAGCCATGCTAGCCGCACCATGTGCCAAATGGCATGCAAAACCATTGGCCCACCTCGCCAAGCCAAACGCACCTTGCCTTGGCCCTAGCCATGCTAGCCGCACCATGTTCCAACGGCATACCAAACCCGCGGCCCCACTATACCATTCCGTCCTTCCCTATGCGGCTACTAAAACGAAGGCGTGCGACAATCAACGGCCGCCCTTCAATCCCAGGATCAAATCCTAGCCATCCAAGGTTACCAGACAACGCATGGTAACCTTTGACCCCAAAACCCTAGTTTGGCCACGCCAAACCGCACCATGGCATGCCAACCTAGCCGCGCCACCATGCTAGCCTTCCCTATGCGGCTACTAAAACGAAGGCGTGCGACAATCAACTGTCGCCCTTCAATTTCAGGAGCAAATCCTAGCCATCCAAGGTTACCAGACAATGCATAACCTCTGACCTAAAGTCTAGTTTGGCCACGCCAAAGCACGCCAAGGCATGCCATGCCAATGGCCTGCCAACTTTATCGTGCCATCATGCTGGCCTTCCCTACACAACTATCAAAACGGAAGCGTGCAACGATCAACGACTACCTTTTCGCTTAAGATACAAAATCTCGACCGTCGAAGGTCGCCAAGCTAGCAAGTCTCCCAAGCTCGACTTGCCAGGAAACAACCATGTTACATGTTTTCCACAAAAAACATTCGAGACATCAACACATATCACAAACTGGGGGATCCTCTTTGGGTATTGGTTTGGCGGTTTACAGCGTGCGGCGTACACTACGCCCGTCATAAGGAAGTGGCATAAGGATGAGGCGGTTAGTAAATACAGGGAGTTAATGGTGAAACGTTCTTCATATGTCACTGGGATCTTTAGGCTTGGTTACAGGTATGCCACTAGTAAAATGAGCTCGACTATGTTTGTCAAAATCTCATTATTGCTCGAGAAAATTTTACGGTACAAAATGGGAGAAAATTTTATGGTAGCAGTCCAAAGTAAATAGGGATTGATAATGTACTAAGAGAACACCATGGGGTTTCTTCTCAATGTCGTTTCTGGTGGCGAAAAACCAAAGATATTGCAGTATTAGACCAGCGCAATTCCCACAACTGAAAACTGAATGGAGCAAAGGATTGTATCACGCTCTATTAATACCTTGCAACAAAGAAGTTTGCGTTCTAGGCTGTCTCAGTTAAGTAGTAATGTTAGACAAACTTCAACTGCAAATGCACAACAGTTTAGAAAAGCGATTCATGAAATATAATGGGGTTGGTGTTTAGAATGCAACACAAAGTTTCCAGACATGTCAGCTAGAGGAGTTTGCAATTTCTGTAAGAAAGATAGAGAGAAACACCCTGAAGGCTCACTGTTCAGTGCAGCAAATTCAATGGATCCGGGAGAAGTACCCATTGAGCTGTCAAGATTAACAAATCTTGAGAACCTTGTTATAGCTCGAGTGCATCCTATGATGTCAAAGATATACGAGTTAAAGGAAAACAATATAAATATGGTGGAAATATAATAAACTTTGTGCAAGATGTCAAACAGATTGTCTTTGTACTTCCATATAAGCCATCCGATTTATCTGCAAATTTAGTAGTGAAGCGGACGGGAATGAGTTCAACCAAAGAGTTTGTGGTACGCCGTGAATATGTACGCCCAGCTTTAGAATGGTTGCGAGAACATCATCTATTTTATAAAGATCTACAGATAAGTGATGGAAACATAGAAGACTTGCTGAAAATGGTATTCCTAATGACTAACCAACTATGGATGTAGATGCGGAAAATCCTACTACTACATCCAAAGAAATTCTATACATGCACAAAGAAGTCAAGCAAATAAGAGAAGAAGAACAAGAGATGTATGTGGTTCGGCATGATTACCTACGTCCACGGGGTGAAAGGGTGATCTTATTACTTGGTTCACGGCTACAAATTGTGTGTTTCTCTCAATACTCTTGGTGTGCTCTCTTCCCTCACTTCTTAATTATCCCTCTAGCTCTCTACATGATCTCTATTTATAGTTACAAATGGTGATACATCGATATTACAGTGTTGGGCCTAATACAGCTTCCTTGATGTTCTTCTCGGGTGTCTAACCGATGCTTTATCCGATCTTCCCATTTGCTCGAGTCGAGGCCTCTGGCCGAGTGGTAACATCGCCCGATATCGCTTGTTAGGTGGAGGTGATCGACGTCGCCCTTTAGATTCCTGGCCGAGTCCTACTTTGACCGAGTTTTCCTCATCTCTTCACCAACTTTGTCAGTGCATTAATTGCCCTCGAACCCGAAGAGCATCACATCAGAACTTTTCTCCCCCTTTGTGTCGACCTCTCGATCTGTCTCCATTCCTCTTTCCTCGTGCCCAGATCTGGTGGGGTGATTCGGTGCTTTTAGTGCTTTGCTTTTCTCGGTGCGCCCTCAACCAGGATGGCTCCACCTGTCCCTGTGGATTATTTACACCTACATTGATGCCCCTTCTTCCGCTCGTGTGATCGACACGTGGGGAAGAAACCGCCTCGTCTTCCCACGTCCTTAGTCATGCCGGGTTTCGCGCCATGCTGTTCCCCATCTTCTTTAGTTGTTGCAACCGGTTTACCTTCCTCGTCGGTTACCACAGGTGAGGTTTATAAGCTCGTCCCTAAAACCTTATTTTCCTTTTACACTTTCCTTCGCCATTTTTGTTTTCTCTTCTCTCTCCATTCTCATCTGCCTTCTTTTCCTTGCCATTAGTTATTTTCTCCACGAGTTTCCTTCCTTCTTTCTCCATTGTCCTGTGTCTTCTTTGTTTCCGCTACCGCTGCAACTTCCGATTCCGGCTGTATTTTTGCTTCTCATGCCGTTTCCTCTACTAACTTTCATGGCGTCTTCAACTCCTTCGATGACAGAAAAAAGGTGCGTGAGTTATGTGTTTTCTGATGAAGACGGCGTATCGCTTGATTACCTGTTTGTTATAGAGAATCCTTCCAAGTATGATTATCGTGCTCTAGATTCTATCTTTCCTGATAATCCTTCTTCGTTTTCTTGTAGGGATGACAAGAGAGCTGCTAAAGACTTGTCGGATAAGCAATTCGTTCAACAGTTAAAAGATGAGTTCGACCTCCATGGATATGACGTCAGGCTCTTGTCAGGCAAAAATGGTGTTTTGAAAAAAGATGATGTTCTGAAATTTCCTCATTCGGCCGAGGCGACCATTGTTACCAGGGGCCAGCTAGAGCTCGGGCTGCGTTTTCCTTTGTATGATCCTAGCCGCCCATTTTGGTATGAGTCCCTTTCTAAGATTCGCCCGTCCCGCGCCTTGGCTCAGGGGAATGGCAACACTTTCCGTATTCTGTCCGAGTGGGAGAGGAGTAGCCAAGGCGAGTGTGCTCCTACTACTTGGTCTACTTACGATCCTTCACAGGCGAGCGACTATACTCCTGCCAGTTTTGCTGATAATTATCGGAGCGGGACCGCTACCAATGGTGACCTCGCCGGGTTTGCTGCTAGCCCTCATCGCCATAAGACTCTTCCTGAGGGTGTTGCTAAGCTTTTGTTGGACGAAGATCCTGAGGGGAAGAGTTCCAACAGACATGCCCGCCATACTAGTAACTCGGCTTGGGACCGAGTTCCTTTGGTTATTCACGGTCCTCTCCGAGCTAGCAAGTTTCCTTCTACGACCGATTTCTATCCCTTCAGGTGGTCAATGTTGATCGGGTAAGTGTGTTTCTAGGTTTTTGATTTAGCTGATCGGCTCGGGCGACTTGTAGGGTGATGTTTTAACTTTCGTGTTTTTACAGCCTAAGTCCCAGAGCATTCCTTCTGAGCCTCTCGTTCATCGGAAAAGGGATAGAGCTGCAGGAGCCGATGAGGAGACAGGGAAGGTAACAAATATAATGTTTTCTTATTGACATACATTTACGTGCCCCTATTTGTTGCCTTGCATGGTTCTGATATCGGCTCATGCGCAGAAGCTGAGGGCTGACAAGGCTGGTGGTACTTCGGCGAGGGAGGGTGAGGATCCCGATGATCGGTTGCCTTTGTCACATTTCATGAGGGGGTCACCTCGGAAATCTTCTGATGCTTCGTCTGCCCTTGTAGGTGGGAGGCCCAAAGGAAAGGGCAAGGAGACCAAGGGCAACCTTTCTGCCCCGGAAAAAACCGTGCCCCAGCAGTTAGATGGTTAAGGGGTTGTTCTCGCTGATGGCGCTGTTTATCTTGATTACGATGACGATGATGATGATGATCATTCTTTGAGGAGGATGAAGTTGGTGACGAGGTAAAAGAGCCGAAGCAAGCAGAGAAGTCTGCTGGTGGAGGAAATAACGTAGTTAGTCGTGATGAAAGGAATATCGTTTTTCCTGTGGTTCCTACCTCGGGCAGCAATACTTATTTTACTGTCTCAGGTCCTGTGTGCGACTCCCTTGGGGCCCTTATTTCTCCTGACTTTGCCTCTCTCTCGGATGAAGAGAAGATCAAGGCTGTCTCGTCGTATGATGCTGGCTTGAAAAGCACTTTCGACCTTCTGGTAAGTTGTGTTATTTAGGTTATGTGTTCGTGTCACGGGATGACCGCTGACGGCAATGGTGTTTGCAGGAAACCAATCGCTCATTGTTGAATGCTGCCCTTCAACGTAAGGAGGCCGCCGAGAAGGATGGTCTTCGTCTCTTGTTACATCAAGAACGTGAGCGATCCCAAGAGCTGGAGAGGCAATTGGCCGAGACCCAAGGTATCTGCTTACCTTTCGACTGTTTATGATTGATTATGTAGTGCCAATATCCTGAATTTAGTACTACCTGCCTAGCCGAAACTTCTATTGCGGAGGCCGACGCTGCCACGAGGTATCGTTTGTTGAAAAGGGAACCTAACATAGAACGGGATCACGTTTCGAACTTACAACAGAGGATAGTTAATAAGGATGGTAAGATCGATCGCTTAGAGACCGAGATTGAGGATCTTCTATCCAAACTGCATCGTTACGAGACTTTCGAATACGTTCCCGAGGATATTGACAATCTTAGGGCGAGCTTAGCTCGTTTCCAAGGTGTCGTTGCTGACAAAACGCTGCTGGCCGACAACCTAGAGGGTCAGTGTGGTCGATTAAGACTTGGGTTCAAGACTTTCATGCAGACCGGCTTCGAATTCTGGGAGAGAAGAACGCTGCTGAAAAGTGTAACCAAGAATCCCTTGAGAAAATGGCAAAGTTCAAGGAAATTTCTGAGGAGTTGGAGTGGGTTCGTGCTCAATTGTCAAGTCTGCAGGTAGCCCATTCCCGGCAGAGGGCCGAGTGGAGTGATCATAAGAAATACTGCCCCTCCAACGAGTTTAACGAACAACGATATCTTGAACTTTCCTCCAAGATTTCGTCCCTTGAGTGTAGCTTGTCCGAGTCTGAAGAAAACGTTAGAGTAGTCACCCATTTGTTGGAAGGTGGTGAACTTTATGTTGTGTCTTCCTTGTCATTTTTTCCATGTTGTTACTATGTGACTAACCGCTCTCGTGTTCTGGCAGCCGAGCAAAGGAAGGTGGCATCGTTGGAAGAGGAGAATGCTCGACTAAAGGGGAGGGAAGCGCAATTACTCGGGAAAGTGGCTACGGCTGAAGCGGCGTCAATGCAGCTAGCACAGGATCTCAACGCCGAGAAGGCGAGGTTTAATGACGAGCTTGTTTCGATGGTTAGAGCTGGTGTAAAGGCGGTGCTTGATAAGAAACGGGCCGATGCTGCTGCTAAGAGGGCGATTTCGAGGCCAAGTTCTCCTAAAGAGTAAGTTCGTTTTTGTAGCGTTGCATCGCTATTTCACCCTTTGCCGTGGGATGTAATCCGTTTGAACACCTTCTTTATTTCGTACACTTTTTTTTAATGGGGTGCTGCGTCGCCAACTTGGTTACTTTATGACATTACTATCCCTGTTACTGTTTTGTGTTATGTTGCTGATATGTGGTTTATTCTCACGACTAAGTTACATATACCTGCATAATCATAAGTAAATTGGTTAATCATAAATGTCGTTTCTGTCGAACACACTCAACAGGGAGGGTCATCGGGCCCAATGCCATGTCCCGATTGAGGTATCTCATCACCGTATTTCAAGATCTAGTGGCAGGGTAGTTGGTCTTTCCTAACTTTTATGGGATCGATATCCCAAGAAGTTATCGATTAACTTTCTTGGGCAAGTGATTTCGCCACTTGTGCGGGGAGCAATGTTGGATCGCTCGATTGTCGAGTACTCATGCCCCGACAATCGGCCACTGGTTTCCAACCACCGGGGCCCTAGGACTACCTCGGCACTTGCACTTTGTCATCGCCCGAGTTCGAATAGTCCGTCTTAGTATAAATCGCCCTAAGCACTTGCACAATGCCATCGCCCGGGTTGAAACGACCATTCGAGTGTAAGCCGCCCGACACTTGCTCAATGCCATCGCCTCGGGTTCGAAACGGCCATTAAGACGCACTTGTCACATTTCCAACCCCACGTGGCCTTTCACGGAATAAATGACAATATATCATACCTGATCTCATGGGTGATATAGTTTTAATCGCCTTGCGTTCCATGGTCGTGGCTCAGGTGTTCCATCTGGTTTTAGTATCTTGTATGCCCCTTCACCGACCTTCTTGACAATGGTGTAGGGCCCTCCCCATCGTGCTGCTAACTTTCCGCCTTTTTTATCACGTTCGTAATTGGGTAGATCCTTCAGTACCAACTGCCCCAGTTGGAATTCTCTCGGTCGAACCCGTTTGTTGTATTCTCTCTGGATTCTTCATTGGTAATTTTCCATTTTTTGGGGGCCATCTCCCTTGTTTCTTCTAGATCGTCGAGTTTGGCCAAGATAAGATCTCTTTTGAGATGTTTCGTCTCCATGCTTGGTTCTTGTGGTAGGTATCATTGCTTCGTGGGAAGGATGGCTTGATTCCATATGTTAACATGAAGGGAGATAATCCGGTTGCCTCTGTGCGAGTTGTCCGATATGCCCACAACACGTTATAAAGTTCCTCGCACCATTCTCCATATTCTCCTTCAAGCTTCTTCTTCATGTTATCGGCGATGGTCTTGTTCGTGATCTCGGCCTTTCCATTGCTTTGGGGGTATAGGGGTGTAGACTTCCTTTTTCGGATATTGTAGGTGTTGAATAGCAGGTCGATATTCTTTCCTTGTAATTGTTTCCCATTGTCAGAGACGATTGCTGCTGGTACTCCAAAGCGACATATGATGTGTTCCCAGATAAATCGGAAAACATCTTTATCCCGTATGTGTTTCAATGGAGCTGCCTCAACCCACTTGGTAAAGTAGTCGGTGGCTACAATTAGGTACTTCCTCTGCCCCGATCCGACATGCAATGGTCCCACGATATCGATCCCCCATTTAGCAAAGGGCCAAGGACTGATTACGGAGTTTAATGTTACTGCCGGCGCATGTATCTTTTTTCCGAATTTTTGGCATTCATCCCAGACGAGGGCCATATGCCTTGCATCCTCGTTCATGTACGGCCAGAAGTATCCCATGGTTTTAGCTCGTGCTGCTAGGCTACGGCCTGAGCTGTGGTTTCCCGCTACCCCATTATGTAATTCGGTAAGAATTGTATGCCCTTCTTCTTTACTCAAGCACCTTAGTAGTGGCCCTGTGTAGGGATTTTCCGTACGTAACGTCGTCTCTCAAGTTCGTACACAGCTGCTTTGCTTTTGATTTTGTTGATCTCAGGTCGCCCCTTGGGCAACTTTCCTGTCTCGAGATATTCGTGAATTGGTTTCCTCCAATCATTGGCCTGATATTGATTAGTAGTGGTTGTTGCGACTCATGCGCCGACATCCACGGTCTCGTGCATCGAAGGCATTAAGACCCTCATAACTCTGATGCCTTCAATGCTTGGATCTGTTAACATGGAAGCAATGTAGGCCAGGGCGTCTGAGTGGCGATTGTCCTTCCTACAGATATGCCGAAATTTGACGCTCGGTATCTGGACGATGTAGGATTGGGCGAGCTCCCAGTATTTCTGTAACACGGGGTCATGTATAGCGTATTGCCTATTGAGTTGTCGGATAACTAGCTGAGAGTTGCTCGTTAGACGTACCTCTTGGATTCCCATTTCCACTATCAAACGCAAGGCATGTATTACCGCTTCGTACTCCGTGACATTGTTAGTTGCCTTAAATTCAAGCCTAAAGGAGTGGACCATCTTTTTTCCCTTCGGCGTCGTGAAGACCAGCCCTAAACCTGATCCGTCTTTATTGGATGATCCGTCCACGAAAACCTCCCATCGTGTCGGGCTACATGTTTCGAGTAGGTCGGACGGGTCCTCTCGATCTTCCTCCATCCCTGGGATATCTTCTACTTCATCTTCACACCGAGGGGGAAGTCTCGCTTTAAAAATCGGCCACCGCTTCGTGCTTTTACCGTTGTTCTCATTTCGTAAAAAATATCGAATTGCTTTATCTGTGCACTCCATTTAGAGATCCGTCCCGACCTGGTCGCGTTGTCGAGTACTGATTCTATGGAGGATTTTGTTAGCACCCGAATCTTGTGAGTTTGGAAATACATTCGAAGCTTCTGTGTTGCAAACACCAATGCTAATATTAGTTGCTCGATCCTGGTGTAGTTTCTTTCAGCGGGATTCATGGTTTTGCTTATGAAATACACCGGATTTTCTTCCCCTCCCATGTTCTTGACTAGTACGGCACTGATAGCGTGGCCGGTTGCCCCAAGATATAGTGTTAGTATGTCCTCGGGCTCAGGTCTTTGTAACACCGGTAGACTCGCGAGATGTTGCTTGATCTTTTGAAATGCTTCTTCACACTCCTCGGTCCACTTAAACTTTTCTCCTTTCCTTAATGTTCCGAAGAAATCCTTGCATTTGTCAGCCGACCGAGAGATGAATCGTCCCAAAGCTGCCAAGTTCCCATTTAATCGTTGCACGTCCTTAACTGTCACAGGCGATGGCATTTCCACGACGGCTCGAATTTTATCTGGGTCGGCTTCGATGCCTTTGTCGGTGATTATGTATCCCAAAAATTTGCTCGAGGTGACCCAGAGAGTGCACTTGGCCGGATTTACCCTCATCTTGTATCTTCTCATAGTTTGAAATATGCCTCGGAGATCGTCGATGTGGTTGGTGGCCACCTTGCTCTTAACCAACATGTAGTCCACATATACCTCGATGGTGTTGTGTATTTCATCTTCGAACATATCTTCCACCAAAATTTGATAAGTGGAACCCGCGTTTCTCAATCCAAATGGCATCTTGGTGTATCAATATAACCCTCTTGGTGTGAAGAAGGATGTGTGCTCTTGATCTTCGGGGGCCAGGGGTATTTGGTTGTACCCTGAATACCCATCCATGAGGGTTATCGCCTTATACCCGACTATGGACTCTACTAGCTGATCAATGCTAGGGAGAGGGAAGCTATCCTTTGGGCATGCTTTGTTTAAGTCACTAAAGTCGATGCGGACTCGAACGCCTCCGTTCCTTTTAGGGACTATCACCATGTTAGATATCCATTGTAGGTGCGGGACTTGCGAATGATTCATGCCGCGTGTAACTTCTTCAACTCGGCCTCCACCGCCGGTTGCAGCGCGGGTGCAATTCTTCTCATCTTTTGTATGATAGGTTTGAACTTGGGGTCTATCCGTAGGTGGTGCGAGCAGACTTCCGGATCAATTCCTTCCATATCGTGCATTTGCCAAGCAAATATATCCATGTGCTCCTTCAAGAGGGTTGTCAACTGCTGAGATTGTTCGTTTGTCAAGAGAGACCCTATCCTCACTAATTTTGGCTCTTCCTCGGTGCCCAGATTAACTTGTCGGGTCGGTTCAAGGGCCGAGAAACTTTTCTTTGGTTCGCCGATTGTTGTCGTCTCCTGTGATTGCTATAAGGTCGCTTTCTCGCCGGCTTCATAGGTAGCGATGGCTTGTGTAATTACCCTTTCCAGCTCCTCTCCCGCCTTTATTTCCTTAGATTTGTTCTTTTCTTTTCGTTTCCTCGACCGCCTCTCTTCATTCTGCTGGACGTCTATCTGCACGCACTGCCTCGCCGCCTAGGGGTCGACTAGCACCTATACTACTCCTCGATAAGATGGGAACCACAATCTTTGATGATAGGCCGAGGCGACTCCCTTAATTCCCGCAAGAGCGGGGCCGACCGAGTAATCGCTTCGTATGGTGATACAACATAAACCACACAAAGGTGGTGAGTGTGTCAAGGAACCCCTCCCCGTCTGATACCCTGAGGGTGACTTCTCCTATTGGTACTTGCCACCGCACCGTTGAAGCCGTAGATTCGATAAGTCGACGGGATCAAGATGTCGTCGGATAACTCCATCCTTTTGAATGTGTCATAGAATATAATTTCGAATGAGCTGTCGTTGTCCATCAATATCCTTCGGACGCCCCATTCCTCGATCAGTAGAGTTATTACTAAGGGGTCCCCATGTGCTTGACCGTTCAATGGGACATCTTTCTCCGAGAAGGTGATCGGCTGCATCATCCATGGCTCCATGGGAAGGGTTTTGGCCACACTGAGGATTTCCTTGCCTGATCGGTCCCTTTTATGGATCCTCGAGGTGATACCGGTTCCCAAATCGAACCTTTGAGTTGCCGAGTGCGATATGATGTTGCAAGCGAACTGGGTGCTGCGATTAATTCTTATTTGGTGCACTGGGACATCGGTTTGAGCGGGTGTCGGCGATGTCTTGACGAAATGTCGTAAATACCCATCTCGGATTAGATGCTAGACGATGTCCTTTACTTCCCGACAATCATTAGTTGAATGGCCTCGGAATTGGTGGTAATGGCAAAACTCTGGGTGGTTCCTTGTTTCGTCAAACTGAATTCCCCGAGTCTTGGGATACCGGATATCATTCCTCTTTTCTACTTCTTTGAAAATTTCTTCTAATGGTGCGTTTAATGGAGTGTAGGGTCTCGATTCATGACGAGGCTTTTTTCCTTTCTCAACCCAGACCTTTTTGTTCTCCCCTTGATGTCGTATGCTCGGCTTTTTCTCAGATCGTTTTGGGGCTTCTTGTGGGGTCGCCTCTACCGTGGCGCTTGTCTCCTGTACTCCTCCATCTCGTGCCCCTTCTTGAATCTCCTCTAAGGCGATGTAGTGCTCTTGCATCTTCCGGATCTC
Organism: Papaver armeniacum; assembly: GCA_023531295.1. NCBI lineage: Eukaryota > Viridiplantae > Streptophyta > Magnoliopsida > Ranunculales > Papaveraceae > Papaver > Papaver armeniacum. The sequence goes on from JAJJWW010017577.1 coordinate 283,467, forward strand.
TCTTAAAGTTTTAGGATTCTCAGTGTACATTGCTACCCAGATGGGATCTGACTTCCCTAATGAATTCTCGAAGCCGAATATCTGTTGATCGACTGGCACCTTCCCAATGTCCGTACGCAACTTTCTCCATCTGTCCGTTAGGGAGCGCAGCGGTTCCCTAAACCTCCGTGCAAGTGTGAACAGCTTATTGACTCTGGGCCGAGCTATGATGTTATGCATGTAAGTCTCGAGAAAAGTTTCCACCAGGGTTGCATAGCTTCCAATGGATTCATCGGGTAGGGTGTAGAACCAACTCTTTGCCTCGCCCTCCAAACTTGCTGGGAAGAATTTGCACATGACCACATCATAATTATTCCACTGCAGCAAAGACATTCCGTACATTTTGATGTGCTCTCCCGCATCACCCGTTCCATCAAACCCAGACGGGAAATCAGCAACGTGCACTTGGGCGGGAATGGAGTCCTATCCAGTTCCTTAGTGAACGGCGTCTTCTGGGCTTCACTGATTACTTCTGCTAGCTTGTCATCCTCGTTGTTCCCTGTTAGTTTCTTGACTATCTGCTCGAGTTGTTCGATCTTTTGTTTGGTTGTCGCATCCGTACCCTCACTGGTTGCTTCTTCCTCGGTTGAAGAATCCTCGGCTGGCCCATACCTTACTCTTGGTTGATTAGGATCGGGTACACGTTCCTGGCTCAGGGATGGGGGTGGGGTGTTTCTCGATGGAGTGTGATTGCTAGAAGCACCTCGGCTTGACGACCTTCTCAACCCCGTTCTCCCGTTACGGAGTTGATAGTTTTCATGTTCTAATGCTAGGTTTCTCCTTTGTAGCTCTCTCATGAGGTCTTCCTGCCTTCTTTGGCTTGCCAGTATGGCGAGTAACATTGGGTCGGTACTTTCATGGCTGGAGTGGACATTTACTTGGTTTCCTGTTACATGAGGGGGTGCAGTAGGAGGTCTTGTCGATGGAATAACGGGGGGATCGATTGGAGCTACGGGATAAATGGCCGCTGCTGGGGGGATGTCTCGGCTGTGGTTGCCCCTTGATATGTGTAATCGCCTAAGCCTTTCGCCCTCTCGTTCTAGTACGTGGTACTACTCTGTGGGTTGTCCTCCTCGCCTTCACTCTTCCTGCATCGTTTGCACCTCCTCGTCTTCCTCGGTCCGATGCAGTTCTTCCGTCTTCCATATCCCCATGCATCATCTGGCTCTGGTTGATCCTCAGTATCCTTGGTGAAGGATCGTCATCTTGACCTAGATCGACTTCTTCATCAACTGTGGTCACGCCTGCGGCTGGTTCCCGGGTCTCGCCTTGATGGTTCTGTCGGGTGTCCTCCTGCCGAGAGTCCGTCAGTCCTTCCTGTGCACTAGCTCCTGCTATAGCCCGATTCCTGAGGACCCTACTCGTTCTTGAGGTGCTTGCCATCGCCTTTGAAGTTATTCTTTCGCCTCGGCTCGCCCGTCCGTCCCTACGTCAGCATAGTACACAACACTCACTTCGAACTGTTTTCGAAAAGGTTAAGGATAAAGTACAGGAGTTCTGCATAGGGCAGGAAAAGTTTTGCGGTACAATTCCGTTTTTATACTTGCATGTTGGTCTAAGCACTCAAGTGGTTTCTGACTGTAAAAGACAAAATTCTGCAAAGTTGCCTTGATATATCGCTTTCGGTACTATCTCTACTCATTAATCATTATTTGTCCTAACATTCCTAGTGCCAGAAGTCATTAATCGTCCGTTCGTTAGATCGGCAGATTTCTTTCTTGGCTAGGGATAACGATAATCTTTATCAGCTATCGTGCTGAAGATCTACCTGTGTGGATCGCCGGAAATTCCCGCAGAGAATCATACCATAGGATTTACTTGGTTTGCTACTGATGATGTGAGGCTTTAGCGTAGGATCCAGATGAGACTTATTAATAAAGTGCTCACTATATTCCTTTCAGCCGTAGTTTCCGAAAAACTAAACTCGATATGTTCGAGTTAGCTTTGTCCTCACTACTATTACGCTTTATTCAACTCACTAGGAAAGTTTAAGCGGCGGTATAACGTTTCAATCTAGCTTCTACCGACCATCAAAGATGATCCATTTGGGAGCTTTGAGGTGTTATGACGCTTAACTAAGACGATCTTAACTCCACAAGGAGCACTTGGCTCGATGTAAGAGGGTTAATCGAACTTCCCCGACCGTAATCCCTCACTGATAGTGTAATGAGTCTTAGGTTATTCATCTGACAAAATAAATATAGTGAAAACAATTAAACAAGTTAAACTAACGTTCCGCGAGCTTTCCAAGGATTAGGTAAATGACAACAAATGTAATGAAACTGAGCTTCTAATCACATAGATAAACTTTAAACAATAAACCTATCATCCCACGTACTTCAACTATTAGAGTGTTTGCGGATCTAGTGATTGAGACGGAAAAGTGTATAGTAGGGTAGAATTTCACTTTAGCTTCTACCAACATCGACAGATGTTATTCGGGAGCTTACGGATCTTCTAATAACTTACTTGTACAACTTAAGCAAGTAGTCTAGTTTGGTGATATAATCTTAACGACTCGATTCAACCGAAAGTAAAAGGAAAAAATAGTCCTACGATAGAAGTATAACAAGATTTTGTTAAGAAAATTATTTTCTATCAAAAACAAAAATCCCTTAGTAAGCTTTGGCGATCAACACCTTTAACCAAAAGAGTTTCTCCCTTAGCTTCAACTAACACTCAAGGTGATTTAGGAGCTTGGATTCTTCTCTTTTGGTAACCGATGTCAAGGTATCCGGAGGCGTTACACGGTCCCCTTAGTCGGGCGCTGAATGTAGATGCGGAAAATCCTACTACTACATCCAAAGAAATTCTATGCATGCACAAAGAAGTGAAGCAAATAAGAGAAGAAGAACATAAAATGTACGTGGTTCGGCATGATTACCTACGTCCACGGGGTGAAAGGGTGATCTTATTACTTGGTTCACGGCTACAATTGTGTGTTTCTCTCAATACTCTTGGTGTGCTCTCTTCCTCACTTCTTACTTATCCCTCTAGCTCGCTACATGATCTCTATTTATAGTTACAAATGGTGATACATCGATATTACAGTGTTGGGCCTAATACAACTTCCTTGATGTTCTTCTCGGGTGTCTAACCGATGTTTTATCCGATCTTCCCCTTTGCTCGAGTCGAGGCCTCTGGCCGAGTGGTAACATCGCCCGATATCGCTTGTTAGGTGGAGGTGATCGACGTCGCCCTTTAGATTCCTGGCCGAGTCCTACTTTGACCGAGTTTTCCTCATCTCTTCACCAACTTTGTCAGTGCATTAATTGCCCTCGAACCCGAAGAGCATCACATCAGAAATTTTCTCCCCCTTTGTGTCGACCTCTCGATCTGTCTCCATTCCTCTTTCCTCGTGCCCAGATCTGGTGGGGTGATTCGGTGCTTTTAGTACTTTGCTTTTTTCGGTGCGCCCTCAACCAGGATGGCTCCACCTATCCCTATGGATTATTTACACCTACAATGGAGGAGGATGATACACTAAAAATCTTTGAACTTGCAAAATTACCCTGCATCTTGGATGGATGGTCAGATGAATTCACACATATTATTGTAGTTCGATACTATAGTAGATGTCATGAATCCGAAATGATTTTCTCAGATAATTGACTTTAGTGTTGTGGGCCAATCTCCACCTTTTTACACTCACCCACCAGTCCTTGAAAAACTATTCTTATTTATCTTCTGTAAGGAGTCTAAGTACAACTTGTGCTTAGAAAAATTATTATTGCAATGTAAAATCATTATACTCTTTCTTATTTTTCGCCTCTTTCCCCGAATTATATATTTCCAAAGTATTATATGGATAAGTATTGGTAGTCTGGGATCTAAATTAATGATTAAACTGGTTTTTTACAGGTAATATGAAAGTGAAGATGATGACTACAACGGACCTCCAGAATTACAAGAACAAGTTTTCCATGTCAGTGAATTCCAAACAGTTAGCACGTCTGTACAACCTGATCAACAAACAAGAGCTTTGGAAATGGTTATAGGAGATAAGACTAACCTTCCGTTTACGGGTGATGAGTTTACAACAATAGGGTATATAACCATGGCATTTCCAGCTCTGTTCCCATACGGTAATGCAGATCTGGCGTCTCCATCTATCTCTCTGGCGCCTCCACATCTCTCTCTCCAACGCCTCCTCTTTTCCCCTAAACAACGCCCAAGGTGACCTATTCTCTTGAACGCCCCCATCTTTCCCTCATCTTTCCCTCCAAGTTCCCAAAAAAAAAAAAAAAAAAAAAAAAAAAAAACCTCAATGACCCATTTCTTTTCAACAACTCCACCTTCTTCCGACCTCTCTTTAGCGACCTCATCTCCCAAACAACGCCCAAGGTGACCTATTCTCTTGAACGCCCCCATCTCTCCCTCCAATTTCCCAAAAAAAAAAAAAAAAAAAAAAAAAAAAAAAAAAAAAACGCGCCTCAACGACCCATTTCTCCTCAAACCTCTCTTTAGCGACTTCATCTTCCAAGCAGCACCTCATTGACCTCTTCAGTGCCTCTAACTTCTCTTTAGGGCCTTCATCTTCCAAGGAGCGCCTTAACAACTATCTTCTTAAAGTGCCTCCCATATTTCTCTAATTTCTCTAAGAGTAACCCAGCAATGGCGACGTCCCAACTTAACCAAAACAACAAGGGAGATAGCTGTTTACAGAAAAACCATCGCCAGCACCATCCCCTCTCCTCATGTTCCCATTTAGTCAAGCAAAGGTTTGCAGGAAAGCTTGCACAGGCGTCACTTTATATTACCTATGGATAGATTACCTACATCACCCACATCGGCGACTTAATCTTCCCCATAGAGCACCTTAACTCATCGACGCCTCCATCTCCATCAACGCCTTAACTCATCAACGCCTCTATCCCCTTCAACTTCTCTAAAAACAGCCGCTAAAGTATTATCATCAAACGCTCATCATCCCTGAAGACTCTATGCCGACCCATCTGCAACGCCGAGGCCTTCAACGATAGGAAGCGGCGTCATTCATTTTTCTTTACCCAGCGCCTCCACATATGAGATTCCTTTTTCTTTAATGAGAAGAGATCATCGCCTGCGCATCAATTGCTTGAAAAAGACCCGTAGAGAAGCTTGTAAATAAAATTTGTCTTCTTGCAAGAAAAAAAAGGGAGAGATAAGTACTTCACAAATCGTTTGATGATAATCGTCGACGCGTCAAGTTTAATTAATAACGCTTCTGCTTTATGATGTTACATTGATATCCTAAAATCCATTAGCGTTAAATTGACCTTCTTAAATTTTTGTTTGTATCAGCGGTAGAGACCCATTATGGTAGTATATATGAGGATTTCCCTGGCGGGTCAGAGCTATATGAATAGTTTGAAGAGAAATATGGAAGCGGCAGAGTTTGAGAAGCTCAAGATTTAGGTTACATATATACTAGGCGAACCCTAAAGTTGGCTCCCCAAATGGGCCCGAGGTCAAGCATCTATATTCGGACCCGAGCGGGAGCAAAATTGCCATCAAGAAAGATAAAGACCATCGCTCGCACACCAGCCCGCCATGGACCCTCGCCTACAAACCATCGCCTGCACGTCACACCCGCTTGTAGAAACCCCACAGAAGAACTTTTAGACTCTGTTGCAGACGCCTCTTATGCGAGGACAAGAGCATCAGTTCCAGCCGCTGCCGGTTCGACTTTCGACAACAAAGGAAATGCTCCAGCAAGCGCAACCCCCCAGCTCCAACAACGCCCCTAATTCCTGATGCCGACCTATTTCAAGACACGCCAGAATCATCAACCAATGCATCATCGTCAAATCATCAACTGCCTTCGTCTCTCTCTTGCCATCGCCTGCTTCTCCAAGCGCCTTCATCCTTCTTCGAGAGACTGTCTAAGCGCCTCCGCTCTCTCTCTAGCGGCTATCGCATATATGCTCAGCACTCAGCAGATATCCCTCATGCTAGCAGCGTTTCTGCTTTACTTCTCACACAACAGTTGATAGTGGGGTTTTGTCCTTCGATTTGGAAGATAAGTTTCTACCCTTTTCCCACATGAGTTGCACCAGCATGTCACAGTCGGAGCCAATACATCAAAAAAAAAAAAAAAAAAAAATCAGATAAGTTTTCTATACTAATATGATTATATTTAAAAGGAAAATGTTTTCTTTTTCAAAAAAAAAGGGGGGATCATATATGTGCAACATTGATGCTTACATAACTTCAACATCAGCTGACTAATTTTAATGTCTCTCATTTTCGTATAGCTAGCATAAGGACATGATCCGGTGGTGAGAAGCCGAATAATGGAGGAATCGATAACGCTTGATAGGATAAGCGTTTGCAAGAATCCCACAAAGAAGAAACGTTCAATTACTAAACCCACATGGACTGTTGGAAATGCAAGATAAGTACCCGCCTAACTTGAATGGTCTATTCGTTCGTTACAAAATGAACAGTCTTTAAACTTCGTAAATCACACAAAACAAACTTGAATGCAATAATTAAATCTTCCCAATGTGGTTGCTTTGCTTCAAACGAGACGGTACTTCACATGGAAAGTAGCAAGGGGCAAAAAACCCTCAGTTCAAGAGAGAACATCTAAAAATACTTTCCATTGTCGGGATACCTATCAAATGGACGAAACAAGTCATACGACGGAATATTAAAATCGAACAGACAAAATATGTTGGGCTTTTTACAGAAATAGGCCTGTTTTTTTGTGCTTTTCAAATCTAGGCCACTTTTATTTATTTATTGCTAGACTAGGCAAGTTTTGACCAAAAGTGATGGATGGAAAGTTAGCACCATTAAGTGCACTTAAAATTACAAGACAGTCCTTTGAATCGGTTATTTCGACCCAAACGGATGTGTTGACCCTGTATACGTCATCACATAGTGCGTACGTGGCACCGCTTACGTGGTAAGGCCCACGTGACACCGCACGTGGCACTCTTATCTTCTTCTCCATAAATCATAAATGACCATCTCCTCACCCACATACTTCTACTGCTTCTCTTCATTTTCGAGATCTCGAAAAATGGGTGGTGGTATCAATGATAAAGCAAGTACTTCAAGTGGTATGCTAGTGTGTTTAATGTGTGAAATGGAAGAAGATCATGAAACAAAAGCATGTCCATGGGTTTATTCAAGGTGAAAACATGTACCTTGTAATGGAGTAAGAGCTTTGTTGAGGTCTAAAACAGATGGAAGTAATGGAAGGTTGTTCTTGAAATGCTTGAATCCTACCTGCAACTACTTTGAGTGGTTTTCTCAAGCTTCTTCCCATTCTTCAGCACTTCCAATCAAGCTTCCATCAGATCATGGTTGTATTGCCTGTGGAGAAGACAATCACAGTGTTACAAGTTGTCCACTGAAGGTTCAAAAATGCTTTAAAGACAACTGCAACTCTCAATTGGAATTGAGGATTTGCAAAAATCAACACAATTTCAACATAGCATACCTTGTGTGCAAGAAGAAATCCTGTGATGCATTCAGATGGGCTTCAGATGCTCTTGTCATTGAAAGCAAAGAAACAATGAAGGGTAAAGTGAATGTAATATGCAAGGAATTTAAGAAAAATCTGAAAATGTAGCCTGCAATAATTTTATAATAAAATTTAACCCATTTTAGAACTTGCATTGTCTTACAAAAGCATCCATTCATCCATTCACAAAATATATAACCAAATTGAAACACAAAAATCAACCATATTATTCAGATCCATCAGACTTTCATGTACTTCTTTGGTTTCTTCTTTCCCTTTGGATCTGCAAATCGTGAATGTGACTTTGTTGTTGACGGATCCAACATGTTTGTTACTTTGATTGAAAGCTGGTTGAGAAGAAGCCTTTCTCTTTCTCCCTTGGCCTGATTTTGCAGCACCTTGTTTAGAAGATTCACCAACACATGCTTTGTAACTGTTGTTGTTCTTCATTCCATCCTGAGCAGTAGTAGATGCACCTGCAGAAGCACTAACAACTGGTTTCTTTCTGTTGTACTTCCTTTTTGCTGGTTAATCCAATCCTTTACCTTAATATCTCTGGTTGCAAAAATGTCTTGTTCAACCTCTGAGATAACCTCTTGAACCTTTTGCTTTCTACATTTAAGAACAAAAAAATATATATCAGACAAAGATTGGAAAACCCATCTAAGAAAAAATTTGGAAATCAATTCAATTAATCAAAATTGTCATAACCCAATTTTGAAATTAACAAACCCTAGAAAATGATTAGTAGAACTTGATTATCAGCAGAAAAATTCGAACTTCATAAAAATTATATAAACAGATAAAACCCTAGAAATCTAAAGAAATCTAAACACCGACGAACCTAAATAAATCAACCTTACAAACAAAACCCATAATTTGTTCATCAATGAAACGTTAAAACAACCATGAAACCTAGAAAAACAGATTAGGGTTTTTTTTACCTCTCTGTATTCTTCTTCTTCCGTCTCGTCATCTTCACCAGCAGGAAATCTTCAATTTGTTCTTCGAATCTCAACTAACAACACACTTGTTTCACTAATTTTATCTCTACTAAAACCCTCTCTCGAAGAACCCTCTCTCGAAGAACAAGAGAGAAGAAGAAACTGCCGAATCGATTTCTCTCTCTGTCTTCTCTTATTCCTTACACATTCCGCGCTGTCGATGATAACAATGAAGAACTATCATGGCCGTTGAATTAATCCTCGAGAGATCGCGATAGTGAGATCGGGCTCTCGAATAGCAACACGTGGAGATCCCATCTCAAGAGGTGGACATCTTATCACATGTGCCGACACACACGTGTGAAGGACATTTTGGTAATCTTACCACATCTGTGATATCTCCTGATATGATATTTTGGCGAGATATTGACAAGTCAACGCGATAAATTGACGGAGATGGTTAAATTGGTTAAAATAAACTTGCATATCTCATTGATTTAACTAAGAACACGTATATAAAAAAATGTTGTCATTTCAAGGGCAATAACCCAAAGCCCGAGAGAGAGAGAGAGAAATGTTTGTTTAGGCAGATGAATAGTAAACCAACTTTTGAAGCGGGAGACTCTACAGAGAGATCGCAACATAAAGTATGTTTTGCGCCAAACTAGTTCTTTCATCTTTGCTTTAGCGTGTCCTGCTGCTAATCACCAAGTCGGAGTACCGTTGATTAAAAGGACCCAATCGTCATCTTAGTTTGAATAAATAATAACCAGGCTTCCCGTTGAGAGAGCTAGTGAACACCTGCTTGCAAAGTTTGTATTTCAAGCGGCTGCATGTCCCGCGGTCAACAAAAACGAAACCACTTTCACTATAGCCGTGGACGTGGCCTAAAAGCCCTTCAATATAGTTGTTCTCTCACTGCAACTCATTCCCGATTGACGTGATCCCCGCCACCATTGATGAAGATGAAGACATAGAAGCGATTCCGGCTACCATTGACACAGACTTAAATGCCATTCGGACTGCCATTGATGCGGTCATATCTTATCCCTTGACGCAGATGCAGACGTAGACGTTATCACCGCTACCAATCAAGCAGACTTCAACACCTTCGTGATTGCCATTGACAGAGTCATAACTTATTCCTTGCGCAACAACGATCTCCTCGGGTTTTAAATACGTTAAATACTCGAATATATATATATATATATATATATAGTATATGTGTGCGGATTTTATTGATTTTTTCCTTTTTATTTTCATATAAATTTTTCCCTTCTATTTATGCATAAAATATGTAGGTTTTTTTTTCTTGTATTTATTCATTTGGAAAAAAAGAGTCCTAATATAGTAGGTATTTGACTTCCAAATAGAATTTGGATTTCCATAGAATTCAAACACGGTAAACTAAGAACTTTTAAACCAATTATTGCCAAGAATCCTCGTCAAAACGCTTTTTTCACAAAAAAAAACCTATTTCGACCAATAAAAAGCGAGGTTTTCTCACCGTTCAACGTGGGAGCTAATTAAGTCTTTAGAAGATTTAGTCTAGAAGCTTGTTTAATTTAAAAAAGGGAAACTAATCCAGGTTGCATAAGAAATAGAACAAAGTATACAAGAATTTAAGACAAGTGAATCCTTACGGTAACTAGAATCTCGTTACCAAAATTCATCAACAATGACCGGTCATCTAGCGGTAACAAAAATCTCGTAAATCTATATGGGAGAGAAATCGGTCTGAAGAGATGCCAAACCACCAAACTTGATCCAAATCTTCTCTGGTATTACACAATATAAGCTCCTCCGGCTCGGAATACAAATGGCGGAGCTTTAATATACACTGTAAAATGTTCAAACAATATCATGTTACTAAGTGTCTTTCTCGCGTTCTCATTGGTTGAGCGATATTTTGTATCCACATTTTACTTCTTCTCGCACTGATCTATTAAAAGAAAAATTGGTGAGAGAAATCTATCTATCGCATTAACCCTGTCCTTTGGTATTCTCCAGATCCACCGACATTATTCCGCGATTCTTGTGAAACCGCCTAAATGTGTTGAGTATATTCTTTATTGATTGACACATCTTTAATTTCTCTCCATTTTTTATGAATAAGTAATTGGGGGTTATGGGAATTAATTGGGGGATATAGCTACATGACAAAAAAAGGTGTCCCAATGGCAATTCTGGGTGACCCCCTATGTAATTATTTTTTTAATTCCTAATCTAGCCCCCACTAATCAGAATTATTGATTAATTATAATTAGTAAAATGTTAAGTATTTGGGGGATAAATTAGTGTGTATTTATTTTTATTTGAATTTGTGTGGGTTAGTTGAGAGTAGAAGGAGGGAAAATGGTTTTCAGGTGGATTTTTTTTTTTGGAAATGGAAGATGATTGTGATGAGAGAATTGTTTGCTAAGAGGTTGAAAAAATGATTTTTTTCTTTGAATCCACCATTGTTGCAATTTGAAAAAGCTTGGTGTCGGCATGGTATTCAACCAAAAACCCATGCTTAGGCATTTTTGGGAATTTTCATAAATTGTTTTCCACTATCCAGGGGTTCGGGGGCGTAGCACCAACGAGACTTTGTCTCGTTACAAAATTTTTGGTTTTGATCTTCAAACCTATTTTTTCGGGTTTTAATCAGTCTACTTCAAGCCTGATTATCGATTTTCGAGCATGCTAGGAACTACTTGAGCATGGTTTTTGCTTAAATTTCTATCTTAGGAACATGATGAAAAGTATCCAGAAAATTGATTTTTTTCACTTAACTACCGGCATTGATAGATTTACATCGAGCATGCCAGGCATTTAGTTCCGACATTGAATTTCATCACTTAGGCATGGTCTTCATTATTTCCGACATGTTCTTCATCACTTCCGGCGTGGTCTTCATCCTAAATAACCATGCCGGAACTCACTTCCGGCGTGGTCTTCATCCTAAACAACCATGACGGAACTCACTTCCGGCGTGGTCTTCATCCTAAATTCTATGCCGAAACATGATGAAAAGTATCCAGAAAATTGATTTTTTTTTCACTTGACTACCGGCATTGATAGATTTATATCGAGCATCTTAGGCATTGAGTTCCGGCATTGAATTTCATCACTTCCAAGATGGTCTTCATCACTTAGGCGTGACCTTCATCATTTCCGACATGTTCTTCATCACTTAGGCATGGTCTTCATCACTTCCGGCGTGGTCTTCATCATTTCCGGCATGTTCTTTATCATTTCCGACATGTTCTTCATCACTTCCGACAGAGAAGGAGAAGAAAATTTGAAAGGAAATGGGGAAAATTTAGAATTTGAAAGAGAATGGGGAACATTTGGGTTTCAAAGTTTTAACCCTAAAAAGATTAATAAGAAGTGGAGATGGAAATGGGGAATATGATTTTGTTTTTTGATTTTAAGTTTTTTGATTTTTATTTTGAGGGAAGGGTGTTTTAGTATTTTTGCCCCCAAAAGTCACCCCTTAGCACACACCATGGGTTGGGGGAAGTAATTCATATCCCCCAATTAATTCCCATATCCCCCAATTACTTATTCTTTTTACCCGTAACCGCCTTTGCCTGTTGATTTTCTCTAATAAATGCAAATGAAAGATAAAATCTTTCAATTATTTATCACGCTTTCCCACTTCCTTTTTCACCTCATCTCCTCTTCTATCCTCTGCAATGTTCTTCTTCTACTACTGTTGCTACTAACTCTTCCGTCCACATATATTCCCACTTGTTAAATTCCTGATCAAGGTGTTTAATCTGCTTTTGCGGTTTCAGTTCCATTTCCTTTTGTTATTTCTTCCGCTTTTGTTCCTGATTGATCTGATCAAAATCATGTTCATCAAAATTTCTTGATCAAATATTTTGATTAAATCACTAACCTTGTCAATTGGATTTTCTTCGATCAGTATACCCATACTAATGGCATCGAGAGCAGGTAAAAGGCAACTGGAAGATCTCCAAAAATTTCAAAAGGAACTGGAGCCCAAGGGATTAAACTTACAGTCCCTCCCAATTCGACCTACTCTACTGCATTAGATATCGAGATTGGATCGCACATGAACAGTGGAGTAAGAACATGATTATTGTTTCGTTGGAACAACTTGGCGCTGGCTTACCCATTCCTCTTTTCAATCCGGAATTTCCCTTCCTTTACGAGATTTTGTCGCATTTGGAATTTCCTCGGGCGATATGTCAATTGTGTGGCGGATCTATTAGAATTCTAGTTGAGTTTTCTCTTCGCGGTGCTGGCGCAGAGTCTTTATATCCGGCTTATGCGAAACCTTATAATCGTGGAGAATATACTGTGGATTCCTTTTTTAAGCATTATTGCGTCAATCATGTCGCCCATGAAGATAAGCGTTGGGGTATCCGCTTCATCTGACAAAAGGATATAGCTGATAGTGAGAAAATTACGAGGGATATTGATTTGGGTATATTAATTATATGTCCCTACTTTTCACTCCCAACAAATATATCCTTATGCAACAATAAATATGTCCCTCCTTTTTTATAAACTTATCCATTTAATATTAGATTACCTTAATACCCTCACTCATATAATATTTTTCTTTATTTCAAAATACAACAAATTTCTTCCTCTACCACTTCACCACCACCACTAGCACCACCACCACCAACATTCAACTACCATTCCACCACCACCACCGTTCAACAACCACCACCTACCAACCGCCACCACCACCAATATTCCACCACCACTCTTTCACCGCCACTAGTCCTCCACCACCACAGTCATTTGTTGCCGCCGCCACCACAAGTTCGTCACCGCCGCCGCCACCACCGCCATGGCATTTGGTTCAAATATTTTTGTAGCAACAAAAAGTAGTTGATCCATTTCGGTTGGATCAAGCAAGTGGATGTTTATCCATTGCGGTTGGATCAACAGTAGAAGTTTATCCATTGCGCTTGGATCAACAATGGATGTTTATCCATGCCGATGGAAAAATGCTACCACTTCATCACATGATTTTCGGATCCACCAACAAAAACATCAACGGTAGAAGTTTATCTAGTTTATCCAAGAAAAAAGGATCAACGGTAGAAGTTGATCCAATTTTAGTGGATCAACAATGGAAGTTGATCCATGTAAAATTGGATCAATAATGATAGTTTATCCATGTAAAATGGAGTGAACTTGGCGTGAGTCGAACACGCATCATCTGACATGGAGTCAGTCATGCTACCATTGCACCACAAGTTCAACATTGGAACAAATTTATATGATTTAAACTACAAAACATGAGTTCAAAGGATCAACAATGATAGTTGATCCCATATAGATGGATTAACAACCATAGTTGATCCAATATCGCACTGCTTCAACCCAGATAACCACCATATTTCATTACCCGTAGCTTCATAAACACCAATGACTCCAAGACCGGCTCCAAAACCAATCTCGTTGAATCAACAATGGATGTTTATCCATTTTAGTTGGATCAAAGTGGATGTTTATCCATTGCGATTGGATCAACAACTATAGTTGATCCAAAATATATGGATCAACAACCATAGTTGATCCAAAAAATAGAAATACCATTCTAATACTAAATAATAGACCTTGAGATTATTGTTCCAGTAGTGTTTCACGACCAAAATGTCATCATAACTAAGCAATATAAACAAACTGAAACAAACATGCATTTTTTTCCCCAATTGCAGCAAGGTATGCATAACAAAAGTAAAACAAAACAATGAAAGAAATTATGAACATACCACCAGAATGTATACTCTTTTGTAGCCGGAAGAAGCCACCACTACAACCATCTCCCAAACCACCAGAAAGAAATTATGAACATAACAAAAGCAACAGCTTATCGAGTTTGCTTGGGGATTAGCTAATAGCAAACACCCTTTCTTATGGATAGTTCGATCAGATATTGTAAAAGGAGACACCACAACATTGCCACCGGAGTTTGCAGAAGAAACCAAAGAAAGAGGCTTGCTAGCTGGTTGGTGTCCACAAGATAAAGTATTAAATCATCCGTCTGTAGGCGCATTTTTGACACACAGTGGTTGGAACTCAACAATAGAGAGTATTTGCGGTGGAGTTCCGGTGATTAGTTACCCATTTTTCTCTGAACAACATACGAACTGTAGGTACTCGTGCGTTGATTGGGGAATCGGAATGGAAATTGATCATAACGTGACTAGACATGAGGTTGAGAAGTCGGTGAAAGAACTACTGGAAGGAGAAAAATATGTATTCTGATGAACTAAAATATGAATCGGTATCAGGTCTTGAGTTTTATGTATCAGATCTGGAAAAAAAAACGAATAAGAGATGGAGGTGATGGATACGGTGGTGAGCTCGTTTGTTTCTTCTCTGAAAGAGAAATATAAATAGATAAAAACAATAGATGGTGACGATGGAGATGCTGCTGGTGCTGGTTGTGTTCGTTATGGCGGCGACGGAGATGAAGATGATGGTGGCGACGGCGATGAAAATGGTGGTGAGCTCTATTCGATATTTTTCTCAGGATAAGAAATAAAGAAGATAAGAAGAAGGTATATAGAGGTTGGGGTATATTTGGAAGTCCATAAATTATTGATGGGCTTTTAGATAAGGAGGGACAAAATTATTATGTGATAAGGATATTTGTATAGACCATCAAAAGTAAGGACAAAAGTTCAATTACCACTATTGATTTTCATAGCGACTCCAACGATTGCAATCGTTTTTCAAATGATCCCAACTGGATGAAGTTTCCCCTCATCGTTGAGGGTCCCTATATTTTTGGTAGGAGCGCAGATGGATCTAATCGTGTGGGACCCCCTTAAGGTTTTTAGTTCCCCGATTATAATCCCTGGGTATTTAACTGGCCTGAGGAAGCTGAAGAGGTAATTACTCTCATCTTCGTTTTCCATTTCTTTATCTTCACGCTTCACTTATGAGTGTCGTCAACTTTTAGATGAAGAAGAAGGAGAAGAAAGAATCACTCAAGAATAAATCCTTGCGCTCCAATATAGTAAGAAATAATTTTCTATTCGCTCTTAAACAATATTGTTTCCTCTGTTTCTTACCTATCTTGGTATGCATAGGGCGAGTATGGAGATGATTCTTCTAGTTTTGAATACAAGGATGCTAAATCCAAGAAGGATCGTTTCATCTTTAAGGCGGAGAAGATAAAAGAGGCTCAATCGACAGATCAAGAAGTTGTGAGCCTTCCTGGTAATCAAGGTTCACTTCCTAGTCCTAAAAAGAGAGTCGTTTCTAAAGGGAGGAAGAATTCCCCAAAAGCTAAGGATCTTCAACTGAATCCTCCAATCAATCAATTTGTTTGTTTGAATACTTCCTCAATTGATGCGTCTGTATCGCATGAAGAGCCTTGGTAGGTCTGTAAAAAATCCTACAATAATGACTGCAAGTGCACATTGTCCTAATTTAACACAGGGCAAGCACAAGTCGATCCTTAGGGACAAGGTGGGTGTAAGTTGAAGCCAAAGTCTTACTAAAACTGATTCTAACCAAGCAGTAACAAAAGGGGTGTTTCATTTGTCGATACGATTTGGTTTTGAAAGTGAACAAGTAGTAGAGCGGATTGTAAAGCAAGTTGCAAGATTGGATTGTAAACAAATGATTAAAGGGTACTAGGGCAGTTGAATCCTCCTCCTAATCCTATGCTAAGGCAATACAAACTCAAATTATGTTCTTGTCCCTTTGCTTGAAGGTTTTAAATGGATGATTTATCAACCAATTTCACTAAATCACCCCTAGTATTAGCTGTCTTCTTACTGTACAACTAATCACAGGATAATTTGATTCATTCCTAAAGCAATGAAGCACAACAAGAACAATAACAGGAAATTGACTAACTTAGCATACAATCAAGGGTTTCATCTAAACCCTTGAAGATGAATTTAGAACATGATGAAGATGATTAAAACACAATTATATTATCAAACTAGTTGATCCAGCTAGAATTGGATGTTTTGTTACACAACAATAGCCTCTATATATACACAACTTTCTTCTCAATCACTAGAATTCGATAGTTAGAGAATATTCACTCACCCAAAACATGTTGCCCGACAAACCCCTTCTGCAATTCAACTCTACAGCTCCTTGATTTGAAATCTTCCAGCTGTGAAGATAACCCTAGTCTTATCTCTCTCAACCCTAGCTTTTAGGGTTATTGTTTTGGAGGACAAGCTATGATGGAGATAGACAGAGACTATGAGTTTGATAGACGGGGGGTTCAGAGGATAGCTGAGATCAGAGAGGGTTGGGGATGGAAGTGATGGAGGGATGATGAAGTAATCGATTTGCAGAGGCTATATGGAAGAGAAACAAAATGGAGGAGTTGTTTGGTTCTGCTCGAATATGGAAAGATGGTAGGTGCTAGGTTGTTAGGCAGATGCTTCAATTGTTGATGTCTCGGGTGCCATTGGATGCTCAGCGGCTATATCAAATCTGACGACTCACGATGGAAACGAGTTTGGGTCTTTGATCTTGGGTTTTATCTCTTGGAAGATCTTCTTCTAGGCCCATATCTTCTGCAAAGCTAATATCGCATGCCCACACCTATTTTTGGGTCTTGCAAACAACATTTTTCACTTGCAGATGAGGTGCAAACAACATTCTTCACTGCCTTCTAGCGTGAGCTTTGTTGTCTCTCTTCCGTTGTCACCAATTCTCTGCTCTTTTGGCTTCTCCATTCATCCAAGCTTTATTTAGTACCTAAAAACACTAAATTAATTAGTACAAGTATTTGTACTTGAAAACAATGAAAACTCCGAATTTGGGATAATATATGATTTTAATGCACAAAAGATGAGATAGTTGTCAATAAAAACCTGGCTTGATTGGGGTATACCCAGATTAATTGGGGTATACCCATTTTGTTCGCATCCAAAATAGTGTGCTAAGGGGTGTCTAAAAGGTGTTAAAAGACCAAATTGCCCATACTAAAAAACCTTGCCGACCAAAACATATAAAAAAAATCAAAATCTTTCTTCTACACTTTAACTATACATGTGAAAAAAAAAAAAAAAAAAAAAAAAAAAAAAAAAACGCGAAGAATCAAAACGAACCAAAAGTCGGCAGGGTATTTTTTTGTCGACCTTGCCGACCAAAATATAGTCGGCAGGGTATAAGGTTGAATAACATGCCGACTTTTCATCTCTGAATTTAGCAATTACAGGGTCAGCAAGATATCCATCCCGATACCTTGCCGACTAAAATATAGTCGGCAGGTTATGAAATTAGTACCTTGCCGACGAATCATGCATTTGTAACACCTTCTCTGTATGTCAAAAATCTTATAGTCGACAGGGTATTTTTTATCGACTTGCCGGGCCATATGTTGTCGGCATGTTCTTCATCCTTGCAGACCTTGGGTCCGATATAGTCGGCATGTTCTTCATCCGTAGACAATGCTTGACGGTTGTAATTGGTCGGCATCTTATTAAAACGTCTACCATGCCGGCGGAACATAGCCGACACCTTATTCAAACGTCGACCTTGCCGACCTTTCACATTTTCAAAACAATTTTTTTTTATCCAAATCGAACTCATAAGACGGTTTAAAGACTATTGAATTCATAATTTCAAAATTTTAATCTAAACTCAATTAATTAAGCTAATCAGATTTTTTTAGTGTTAATTAAACAAGGGCATATTAGCCATTTAGAAAATACAAGGTTAAGGGGTGGCTTGGTTTACTTCAAAATGACCCGATTTTGTCTTATTGGGTATACCCCAATTAGTTTGGGTATACCCAATCAAGCCAGGAATAAAAAAGGTGTAGAAATATGCAATATTTGGTAGTCATCAAATACCCCCAAACCTGAATTTGTCCTCGGGTGAAACAGAAATTAAGGAATCCTATAGGATCAATAACGGCTACTTTAGTTTCTCTCTCCTCCTCCTCTTCCTCCTCCCCCTCTCCTTCCTCTCCGAATTTTCTCCCGCTCTTTCGATGGCTAGTGAATAATCATCATAATGTCTCTCTTCCTTAGCTAGGAGAGGAGGATGAGACGTAAGGGAGAATGAATCTACCATCCAGCTGATAAGCATAAGATTCATGTTTCATTTCGACGATTTGGTTTTTGAAGTTTTTTTTGCTGGTTTTTCCTTCTATTTTTTTTTTTTTTTTCATTCACCTCATATTTTCATCTTTAATCATTCATTCATCATTTTGCACTCAAATCAGCCAACCCATTTTTAATTTAAACATAAGAAACAGCATTTGCATGTCAATTCTGTATTTAGTATGCCAATCTCCTGCTCTTATGTTATTGCCTTTAATATGTTTGCTTATTTGCCTAACCCTCCTGCTTACTCTTATTCTAATTTGATCATAGCCTCTATTTAATTCTTCTACTCTCCTCTGCCGTTAAAGAAAGTCCAATTGCGAGGACTCACATAACCAAGAAACTGGAATCACAAGCGTTGCTGCCTCTGTAGCTGATACAGAATCATCCGTCTCAGATTTTATTGAAGAATCTGAAACTAGGCAGGCTTCTGCTGCTATTGGAAATAGTGATGAAACTGATCCTGATAAGCCCACTAGTGGAAAGTCTTCAACCTCCAAAGCAGGCGGTTTGGAAGTACACAGAAATGAAGACTTTGAGACATGGCAGAGAATAATTTGACTGGATGCTGTTAGGACCAATGGAGAATGGATCGTTTACTCTCTAACCCAGGCTGCTATGTCCAAGGACAGGGCACACAGTCTAGCAGGAGCAGTGGGGTCGAAGGACTATCAGCACCTGGAACCCTGTATAGTCTTCCATGCAGTGCCTAGTTGCAATACTTGAAGCCTAAGCACTCTTTGATGACAGAGATTGAGTTTTGTCAGGGAATGAAGGACCTTTTGTCGTCTATAGCTGCCATTGTAGAAGATGATTATGAGCATTTTGGTGGTTTGTGGGATTCATGAAGAAAGCCAGGCACAACTTCAAGCTTGACGAAGTTGGAATCAGAAGGCATTTAAACACTGTTGTGAAGATTAAGTTCAAAGACTCCCATCTTTAGTAGTGAAGATGCAGGCTGAAGACTGCTTCTTTGTCTACAGGATGGTGGTAGACGAGAGCTTACATTTGAGCAAAGATTATGTCTGTGGGAGGTGATGTAGAAACCCATTTCTGAATCGAACTTCTAAGCTCCATCTCTGACTCAGACCACTTAAAACCCTAAAATCAATATATACTGATTGACCCTACAACCCCTAGAGAGATAAAGTGCATCAAGACCCCCAGAAGTATGAAAGGGAGACAGGTTTTAGGCTTCAACTACGAAAAGGAGGAAATATGAGGAGGAATCCATGATTGATTGCATCTTAAACCGTGTAGTTGATAACTTGTGCTTTCGTCGGAGAGAACTAGGATGGAACTTGGAGTTGCAGTATTGAGTTGATAATTGTTACAGAAAATTCGCATAACACAATCAACCGGTTGATACAGGTAATAGCGTGCAAGTTTACGAATTATCCATTAAGTTATTGAAATTGTTAAGAATGTATGCAGCATTTGTGTGTTACTTTAACATTGTATGTTTTTATTTGCTTACCTCAAGCTTGGATTCATACAGAGTATTTACAATGAGCTTGTTTACACAAAACAAGCAATTATTCATTAAGTTGATTACCGAGACTTATCTTTGCATACATAAAATGGGCAATAACTTTCAAACTTATGTAATTTACCTGAGACTTATCTTCTCGAATTCTTGTGTGAGCTCCTTAAGCATGTACTTGGTGTCTTACTAATATAGTTTTTGGTTAAATCAGGTTTAGGGAAACAAGTCTTGGACTTGAAATGGAACAAGAAGATGATTTCCTGGCCTAATTTTTCCTGTTGTAAGTTTATCGCTTTATCTTTTTACGAGACTTTTAAGTTTTCCTGAAATGATTCTTGTGAGATGCATTACAAAAGCTTCTGCAGTCTCTAGGTTACAAGTCACAAATTCATCTACTTGTGTTTATATAATTATTACTAAATGATGTGGTTTTGGGGTTTACAGACAACAAGGAACTTCTCTTTCGGCTGTTTCAGGTTGTCTCCAGGATAACTGTTGGACTGATGTCGCCACCTCTGCTCCAGATAAAACGCCTGGTTCAGTGCTTCTGGGCAGTGGTGTGCCTGGTGGCCAGGTTGGATCTCATTCAAGGGGGTATCCACCTGGAACTCATTCACTGGATTATCATTCAAGGGGGTTTTCAGGATCTGAAAGTATGGGTACGAGCCACAGAATGGTTCCAGAAAAGGAGATTTTGTTTGGGATGTTATGCCGTCTTAACGAAGTTGGCAGTTTGATTGGGAAGGGTGGATCGATAATACGATCTCTACAAAGTGGCATTGGTGCTTCCATCGAGATTGCGGATGCAGAACCTGATTCAGATGAGAGAGTTGTCCTTATATCTGCAAGAGAGGCATGTTATTCAGATTCGTTTATGTTTAACTATACTACTTGTTTATTCAGTGGTGTGTTATCAAATGCATAACTGAGACCCTTATGCACAAAACTCACCCAGTCAGATATGTATAGCTCTAGTTTCTTCATACCTTTACCTGCACCAGTCTTTTAATAAAACGGTAAACTAGATTTGTTAAAGTCATTAACCGTCTCTTAACTTTTAATAAGGACATCCTTTAACTGGATGACTAGATTCACTATTCCCATCCCACTGAATGTTTGTTTTTCTTATTGCACGCTTAATAAACATTATGAATGACTATTTTCTTTCTTCAAGTCTTTTAAATTGATACTATCTATTTATTGCGGCAATCTCACAACTTGACTTGTAACATATAACCTCCCGCCGCCTAGCTTGCGTGTGATTGGTCAAAATAATTAGGTCTTGCAAGACCCACTTAGCAGCCCGCTGCATATTTTTCTACAAAAATACTCGAGACATCAAACATGTCACAAACCGGGGGATGTTCATCAAGGTATTGGTCTGGCGGTTTACAACGTGCGGCATGTAACACGCCCATTATGAGAAAGTGTCGGGAAAGGCGGACAGTTAGTGATGGTAGAGATGTAGTGGGAATAAAATCGACAATCTCCCCCTCATAATAGGGACGTGGTGTTCACCACTCTACACGATCCCCACTTCTCCACCATACTTCCATTTCCTATGAGATTAGGGTGCGTTCAACTATGAGTTGTATAAATAGTTTTCAACCTGTTTCAACCGACAACGGTTCATTAACACAAGTATCCAGAAAACATAAAAGAACATATAGCTTACATTCTGCAAGCAAGTCCACATTATGATGCAAGTCATAAAACAACCACACCTTCAGAGTTAACCATTCTGATTTCAACACCTTCTTCGCTTCCCTTCCTAAGATCAACCCTTCTCCTTCATTTTGTCACCGAAGCAAGACCGGAATGGCCATTTCTTGGTTTAGGCCAGAATTGTACAGATTGATCTCTCGAATATAATGTACTCCTGTGCAGTACACTTGTTTAGGGTTTAGATTCGTTTCTTGGCGGCACACCCAAATTTACCATTTCCAGCAGTATCAGTGTTTACTCTACTACAAAAAGGGACTAGAAGCCATTGTAAGGAGAAAGAGAGCTTTTTGTGAGTTTGGGTGAGGAATTTAAGAGAGTGAAAGTTATTTGTTCTCCAAGTTAGGGTTTCTCCATATTGTATTTGTGATAGTTCATGCTCTTAATAAAATTACTTTGAGTATTCCTGTTTCTAATTATCACTTGGGTGTAGCTTGTGGGATCTCCTGCAACTACAACATGTTCAAGTAACGCAACAAACTTTCTGCAATTCACAAAAACTTCTGTAGAAATGCATTACAGTTACAGATTCCCTTAAAGTTAGAAAAACAATGCCTCTCAACTAGACACAAGTTCCATTGAAAATAGAGAGGTTTGATTATATATATACTGATTCAAGTACAGAAAGGTTTGTTTCCCACATCAAACAAAAAAAAAGAAAAGTAAGGAAACATATGTAAAAGAAGTGCACATTAAAATTTGAGAATTTGTTTAGGATGACTTCCTAGTTTTCCCGGTGCTTTATCCAATGCCGTGGGAAATTTGTCGAAAGGAACTAGATCCGATCTGCAAAGAAACACAAAAGTAAAATCAAGATAGGTAAATAATACAAATCCTTGAGAATGCACGCTAGAGTCGCCGTATCTGTCTTAATGGTAAGAAAAGAAAACATATACATCATAATAATACTACCTCCGTTTCAAAAAGATAGGTTTCTTTCATGTGTAATTTGTACATGAAACAAACATATTTTTGAAACGGAGGGAGTAATAATAATAATTAATAAGAAGAAATCCTACTTATATTTTAACTTCCCCTCTTGCATTAAACACAAAAGGTAATCTACCAAAACTTTGGTGTCTTGGATTCTTTCCGGGATCATCATTTTTTCAGCCGGAAACCCGATCCTGTAGACATGGTACATTGACAAAATTGTATCAAAGATTAGCTAAAAAGCAACAAAGTGGTTACTAACAGTTTATTTGGACACTGCACACAATCATAGCTAGCATTTCCAGAAAAAAGTATACGTATTTTGAAGTGTTACTAGTGAAAAACTTGATGAACTTAGGCATCCAGCCTCTGGAACCGGAAAATAAGTTTTACAACACAAGACTTGGTCGTAGGCTTCGTAGCAACCTGAAATCAGAGTGAACCAAAATATTTGGGCCAAATTCATACAGAAAAGGCAGTAAAGATGGATATCACGCCCGACTGTAACGTAAATATTGGGATATCTAGTCAGTGCAGCACTACCTTAAAAACGAAAGCCGAAGTTGAGACTGTAACATGCTTTTTAGACATACCACCATAAGTTACCATAGTCCCTCCCTGCCTGCAAAATAAGACTGTTATCAGCTACTTCAGTTGAAAAGGGAGATTTCACTCTCTTAACAATTACTAGAACCAATGCTTACCTTAACAAATTGAGGACTAACGTAGCAGAATTGCCGCTAACGCAGTTGAATCCCAATACAGGCTCAGGTAAGGAACCCTAGCAAGTTAACATATATTAGTATAACATACAATCATAATATCATAAACAATTGGGAAGCCAAATTCCAAAAATCAATAGGAAAAATTGGTTGATACCAGGAGACTCTTGATGTCTTTCACTTGTAATTGACTCTCCGTATACACTTTATCTGCGCCAAGTTTCTTAAGTCTTTCTTTCGCATCATCTGACCCAGGTCTGCGTAAGAAAGGGAGATCATGGATAACGCATGTAATGAGAATGAAATGAACTGCAATGATCTTGTTCTTCTATGCATGGAGGCGTCTACAGTTGTTCCTGATTTCATTTTCCAATAGAAAGAAAATAAATTCAACAATTAATTTGCACCTCTCTTATAATATTGATGCTATGGACTCCTCGAAGCTTGGCAAGTTGAATGATGCACTGCCCCACAATACTTGTTGAACCATTTTGCACGATCGTATCCCCTAAATATAAATATATATATATATATGACTTCATCAGGTAAATTTAAATGTATGGAATTCAAACTAAATTATATATCTAATATAATACTAAATAAAAATAAGATACCTGAATTAAGTTTAACAAAGTCGTGTAGCAATAATAATGCAGTCAATGGATTCACAGAGACGACAGCAGCAAGATCCATAGGTACGTTTTTATTGATTTTGTGCCATGCACTCTCTTTTTTCACAACGTAAGTCTGCCATGTCCCTAATCACCCATATTTATTTTTTAAAACGACGACAAAACCTAAAGGTGAGAAACCAGAAAATGTTCAATGAAGTTGTACGTGAGATCTTAAATCCACTAGACATGATAGAAACCACATTTACAGAACATACCGAGTGAAGGAGGTAATGGTATGACCCAATCACCAAGAGAAAGACCTTTGACAGCAGACCCAAAGGCATATACTTCCCCAACACCCTCGCGCCCTCCAACCGCAGGAAATGGAATCTCAATTGGATATACACCTACAAACAAATTCAAACTTGAATGTTTTGAGCACAAAATCAAAAACAAAAAACATCTTAGCTAGTAACATATCCAAGTAACAACATTTGAAGCATATTGGTTTTCAAACCTTGAACCATATTGATATCAGAAGGCTGAATTGGAGAAGCAAGCATTTTAACACATACTTCATTTTCTTTAATCTCAACGGGAGGCAACTCAATTACTCTGCAATTGAACACAACAAGTTGTACTCAAATAATGTAACAGAAGTGTTATTTTTTAACAGTAACGTAAAGAGCAAGTTCAAAACCTGGCAACTTCATCAGGTGATCCACGTTGTTCAAGCACCACAGCCAATGATGGTGGAGATAAATTTGAGGGATAAGCTTCAATACCATCATCCATTAGAGAAACATAGAGATGTATAGAAATGAACAAAGCAAACAAAGATTAGAGACATATATGTACAAGTGAAACGTGGAGATGGCTGACAGTTGTAGGTTACAGACAAGGAAAACCGGCAGTTGTACAACTAACTAACTATCTTAACTCCTCAAATTGACATGGGGTTGATACAGAACACTCGATGTTAAATTTCACAACTACCTTTCACAATATTAAATTTCTATTATTAATGAATTCACACTGTTTTTTTGTTGAGGCATCTTTCCTTTTTGATAGCCCACAATACCATAAAATGCATAAAGATTTGGTTAGGTTTTTTTTCTTGCGGCAGAAAAGAAGTGACTTTTGAGGTATGAAATCTTTTTCTTTTTTGCTTACCTTTTTTTTCATCGGAAGGAAAAATGTACAGCTTTACAAGACATATGTACTGTAGAATAGAAAGCTTAAGCTGGGGTTTCTACAAAGTGATGTTGGATGGTGTTCGGAGTTCGCTCTTGTTGTTTGGTGGTGGAGTTGCCGAGGAACAGTGCAATTTTTGTGTGTGCATATAATAATCATTCTAATTCACTCTTCTTCCATAACAATTTTGAAATTTTGGTACACTATGCATGGTTGTGTACTTGCGTAGTGAAAAATAACAACAAACTAATTATTACGCAGCAGCCATTACATAATGGCATCAGTGATATGCATGGGTTCACCATCACTACCCAGTCTACGTTTAAACATCGCTTGCTATGATTGTTTAAGCAAAAGACTGCCAAAAGCATCGCGGGGATCGATAATCCCAACACAATGTCCGAGTCCAACAAATCTCCATTTACTTGCACAGAATTATTCAGTTTTCACCTCCGTGATGGTGATGTAGTTCTTAAGATCATCAAAATGCATGCGACAAAACAACATAATTTCATTATATGTTTACTTTTTTTTTTTTTTTGACTTAAAAGCTTTATTAAAAGGGAAAAAAAGAAGAAGAGTGCACTGAAAAGTGCTACAAAAGAGATGGCATAACAGCCAAACCTCAGCGTGAAAAGAAAAAACCAAGGCAAAAGCCAACAAGAAACCAAAAACAACCAACTAAATCACTGTCTCGAGGCTTTTAGAACTTTTTCTTTGCAGAGGTTCTCTTGCCGCGAAATATGTTTACTGAAAATAATATCAAAACAGAATTTAATATCTCGTATGTAACATGTTCAGAGATGCAGTCCAGCGCTGCTAGGAAAAAAAAACCGGGGTTATTAGTCGATGTTGTAGCAAATCTGCTTGAAGAGAGATAGATGTTGTTGGAATAAAGTTACGTGCGCATTTATGCTTCCATCACCAACAACGGAAGGAACCAAGTATATTTCACCCTCAAAAGGATCAAATGAAGGCATAACAATGAAAGCCTTTCCAAAACCGAAATCAACAGTGTTGAGTGGAAAACCAAGCCAGCTTTGGACTTCCAAGTTGGGCCACAAGGATGGCACCTTCATGTGGTCAACTTTCGTTGGCATCAGACTGCCATCATGCTGATTTTTGTTTGCAAAGTCTATGAAAGATTTAAAGTACTCATCATTCACATTTTCCACTGCATCGTGTATTACCTCTGCAGTGTGGCTCAAAGATTCATCGAAAAGGTTCTTCCCTTGAGTTTCTGGGAACGCCCAAAGCACCACATTGCCAAAGTACTCATCCGGAACGCGAGGTCTCATCCTTCTCCTTCCATTCACTGAGATTTTGACATAAGTTTTGTCAGATTCGGAAAGTCCTCGAGCCCTTGTAATCACTCTCCATAAATGTGCAATCAAGCACTCAAAAGTGCTATAGCGTGAACTGGAGACACCCTTCACACCTGTACAAGATGAGGAGGATGAAGAAGCCTTATTCTTGATCTTGGCTATAAACTCAGGTGTGAAGTGAAGAATTTGGTGTATCAAATCATCTCTCGAGTAAGGAGGCATAGTAGTAGAGTCTTCATTGATCTTCCTCTTTTCAATCTCAATACTTCGGTGATCAAACTTAACACTATGTGGGTTTCGAGGAACGAATATGTTCTTGTCGTGCAGAGGGCGTGGGTGGATTTTGAGTCCACGGCAAGCCTGAGACCAAGAAATCATGAACTGGCTCACTAATACTCCATCCGAGACAATGTGGTTGGATGAGAAACTCACAACTACAGACCCACAAGTAAATCTTGTGAGTTGAACTAGAGCCAATTCTTTCGATTCTTCAAAGCTTGGGCTGAGTTTGAACATGGTGGATACTGTAAAAGGGATAGCTTGATCAAGGGTGCAGTCAGCGGACGCTTCGATGAATCTTAAACCTTCATCATTGAGTAGAATTACAATCTGGCCATTATCATCTTCACCAAACCTACCAGCCCATTCTCGGTACTCTGACAAAACCTTTCGCAAGCCTTGTTCTAAGAATGAGTTTGATGGATTTGGCGGTTTATAAGCATACAGTGATGGTATGTATTGGTCATCTGCCAACTTATCAAAGACAGTAAGAGGGACAGACTTTGTGGTTGAGACTGGTTGATCACCATCGTAGATTGGTTGTAGAAGCTTTGAACTTACTTGTTCAATCTCCACGGACGTTGATAAAGATGTGACATTCTTTATAGTATCGTACACACCCGCCATCGACTTCAAAGTACAATATATAGGACCAGATAAAAGCTCTAGTACTAATATAGACAAGGGATTGATAGAAAAAAATGATCTCAAGAATAAACTCTCTTCAAGTACTTAAATAAATATATATACACAAGGTTTTCAACAAGCTTTGAATAGTTGTTTGCTGTTGAGCAGTAGGTTTTACTTCTCTTTCTCCTGTGTAACTGTGTTTCTTCGTGTTTTGGCAGGTCACCGCTGGTGCCAGTTTGTAGCATTGCAAGTGCATGCATTTTTGTTTTTCTTTTTCCTTAATAAATTCTAACCTTTTCAGTCTGAAAAAAGAAAAAGAATAAAACACACACAACAGTTTTATGGGGTGTCATTAAGTGACAAGAAGTACGTTGTACCCACCAGGCATATTTGTTTAGAAACAGTTTACAAATCCAGTAATTAAGCATTTTCTTATCCATGGATTAGATTTTACGTTAGGGTACAAAAATCAAGTACTTCAATATATAGAGGGAAAAAAACCAAGGTTAGAAAACTAGATTGTTGTCGATATAAATAAAGTACTCTCTCCGTTTCAAAAAGATAGGCTAGTTGTTATGAGTCTATGAGCCTGTGTTGGAAGTTATGGGCTTAGCTAAGTCATAAGTCTTAGCCGTTAAATCTCTTGTTGTCTTTAATTTTAGGTAGATTGATTTTTTAGGAAACTCTTGTTTTAATTCTTAGATGATTAGGGAAACACTAATCCAACGGTTCTGTATGCCCATTGAGGATTGGGTGTTTGAGGACTATTAATAACCAATCATTTGTAAGAAGGAAGGTTAGGAAATGAAATAAGAATTATTAGGCTCATCCAAATTGGAGAGTAGGTTACTGTAAATGTTCTTTTTCGGGAATTGTTGTTGATTCATAACATTTGGTATCAAACTTTCGATCATGTGTACCTAAATCATGACGGGCACTGAAAAAGCACCAACAGTAAAGGATATTGCTATCCAGCAGAAGCTTGATAGTGATAGAATATCATTCTTAGAGAAAGAAGTTAAGGAGCTTAATACTAAAATGAGTTTGGTGCAATCTTCCTTAGATCAAATCCTAGCTCGTCTTTCCGTTATGGTTGCTTCACCTCCTCCCTTCGAATCAGATCCACAATCTTCTAATTCTCATCGGCATAACCCTTTTGAAGATGGTGGTCACCACTCTGGATTTCATCTCACTTCAGTAGATGTTCGAGAGGATGGTTTAGAAAGTGTGAACGTTGTTTTCTTCTTAATTACGTGGATCCAATGAAATGGGTAAATTTAGCTTTTATCCATTTAGATAGTAAAGCCGATGCTTGGTTTCTTGATTATCTAAAGGGCAAACCATTTATTGAATGGGATACTTTTGCTTGGATGTATGTTGTTATTTTGAAGATGTTTCTTATGATAATTATGTTGGTAGCTTTAATAAACTTGCTCAAACATCTACTGTGGAGGAATATTATGAATGGTATAAATCTCTTAAAGCATTGATGAAGTCCAGGAATAAGAACCTTTTTGATGACTATTTTACTATGAGTTTTATAAGTGGCTTAAAGGAGGAAATTCGAAATCCAGTTTAGATGTTTAAGCCAGCTAGTGACACTGATGTATTCTATTTAGCTAGAATCCAACAAGCATCTGTGGATAACTATGCTAAAAAGTATAAACAAATTCCTAGACAATTTCAACCATCAACTAGATCATTCTCACCCTCCACCAATTTTAAACCATCCCTCACACTTCTTACCAATTTCTCCAAACCCCCATTTTCTTCTGATAAACCTATTATCACACATCCACCTACACCAAATAAGCCTGAACCACCATTACCACCAATCAAACTCCTTTCTCCTACACAAATGCAAGCCAGGTGCGACAAAGGTTTGTGTTAAAACCGTGATGCTTTTTATAGACCAGGTCACCGTTGCAAAACCCAACAATTATTCATGCGTGTAGCATCTGATGATGATACTTCATCTCCACCATTGGATGAATCTGAAGAAGAAGAAGTTCCTCCTACAACTTCAGCGGACACCACCATGGAAATTTCCCTCCATGCCTTAACTGGATTGGTTAGTCAGAATACTATTAGAGTTCCAGGTAAACTCAATAAACATTATATTTTGGTGCTGATTGACACTAGTAGTACCCACAGTTTTTTTGATTCTTCTCTAAATGCCAACTTACATTTACACATTTCTCATACTGGTCACATGCTGGTTACAATAGCCAATGGTGACACCACTGTTAGCTAGGGTATATGTGCAGGGTTACAATGGTTTATGCAGGGTTATTCATTCTATGGGGACCTAAGAGTCATTCCTTTAGGTGGATGTGATATGGTTTTAGGGTTGGATTGGCTGAGGCAGTTAGGTGATGTCATGTTTAATTTGGCTGAACTTAGGATATCTTTCCTTCATCAGAGGAGGCAAATCACACTACATGGTAGTTCCTCCACTCCTTGCAGTATGATAAGTGGTGAATCCTTCTTGAAGTTTCTTAAGAACAATACTCCTACAATTATTGGACAGTTTTTCTTTGTATCTGCAACTCCTATCTCTCATGTACCACATGAAATTTCATCTCTACTAGATACCTTTCAAGATGTTTTTGTTGTTCCTTCCACTCGGCCTCCTTCTAGAGAATTGGACCATAAAATACCCTTGAAACCCAATTCAGTCCCTACATCTCAAAGACCCTACAGGTGCCCTTATATTCAAAAGGATGTGGTGGAAAAACTAGTCCAAGAAATGTTAGATGTTGGTCTTATTCATGATAGCCACAACCCATTTGCTGCACCAATCTTATTGGTTAAGAAAAAAGATGGCTCATGGAGATTTTGTGTGGATTATAGGAAATTGAATGAGATGACTGTCAAGGATAAGTTTCCTATACCACTTATTGAGGAATTACTTGATGATCTGAATGGAGCTGTTATCTTCACTAAACTAGATTTAAGGGCAGGGTACCATCAGATCAGAATGTACTTGGAGGACATTTATAAAACTGCTTTCAAAACCCACCATGGCCATTATGAGTTTAAAGTAATGCCCTTTGGACTTATTAATGCTCATGATACATTCCAAGCTCTCATGAACAAGGTTTTCCAACCATTTATAAGGAAATTTGTCATAGTTTTTTTTTAATGATATATTGGTTTATAGTCATTCATTGGAAGAGCACATGGTCCATCTCTCCCAAGTGCTTACACTACTCAGACATCATTCTCTCTCTGCCAATTTCAAGAAGTGTTATTTTTCTCAACCTCAGTTAGCTTACTTGGGCCATCCTATTACTTGTGTTAGAGTTCTTGCTGATCTAGACAAGATATCTGCAATGCAACATTGGCCACAGCCCACAAATCTGAAGCAGTTAAGAGGGTTTTTGGGTCTCACTGGTTATTACAGAAGGTTCATTAATGGTTATGGCACCATCAACAAACCACTCACAGAAATGCTCAAGAAAGATGCATTCCAGTGGTCTTCAACTGCATTACAAGCTTTTCAGGACCTCAAAACTGCAATGACTACTGCTCCAGTATTAGCCTTGCCAAACTTCTCACTACCATTTGTACTGGAAACTGATGCTTGATCTAGAGGAGTTCGTGTTATTTTGATGCAATTAGGCAAACCCATTGCCTTCTTTAGTAAGCCTCTTGGCCCTAAAGCTTTAGCTCTTTCACTCATGAAAAAGAACTCTTAGCCATAGTGATGGCTATGCAAAAGTGAAAATATTATCTATCTCACACTCAATTCATTATAAATATTGACCACCAGAGCTTGAAATTCTTCATGGAGTAAAGAATGACATTTGTTTTACAACAAAAGTGGATGATAAAACTTCTGGGTTTAGATTATGTGATCAACTACAAAAAGGGTAAGGATAATACATATGTTGATGCTTTATCCAGAATGTTCATCCATCTACACAACCTTTATGTGGGACATACTCGGCGATTATGAAGATGACTCCATTGTCCAACAGCTTCTAGCTCAATTATTGATTAATATTAACCAAAAATTCTTCTCTATGACTGGTGGTATCTTGAGGTACAAGTTCAGACTTTATATTGGATCTGGTCATAATATTAGAGCTTCAATCATACAGTCAGTACAGTCAGAATGATAAGCGATGGGGTATCCGCTTCATCCGACAAAAGGATATAGCTGATAGTGAGAAAATTATGAGGGATGTTGATTTTCATAGCGACTCCAACGATTACAATCGTTTTTCAAATGATCCCAACTGGATGAAGTTTCCCCTCATCGTTGAGGGTCCCTATATTTTTGGTAGGAGCGCAGATGGATCTAATCGTGTGGGACCCCCTTAAGGTTTTTAGTTCCCCGATTATAATCCCTGGGTATTTAACTGGCCTGAGGAAGCTGAAGAGGTAATTAATCTCATCTTCGTTTTCCATTTCTTTATCTTCGCACTTCACTTATGAGTGTCGTCAACTTTTAGATGAAGAAGAAGGAGAAGAAATAATCACTCAAGAATAAATCCTTGCGCTCCAAGATAGTAAGAAATAATTTTCTATTCGCTCTTAAACAATATTGTTTCCTCTGTTTCTTACCTATCTTGGTATGCATAGGGTGAGTATGGAGATGATTCTTCTAGTTTTGAAGACAAGGATGCTAAATCCAAGAAGGATCGTTTCAGCTTTAAGGCGGAGAAGATAAAAGAGGCTCAATCGACAGATCAAGAAGTTGTGAGCCTTCTTGGTAATCAAGGTTCACTTCCTAGTCCTAAAAAGAGAGTCGTTTCTAAAGGGAGGAAGAATTCCCCAAAAGCTAAGGATCTTCAACCGAATCCTCCAATCAATCAATTCGTTTGTTTGAATACTTCCTCAATTGATGCGTCAGTATCGCATGAAGAGCCTTGGTAGGTCTGTAAACAATCCTACAATAACAACTGCAAGTGCACATTGTCCTAATTTAACACAGGGCAAGCACAAGTCGATCCTTAGGGACAAGGTGGGTGTAAGTTGAAGCCAAAGTCTTACTAAAACTGATTCTAACCAAGCAGTAACAAAAGGGGTGTTTGCTTTGTCGATACGATTGGGTTTTGACAGTGAACAAGTAGTAGAGAAGATTGTAAAGCAAGTTGCAAGATTGGATTGTAAACAAAGGATTAAATGGTACTAAGGCAGTTGAATCCTCCTCCTAATCCAATGCTAAGGCAATACAAACTCAAATTATGTTCTTGTCCCTTTCCTTGAAGGTCTGAAATGGATGATTTATCAACCAATTTCACTAAATCACCCATAGTATTAGTTGTCTTCTTACAGTACAACTAATCACATGATAATTTAATTCATTCCTAAAGCAATGAAGCACAACAAGAACAATAACAGGAAATTGACTAACTTAGCATACAATCAAGGGTTTCATCTAAACCCTTGAAGATGAATTTAAAACATGATGAAGATGATAAAAACACATTTATATTATCAAACTAGTTGATCCAGCTAGAATTGGATGTTTTGTTACACAACAGTAGCCTCTATATATACACAACTTTCTTCTCAATCACTAGAATTCGATAGTTAGAGAATATTCACTCACCCAAAACATGTTTCCCGACAAACCCCTTCTGCAATTCAACTCTATAGCTCCTTGATTTGAAATCTTTCAAATGTGAAGATAACCCTAGTCTTATCTCTCTCAACCCTAGCTTTTAGGGTTATTGTTTTGGAGGACAAGCTATGATGGAGATAGACAGAGACTATGAGTTTGATAGACGGGGGTTCAGAGGATGGCTGAGATCAGATACGGTTGGGGATGGAAGTGATGGAGGGATGATGAAGTGATCGATTTGTAGAGGCTATATGGAAGAGAAACAAAATGGAGGAGTTGTTTGGTTCTGCTCGAATATGGAAAGATGGTAGGTGCTAGGTTGTTAGGGAGATGCTTCAATTGTTGATGTCTCGGGTGCCATTGGATGCTCAGCAGCTATATCAAATCTGACGACTCACGATGGAAACGGGTTTGGGTCTTTGATCTTGGGTTTTATCTCTTGGAAGATCTTCTTCTAGGCCCATATCTTCTGCAAAGCTAATATCTCATGCCCACACCTATTTTTGGGTCTTGCAAACAACATTTTTCACTTGCAGATGAGGTGCAAACAACATTCTTCACTGCCTTCTAGCGTGAGCTTTGTTGCGTGAGCATCCAAGCTTTATTTGTACCTATAACACAAAATTAATTTGTCTGAAAACTCCGAATTTGGGATAATATATGATTTTAAAGCACAAAAGATGAGATAGTTGTCAATAAAAATGTGTAGAAATATGCAATATTTGGTAGTCAACAAATACCCCAAATTTGCCTCTTTTGGCTGGGGGCGACACAAAAGGACAAAATATGTCTCCATTCATCCATAAGCTTTAGATTTAGTCGGGAGTCCTTCCGAATATAAAGTATCCCCAAAATAAAACACTAAATTAATTAGTTATCTTGACAAGTATTTATTCTTGAAAACAATGCAAAAAAACTCCATGAATTTGGGATAATATATGATTTTAAAGCAAAATGAGACAAAAATCCTCTTTTTTGAAAGATAAAAAGGAAAAGTTATCATGATAGTTGCAAACATCCTCATAATAAAAATAGCGTAGCCCCAAAATGGGATTTTGCAAAAATCCTCTTTTTTGAATATTTGGTAAGAAAGGAAGAGTTATCATGACTTCCGATTATACAATGGCTCTCTTTGCAAAAATAGTCAAGATAGTTCATATAACTACAAACCCAAAATGAGATTTTGCAAAAAATCCTCTTTTTAAAAATTTTTTACTATAATTGGTAAGAAAGGAAGAGTTATCATGACTTATTAAGTTGAATCCTAGTCAAAATGATCAATAACTAAAATGAGGCTACTTTAGTTATCTTCTCTCAATTATTCCTCCTCCTCCCCCTCTCCTTCCTCTCCGAATTTTCTCCCGCTCTTTCGATGGCTAGTGAATAATCATCATAATGTCTCTCTTCCTTAGCTAGGAGAGGAGGATAAGCCGTAAGGAGAATGAATCTGCCCAAACCATCCAGATCTGATAAGCATAAGATTCATGTTTCATTTCGACGATTTGGTTTTTGAAGTTTTTTTTGCTGGTTTTTCCTTCTATTTTTTTTTTTTTTTTTTTTTTGTTTAGTTTTCATTCACCTCATATTTTCATCTTTAATCATTCATTCATCATTTTGCACTCAAATCAGCCAACCCATTCTTAATTTAAACATAAGAAACAGCATTTGCATGTCAATTCTGTATTTAGTTAGTAAAATCATTTCCATTCTCCTGCTTTTATGTTATTGCCTTTAATATGTTTGCTTATTTGCCTAACCCTCCTGCTTACTCTTATTCTAATTTGATCATAGCCTCTATTTAATTCTTCTACTCTCCTCTGCCGTTAAAGAAAGTCCAATTTCGAGGACTCACATAACCAAGAAACTGGAATCACAAGCGTTGCTGCCTCTGTAGCTGATACAGAATCATCCGTCTCAGATTTTATTGAAGAATCTGAAACTAGGCAGGCTTCTGCTGCTATTGGAAATAGTGATGAAACTGATCCTGATAAGCCCACTAGTGGAAAATCTTCAACCTCCAAAGCAGGCGGTTTGGAAGTACACAGAAATGAAGACTTTGAGACATGGCAGAGAATAATTTGACTGGATGCTGTTAGGGCCAATGGAGAATGGATCGTTTACTCTCTAACCCAGGATGCTATGTCCAAGGACAGGGCACACAGTCTAGCAGGAGCAGTGGGGTCGAAGGACTATCAGCACCTGGAACCCTGTATAGTCTTCCATGCAGTGCCTAGTTGCAATACTTGAAGCCTAAGCACTCTTTGATGACAGAGATTGCGTATTGTCAGGGAATGAAGGACCTTTTGTCGTCTATAGCTGCCATTGTAGAAGATGATTATGAGCATTTTGGTGGTTTGTGGGATTCATGAAGAAAGCCAGGCACAACTTCAAGCTTGACGAAGTTGGAATCAGAAGGCATTTAAACACTGTTGTGAAGATTAAGTTCAAAGACTCCCATCTCTAGTAGTGAAGATGCAGGCTGAAGACTGCTTCTTTGTCTACAGGATGGTGGTAGACGAGAGCTTACATTTGAGCAAACATTATGTCTGTGGGAGGTGATGTAGAAACCCATTTCTGAATCGAATTTCTAAGCTCCATCTCTGACTCAGACCACTTAAAACCCTAAAATCAATATATACTGATTGACCCTACAACCCCTAGAGAGATAAAGTGCATCAAGACCCCCAGAAGAATGAAAGGGAGACAGGTTTTAGGCTTCAACTACGAAAAGGAGGAAATATGAGGAGGAACCCATGATTGATTGCATCTTAAACCGTGTAGTTGATAACTTGTGCTTTCGTCGGAGAGAACTAGGACGGAACTTGGAGTTGCAGTATTGAGTTGATAATTGTTACAGAAAATTCGCATAACACAATCAACCGGCCCTGGCGACGAGTTGATACAGGTAATAGCGTGCAAGTTTACGAATTATCCATTAAGTTATTGAAATTGTTAAGAATGTATGCAGCATTTGTGTGTTACTTTAACATTGTATGTTTTTATTTGCTTACCTCAAGCTTGGATTCATACAGAGTATTTACAATTAGCTTGTTTACACATAACAAGCAATTATTCATTAAGTTGATTACCGAGACTTATCTTTGCATACATAAAATGGGCAGTAACTTTCAAACTTATGTAATTTACCTGAGACTTATCTTCTCGAATTCTTGTGTGAGCTCCTTAAGCATGTACTTGTGTCTTACTAATATAGTTTTTGGTTAAATCAGGTTTAGGGAAACAAGTCTTGGACTTGAAATGGAACAAGAAGATGATTTCCTGGCCTAATTTTTCCTGTTGTAAGTTTATCGCTTTATCTTCTTACGAGACTTTTAAGTTTTCCTGAAATGATTCTTGTGAGATGCATTACAAAAACTGTTATCCTTCCTGTTCTCTAATTTGATACGCTTTGTTCTTTTTAAAAAGCTTCTGCAGTCTCTAGGTTACAAGTTACAAATTCATCTACTTGTGTTTATATAATTATTACTAAATGATGTGGTTTTGGGGTTTACAGACAACAAGGAACTTCTCTTTCGGCTGTTTCAGGTTGTCTCCAGGATAACTGTTGGACTGATGCCGCCACCTCTGCTCCAGATAAAACGCCTGGTTCAGTGCTTCCGGGCAGTGGTGTGCCTGGTGGCCAGGTTGGATCTCATTCAAGGGGGTATCCAGCTGGAACTCATTCACTGGATTATCATTCAAGGGGGTTTTCAGGATCTGAAAGTATGGGTGCGAGCCACAGAATGGTTGCAGAAAAGGAGATTTTGTTTGGGATGTTATGCCGTCTTAACGAAGTTGGCAGTTTGATAGGGAAGGGTGGATCGATAATACGATCTCTACAAAGTGGCATTGGTGCTTCCATCGAGATTGTGGATGCAGAACCTGATTCAGATGAGAGAGTTGTCCTTATATCTGCAAGAGAGGCATGTTATTCAGATTCGTTTATGTTTAACTATACTACTTGTTTATTCAGTGGTGTGTTATCAAATGCATATAACTGAGACCCTTATGCACAAAACTCACCCAGTCAGATATGTATAGCTCTAGTTTCTTCATACCTTTACCTGCACCAGTCTTTTAATAAAACGGTAAACTAGATTTGTTGAAGTCATTAACCGTCTCTTAACTTTTAATAAGGACATCCTTTAACTGGATGACTAGATTCACTATTCCCATCCCACTGAATGTTTGTTTTTCTTATTGCACGCTTAATAAACATTATGAATGACTATTTTCTTTCTTCAAGTCTTTTAAATTGATACTATCTATTTATTGCAGAATTCAGAACAGAGACATTCTTCTACACAGGATGCTGTTATTTGGGTGCAGTCTAGAATTGCGAGACTGGATTTGAAGCTGGTGCTGCAATTATTGCGAGACTTTTGGTACCCTCACAACGGATATGCTGTCTGTTGGGTAAAGGTGGTAGTATTATTATTGAAATGAGAAGGCTCGCAGGTGCCTGCCAGTATATGTATTTTTACAAAGGAGCAGGTTCCAAAATGTGACGGCCAAAACGATGAACTTATGAAGGTATAATTTCTCTTTAATACTTATGAACTTTTCAGTCTCTACTTTTTCGATGTATATTTTTGATATAACCCTATATGATTGTTTTTTTTCAATTGGATACTGATGTATTTAAAAATTGTTTTAGAAGACAACATAATAGATCCCTCGTTATTTGGGATTTTGCATTAGGATGGCATCTTTATTTGTAATTTTACTGGTAAGCTTGATCTGTTTGATACATGTCAGGGGCATGCTGACTCGGCCTACCTTTAAATTTCTATCCAGATCCTAGATCACTACTTTGAATGCTCTTATAGGGATCTGTC